>WACJ01000136.1:0-600000 GCA_008973525.1 Stenopsyche tienmushanensis
CAGCATTTGTTCAGCGCTAAAATATAATAAAAACAGATGCACGTTAATTCATAGAGGTTTGATCCGCAGATAGTTTTAACACAAGCATTCATAACGTAAAACCGATTTCATATTAATATATCTCATAATCCGCCTATTCAATACATACAAGGAATGCTCGACTTCGAAGATTCGCACTTATAATCTTTCATATGTGTATTTTTATTATATCGTATAAAATTATTATACGTAATTACATACGATATAAAATACCTCCTAAATACTATTATAATGTAGTTTTTTATATAAGTTTTTTACCTGATAGTTTTCGAATGGAATTTGTTCTTTGCGGATGAATGCTTTTCAGATTTTTTTTCATCGTTTAAAGTCGACTTGCTGTTCGATTTCTTTTTTTTGTGACCGTTTTTCTCTTTCGCTTGAACTGTTTTGGGTTTTTTATCTTTGCCATTGTATGCTGGAATTGCGGGATGTTTTTTCGAAATTGGGATTTCACTGTTTTTAAATTATCGTGGGCGGCTTCCGATGGTGAATTTACATTTTCTTTTCTGTTATCACCCGGTGACTTTATTTTGGCGTTGAAGCTCGTTTTATAATCACTGTCATTATCGAAACTAGATTCACGGGATTCATCGGATTCATTAATTTCCTCGCCGTCTCCTACGTTGTGTACTTTTGTAGTTTTTATAGAAGATACGCTCGGTGTTTCTACATATTTAGGAGTACTGTGTGCAAATTTAGTTTCATCTTTGGTAGCGTGTGGCGTTTCTTGAATGTTACTTATGATAGGATCACCTGAATCATTTTTTATTTTATCTGTGCTCGATATTTGACTAATAATACTGTGAGTGTCCTTTGTTACCTCGAATATTTGCTTAGCTTGTTCCTCGGTTAACTTCATTTGTTCCTTGGTGTTATTCTCCAACAGGTCTACTCTTTTGTAATACTCTTGTTGCATAGATTGAGTTTCATTTATATGTTTTAATATGCTTGACTTTAATTCATTTATAGTCTGAAAATTTTGATTTTCTATTGCTTGCAACTTTAAACTCCAATTTCTTTCTTGATTTTCAAAATGTGACTTGAGTTCTGCAAGACTTTTAAGTGACTGAAATGAAAAAAATTCTTTATTTGGTTACATATTTAGATCAGAGGTTAGTGACATTATTTGTATAATTATTCCTCAAAGCTGAAACTTTTTATTTTGTTGTTTTAATATTGCAAGTAAACAAAACTACTGATGCGAAACAAAAATTAGCTTTGTAGAAATGGGTGCAAAATTCCAGTCGGAGTCATGCCGTAGTTTACCGATATCTAGTTTATTTAATTAAAAATATCTACTTGGTATTATTGCATGATGCCGCATGTCTGGGCCTGAACCATTAGACGTAGAAGGCTCAAGACAAGCACGTACCCTTTTATATATATGAAATTATATGATGAAATGCTGAAAATCAACAACTCAACACGTTACTCGTTATCCAATAGTAATTAAATTACTCTTTACCTTTTCGTCTAAATCGTTTTTCAAGAATTTAATCTCATCTTCTTGTTTATTAACGGCAGCGGCTATTTTAGTCATGTTCTCATCGGGCTCATTTTTTTTCTGATTGGCAAATTGCTCTCTTATTAAATTTATGCTTTCGATGATCTGCGACTTTAACGTCTCTATATCGTTTTGATGCTTCGTTTTTTCATTGTTTTTCCATTCTTCAAAAATTTCCATCGTGATTGTTTTTTGATCCATCTCCCTCACATTAACTTTTTCGGTGGGATTGCATTCTTTTACAGGATTTGTGTTATCGTTGCCGCCATTATCTTTTTGAGATAATAAGCATTTTTCGGATACTTCGACGTCTTCCTTAGACAAATCCGACGAATGTCCCTTAACAATGTTGTGATCGATCAAATGAAATATTTGCTCGGAAGCGTTCAATCTATCTTTGAGCTCTTTTATTTCCAAATGAAGTTTTTCCGTTCCGTACTGAGGTCTATTGTCGATCGGCTGAATGTTATTTTCGCCGGGAGAATTATTAGGGTGTCTTCTAGAAATATGAGATTGGAGATAATAATGATTCAAAAATACTTTTTCACAATGAAAGCATTTATAAAATGGAACTTTATCGGACTCTTTCGTACAAGTCGAACGCAGCTCTTCGCTATGGAAAGATAAATGCTTAAAAATATTCGATAATTCATTGTAATTGAACTCTTTTGCTTTTTGCTTTTTTCGCAGTTTACCTTGAAGCTTTTTTATTTCTTCTTCTTTAAAATGCAGTTGCTTTTTTAAATGTATCATTTTCTAAAAGACAAATAAACATGCGTTTATGTTAAAAATATAAATTCATTATATTAATAATGACGATAATAGTACCTCGTTCATTTCTCCCATTTCAGATTTCATAGCCGAGGTAATTAAATCCAAACAATGTCTACATTCTAATAGATATTCCAAAGATAGTTGCGCTAAACGAAAAAGCTTTATGAAACCGGAATCAAGTATATTGACATTAAATTCCGATTCTAAATGACAATTTAAAACCTTAAAAACAAAAATATTCATGAAAAAAATATGTATTTATTGTATTAGCCGCAGTTATTAGTTTTTATTAAATAATATGTTTACTTCTGATATATAACGGTCAACAGTTCGGAAATCTCTTTCTTCCAGAAGTCTGTTTATGTCGATCGCTCCTGAAAAAATATAGCAAAAATTAAATAAACAAATCTTATACAAGGGCTTAAACACAATGCAAATATAAAATATACATAAGTAAAAATTATACATTTAATAAAAATATAATTGGCTGCACTGTGTGTGATTACAGATCATCATCATACAGTCATCAAATGACGACGTTCATAATAAAAGTAAATGAGGAAGATCTCTACTCATTACAAACATAAATACTTTGTTGTTGCATAAAAATTTATATCAGCAATAAATAAGTATATGACTGATGTTATAAAAAATATTTAACAATAAATGCCACAAATAAAACTGATAATTTTTCTATAACTATTTCTACTTCGCTTATTCCCATTATTTATATGTTAAAATGAGCTCTTATTGGGACGTATTATTGTATTTAGAAATAGTTGATAGATTACTAATATTGTTCCAGTCGACGCGGGACTTTGTCGATTGCAGGTCAAAGCTGAATCCCGACTCTCTGACCAGCTTTGGAAAATCTCGATCGATCCTCGTATAAGCCATACTCAAAGAGATAAACTGGGGCCATAGCAACGCATCTGTTTACCTTGACAACGGCACCTGTCAAATTTTAACAAAACAACCCGACAATATAGGAACGACAGAAATATTTCGCATATGCAAAAACAATTTTTTATTGAATAAAAATTAATTTTTATTAAAAAAAATATTTTAAGATTATCTCATTGTGATAAACAACTTTTATATTTTTTCCGCTTTCCCTCATTATGTTATGCATTTTTAAATAGTTAAATGCCCAAAGCGTATATAACCGCGATTGAGAATTTATTGCGACAAGTCATAAACGCAAAACGCAGTGCAAATCCAATATTTTAATTCTGATTGTTATGTTTTTAAAATATATTCCTTATTGACATTTCGGGATATATTCAGAAAAATATGATTTGTATTTGTATGTAAGTTTATATGCAAAAAAATCAAAATCATAATTTGATATTAAATTTTACTCTATAAAGAAATTAAACGAAGAATAATAACTTAACGATGTATTAATATAAACAGACGATGTCAATAAAAATAAATTTAAATGTAAAACGAGCGTATCGTGTGTTAAGACCAAATCTGTCAGCATTTGGCGCGCGAGATGCAAGCGTTTTTAAGTCGTCCCAATAAAAGCGATGCGGGGGCTCCGACAGTGGTCGCCGCTGCAGCTCCTCCCACAGTCTCGCGGACGGCTCCCAGTGCTCCCTGGGTTGAAAAATAGTAAGTACAATTTGATAACAGAAACACAGTCTTGACAAAATCTAAACCGAATCGAACGTGTGCCTTTTTCAGTCGCCCGAGAACAGTCGAAGACGTGGTAGAACAGACGGAAGTCATAAAAGTGCTGCGCGAATGTCTCGCTGGTGGAGATTTGCCCCATTTGTTGTTCTACGGACCGCCGGGTACCGGAAAGACCAGTTCCATTTTGGCCGCTGCTCGTCAACTCTTCGGCAATATAGTCAAGGATAGAGTACTCGAGCTGAACGCCTCAGATGAGAGAGGCATTCAAGTGGTTCGAGACAAAGTAAAATCATTCTCACAGCTGACAGCCAGTGCCTCAAGACCCGAGTGAGTGACTTGAGATTAATTGATTTTTAACTTAAATTAAATTTAAAAATTGAAATAGGAAAAAAGTCGCTCACTCAAAAAAGACGGCGATGATTATTTTATTTTTAAAAAATTACAGCGGCCGCTCATATCCACCCTTTAAATTGGTCATTTTGGATGAAGCCGATTCTATGACCAAAGATGCGCAAGCGGCCCTCAGGAGAACCATGGAGAAGGAGACTCGCTCGACACGCTTCTGTCTCGTATGCAACTATGTGTCGAGGATTATTCCTCCGATAACCAGTCGTTGTTCAAAATTCCGCTTCAAGCCGCTGAGCAAATCGAAGATAACCGAGAGGTAGAATTTTTTCCTAAACAATTATACGCGTTTAAATCCGCAAATATCTGATCTGTCTCCATGTCAACTGGCCATAGAATGAAGTACATCTGTGATAAAGAAAACCTCGCCTATGACACGGACGCTCTCGATGCCGTCGTAGACTGCTGCAGCGGTGATCTGAGGCGAGCAATCACGTGTCTGCAGAGTTGTGCAAGACTCGGTGGAGAGGTTAACAAAACTTCTATAATTGAGGTCAGTTTCTTTTGAATACCTATTTATTTATTTTTTACTGTTGTATATTTTTTAATGCATGTTTTTACTTTCAGGTAACGGGGCTGGTACCGGATGCCACAGTTGATGAATTCATTAATTTAACTGACTATTCAAAACTAGAAAAATTTGTAGAACTGTAAGTATCAATTTATAATTTTAAAAAATTATGTTTATTATCGCAAAGTATGATTTTTTTCCACAGTGTGAATTTACCACAGTTTTGCGAAGGTCGATAGCCTTGTAAGTGGAGTGGAAACGCAACATATAAATCCTGAAAGGTGTCTACTATACTCAAATACATTATTTGGTAATTTCAGATTTACACTGGAAGCTTATTCGGCAGCTCAGCTCTTGGAGCAGCTAAACGATGTCCTGGCTCTTTCACCAAAATTAACAAATGAACAGAAAGCTAAAATAGGTGAAAAGCTAGCTATCTGCGAATTTCGTCTAATAGAAGGAGGATCTGAAAAAATTCAACTGATGGATTTAGGTTGCACAATTATACTATCAAATAAAAATTAGTAAATCCATTTAATATTACATAAATAATGCTCATTCGAATCGTAATATTTGTTTTACATTTAAATATGTTTTTAACGAAGTATAAATAATATTTCTCGTGTATTTGGAACCAATAGACTTTTAAAACCGAAATACGTGGAATTTTTAAAGGAGAAATTTAAGCAGTGAATTGAATTTTTTGTATGAATTTGTTTAAACACATAGATTTAATTTTAAGTATGTAACATAAAAATTATGTCCTGTTGTTTAAAATAAAGATATAATTTTATGCATTTTGAAATATTTTCATTAAATAAAGCACATTTATTGTGCATCACATATTTTGCTACTGTCCGAATGTATGAAAAACATTCTGGAAATAATTGGATCAAAAATGAAGAGTTAATAACAAATTTATAATGCGAATATAACATAAGAGATCTAAATGTGAAAAAGAAAAATGGTTTGATATTTTTTAAAATATGCCTTAAGTGAATTAAATCTAACCATGGCTTCTGCAAAAGTATGATCATACTTAAAATTCACTAATTTAGATAAATATTTATTAAATATTGCGTTTGAAAAATATTTTATAAATTAATAATTAAAAAAGTATTCTGCATAAAATAATACTGTTTATATTTAAATAGTTTGGTACAACTTATGATTTATAAACGAAGTCCAGTATTTTTTCAGGTATTTCGGTTTTTTTTTATATATGAAAAATGTCAATAATCTCGGCATTATTTTTTTTAAATATAAAGCCAAAATAATAAATTTGTTTAATTAAAAATAATTCCTTATTTTTATGAATTGTAACAGAATATTAACTGTTTAAATATGAATGTACGATACGACATTACAGAATCAACAAATTTGAGCCGCAAATCGACGGCGTCAATGTCCATCGAGCTGGCAACACTGAATACCGGTTCAGAAAAAGCCCGCTTCCTGCGACAAGATTATCTAGAATTTATGTCGTACGATTTGTAATTTTGATGAGCGATTAATGAAATGTGGATCTTCTTCATTGTCTCCGCTGCGGGGAAAAAAATATGCAGGATAAGACTGGAGCAAAAATTTAACCTCAACATGCATAAAGTTTCGAATCGATGGGGGCGCTCTGTTGGCTGTCATCCGCCAGTGTTGCCAGAGTGTATTTATTGCACTCGTCTATTTGCATCGCGAACGCTTCGTCGCCCGATCTCAGTTTGTTCTGATCCATTATCGTGACTCGTATGCGGGTTCATTTCTTCGACAGACGACTTCAAAAGATTATCATCGCGCTTTTTAAATTTGAAAGTGTTCCGTGCATTCTCCCGCCTTTGTGTAAAACTTCTCAAAAATCAAAATTGTGCTCCGACTCGAAGCCGATAGAATCGTCATCTTCGCAGTATCATGCATTTTTTTAAAACATAATGAGAGTATCCTAATCATTACGTTGTGGACTTGAAGCAAAACTATTCCAATATTTAAAAAAAAAAGATAGAAAAAAACCGGGGGTCGAATGGACCGCTCGTCGAGCGCCGTTGGCTCAATTCGGCGGATGTCGAACTGTGGGTCGCGGAAACGTTTCGAACGCATATATTTTATTTTATATGTAAAGGCAAATCTCAAAAATTTAATCGTCGTTTAAGTGTCGTCGTCTACGAATGTTATTATATCGATATTTTCGTAAAATCAAAATCGTCCGGTTTGCGGGACGAAAAAATCAGAAGAGTAAGTTTTATTGCAAAAAAAAGATATTTTATTCGGCAACATAAGATCCAGCAAAGGACGAATGAAATTGAGTAATTATTTTATCATCGACGTTTTTACCTGGTTAACAAGCGTCAATAGACGTGACCGAGAACTTCACAAACACATTTCTGCAAATCTCATGTTTTAATTCCACTTACTTACGTACTTTTTTTTTGGACTTTGGACAAGCTTTTAAAAGATGTTTAGATCCCACGCATATTGACCGACTGCAAAATGACTCAATAGTTCAACATCAGTAGATTATTGCGAGTAAAATTCGCGATCTAGTGACTGATAATGCAAAATGGGCTTTTATACTCAATCGTGACAAAAATAAACAATGGTTAGAGAGCGGAAAAAAGCTATTTAGCCCCTATATGATGATTACATTCAAGGAAGTACAATTGTGTGTATGGTGGCATTCTAAAGGAATGATTTGGTTGGAAGAATTGGCAAAATGTGTATAGTTTGTTTGTTATTAATAATATTGTATACATGCCAATCAAATTGATTGTTTTTTTAAGGTCGTTTCAATTTACTGATAATACTAATAAGAACAGTGTTTTTTATAAGACATTCTGACCGATACATTCCAAAATAGATTCAGTTGCGTAGCGAAAAACATTCGGTATTCTGTTAACAGGGGACAAATTTATTGTTATTGAATTATTCATTTTTTTTGTTGTCGTTTTTTTTTTTAAATATATTTAAATATAATTATAAATGACATATTGTAAATCAAACATTATTTATACTGTAACGTGGGGGAAAATCACGAGAAAATTTCGGGAAAAAAGGAGTGATGATATTCGACCACACACTAGGATGTTTCCGACCAAGGTTAAAGCGTAATTCGTCAGCAATAAGGGCGATGCGCATTCCATTTTATTTACACCAACTCGATTTCGTCACATCTGTTAAATACTCAACTTTGATGTTAAAACCGCCTCGATTTATTATGATTAAATCGATTTAAATGTTGACGTAATGTGTCGGTCTTTGATTCAAGTCGAATCATATTTTTCCAATAACATCAATATATTCCTTAAGATGATTTGGCTCACGTCATTCCATCGGATCAAACGACGATCAGTTGGGATAAGTTGAAAACGCGTTCATTTTGACACAATATGAATAATTAAATGAAATTTAAAAAATAAAAAAACAAATGAATAATAATTTTATTTAAGAACAATATGTTTGTAACAGCATATTACCTATTCGGTACAATACGCAGCCCTGATGAGCTATGTTGAATTCATTTAGAAATAAAATAGAAACATCAAGATCCATTAAAATGTGAAAAAAATTGGATTAATCGAAATTCGTCCCTGGCATAATAATTGAAATGGATAATTGGGCGGGCGAGTTTGAGAAGCGCTGCTCGGGGACGGAGCTTTCTCGGAAAAGCTCGTTGGAAGGAGTGGTGGGGGTAGGCTTGATCGGGGACGGGTCTGTCCGCGTCCGACGGCCGTCGGGGGCGCTCGCGGGGGCGTCGCGCGTGCAGGGGGGCGCCGCCGATGGGTGCGGCTCTGGTGCATGTCGCTAATACACCATGACTAGATCCACACTCATCCGCGGCGCCGCCCCGTCAACATCGTCCCGCAGCACCGTGAGTACTTGTTCCGATTCGAATGTGTAAACTTATTACTTCCACAATAAATACATTTACATCGCAACAAATGCTTTTTATTTCATTTCAATACATTCCAAGACGGATGCGGAAGTGCATCATCTTTGTTGCGTTTCGTTCTCGGAAGTTTCGCCGCGCGTTGTCATCGTTGAAGTTTCAAATTCCGCACGACAAAGGAGCGAACGCCGCGCGCCACAAATCACTCAATAACTTCGTAGGATTTTTTTTTAACCAAACTTTTTTTCACTTGGGATCGTTTTTACCGCAATTTCTAAACAAATCAAAAATCCTACGAACTTATTGAGTGAAGTGTTGCAAAATTTATCATCGATCGCCAACCGGAAGAGAAGATCCGAGCGAGCGAACATCAGCCATGGATCGTCTTGCGTTCGAGATTTGGCGGGATCAGATTAAATATGTTCAAGATCGACCGTCGTTGGATTTGGAACAATAAGAACGTGGGCAGCGTTATATTATTTCATTAGAAGCGGACTTTCAGTCACCGTCAAAGGGACGCATTAACACATTTCGCGCGGGAAGCGTGGCACAGTAAGAAGCGCTCAGCGCGGGAAAAAACACGACGCTCAGTAAGTCCGCAGGATTTTTTTCATTTAAAACTTTTTTCCTCTTCATTTGGAGTCGTTTTTTTTTTGCAATCTTGTAAAAAAAATCCTACGGACTTATTGAGTGACGTGTTCAAGTTTCGATGACTTGCAGCATCGTAAATAATGGTTCATTTCCTGCTGATGTCGATTTTTATTCGTAAAACATTAACGAAAATCAAAATTAAATTCGAATAAAAGGTTATGTTTGTGACGAGGAAGCTTCTTCTTCATTTGACATTTGCCTTTTTCTTTAATTTTATTTTAATAAATCCCTTGAATTTCGATCCTCATTCTACAGAAAAGCAAATTTCATCATCTCAGTGCACTTGTTGTTCTATTAATTCTTCAACATTTTGCGCATTTATATTATCCAAGTCTTTTTTATTAATTAGCTTGACAAATTCGTCGACATCCTTGCTTACATTCTTCTATACTCCTTTCCAGTATTTCTCAATAACTCAATTCTAGGAAAGATTGATGTTGTCTACATACAGCAAGGACGTTTCAAACGTTGTCACGTTGCAAAGCTTGATATGTTCATTTTTCAATCGCTTTTCCTAAAGAACTAGCTTACATTTGAATGCCGCAATGCTCACAATGATATAATATTTACTTTGCAGTGTTAAATTTAAGTCGAACAAGTGTTTTGTTATATCATCCGTGAAAGATAAATCTTGCAACCATGTTGCAAATGCGGAACTATGGGTCTCTTCAATGTCCATTTATAGGAATGAGTTACATCCATTTCGTCTGTAACAACTTGATGTATAATACAATGCATATGATGAATGGTGGATTCCTAAAAAAAATCTCCTTATTTGTTCTGTAGTAATGCCACGAAGCCCTTGTTTTTTTCGACCATTGAATGAGCGCCATCTGTATCTGCTAATGTTAATTTTGACAGAACTACAAGAACAAAATATATATCTTGTCCAGTAATAGTACCAGGAGTCGGTACTGCTTCCAATAATAATAAACTGAGCTAAGCCCCTAATGTAAAGACCTTGGGAACTAGATGATTTTGCTTTGATCCGAATACTCGAATTGGCGGCCAAATTTCTTGCAGAGACACCATTGGTCCATGGCATCCATGATATTGTAGTTTTTTTTTTCATTAATCTTCAATGGATCGTTTATCTTTCTAATTTGCATTAGCATTTAACAAACGGGCACCAAATGTGCCGCTGTATTTATGAATTACAAAATATTCCGAGAATGTTATCCTGGAAACAATCACCGACCTTAACCCAAATAGACATTTGTGGGCCACAATACAGATGCTAATAAAACACGCTTTTCAGATGACTTATTATTAATAAATTTATTGATGTACAAGCTTCACTCACGCTTCGTGGTCATGAGAGAAAAGTGGATTAATTTACTAATCAAATAATAGGTGACAAATATTTTGTATAAAATTTGTTGTTTAAAATCAGCGTTTTAAAACTTATCGATAGCAGAATATTTGGTTGGTAAAAAATATTTAAATATATTGATTATTTTATGTAAATATACCTTTTTATCCGCGCGATATTGAATGATCGCCTGCATCGAGGGGGGCAAGCCGCGCGAGCGCCCCCGCAATTAATGTGTTAATAGTGCTCAATCATTTCAAACAATAAAAGAGGGTGCATTTCAATCACGATCAGCGTCAAATTGTAACGGTCTTTTGCATAAATCAAAATTATAATTTATGAGAAGATCTTCTAGTTCGGAAGTCGACATCTGAGCAGATTGAGTCATAAAAAAGACGGACGAAGTACACGTCGTGTCTTCGACATGAAACCGGAGGCAGATCTGACGAAGACGTTGATGTCGTGGATGAAAAAGCACACTTCGAACCTTCTCTTTTGGACGTCTTGTCGTTTTTCTCAAGACCTGTGTGCTTCAAAATGATACGATTAGATCAGCTTGAGGGCCCCCGGCGATGTCCATCCAGCGCAGGGGTTCTTAACCTTTTTAGGACTCGACCCAAAATCTACAAAGAGATCTGCTTGCGAGATTCGTGCCTATTTTTTTGGCGTTCCGCGTTAAATTTCGCCCAAAATCCGGGCGATTACGCATGAAATTCATGACATTACATCTCTAGTAAAATTGATATCATTCTTAAACCAGCCAATAAATTGTGGCGAAATTTCGCTATTACCTACAAAAGGGTTTACTGCATCCATACATATATAAAAATATTAGTAGTTTTTCATTATGTGATGCGTGTATCAGCGTGATAAAATGCAAAAAGTTATACTTTTTAATTTGAATTGTATGAATAATTAAATTGTAAGTAAATACACGAACCAAAGATAAGAATAACATTCAGTCAACAAATTATATTTGAATTGTGGATTTGAACGTATTCTATGACGTATTTGTAAATTTTGCACGGACTGTAAAGAGTTAAAATATGATGTTTTTCTTCGATTTTATCCAAAACGAACACTGGATTGCAGATCCAACTGTATTTAGCCACATCTTCTGGATTGTTTTAATTTCTATTTGTTGAAATCTTTGATTATTACATTTTTAACTTATGCCAGTTTAAGATTTTGGTCTTCCAGCAGCGGAATTAACGTCGGAAAGAAAGTCACTTTATTTTATTTTACTTTTTCAAAGAATATGAAAGATAAGGAGAATCGTTTGTGTGAACTTGAAAAATAGTAACATCGTTAAATCATACGTAACTTCTAATTACAAAACTGAGAAAGACACAGAAAACAAAGAAATGATGGCTAAGGACTATTGTAATTTTGCTCAAGAAATTCAAAATTCCATCAAATTGACAGGTGCGGTAAACCTAGTGTTAAGACTACTAATTCGGGACATTCCCGCCGAAATCTAGACGCTTGGAAACAGTGGATTAACTACTAATTGGCGAGTCTAGGGGCAATAACTGTCTAATCTATGTATACATATATACAGTGCATATAAGTTTTTTAAATTGATATATTAACCTTTCTCTACCGGTGATGTATTTACTACACCTCGACTCTTATAATGGGAATATCAATATGAAATATAATAGATACGGGGTTCAGAATTTTCGTATTCCTCCGTATTATAATTACGAATCACATCAAAGTATTATAGTATATAAGTATTCATCTGCAGCGACGGAAATAAATAATTTTTCGGGACATCGGGAATTTTGCGAGGTTTAGTTCGTGTCTCAACGGAAAGGAATTTTATCAGTCACATTGATGGTGTTATATAAAAATGGGGGCTCACGCGATCATCAACTCGAACTAGCATTTAAATATCTAATGACGATACCTCCAACGAGTGTGTTTCCTCCAACCTCCAATTTTTGATCAAATTCATCAATCTAATTCCATTAAAATAACGCTATTAATATTCGCTATTTATGGTTCTTTCTTTCTCAGGGTAATCGATGAATCAAATACTAAAATACGAAGACCAAAACCTTACCAGCTGATATTTGCGTTTTTAGTCGCTTTGAGCGGTTGCTGTCCTCTCAGCTGACTACCGATTTGACTCTGGACTGTAGTGATGGATCCATGTTTTATCCATTGTCACATACCGCACAATAAACTAATTTTTATTGCACTGAAACCGCTCCAAACAGCGCTCCGAATTATGGACGCGTTGTTGTTTTTGATCAAGTGTGAGCAAACGCGGTATCCACTTAGAACAAAGCTTTCTTATAGAAAGATATTGATGCCAACTTGTGAATACACTACCTTCTGATATATTTAAGGTGTCAGCTATCTCATACAACTTCAATTTTCGATCGGCGAAAACTATTCTGTCATCCTACAAACTTATAATTTGTTTTTGCTGTCGTGCTGTTGAAAACCTAGCGTTAAGCTGATTACACACGATTTGGCGAACTCTATATGATGTGCGCTATAATGATATTACTCAAAAAAATCATTGTCATTGCTGCGTGACGAATCCTCGACAATTTGTCAAAGCTAGAGTTTTGTTTGTGCTAATCGAAACCATCTTAATGATGTCTTTAGAATTGCTAAATACATCATTATTTTGCGATGTATTTCCTCCTCTGTCGAAAAATTCTTGAAAATCATTACAATAAGAATCATACTATACACGTCAAGTACTTGAATGGTTTCAAAATCATCAAAATGCAATGCCTAGATATCTTTTCAAATGGCATAAGCTATTTTGTTTTAGTAGAATGTAGTAAAATTTCAACCATGGACATGATGGCCAAATGCAATCTTCGGGCCACATTTCTTCGAAGCTGATGCTGGAAATGCTGTTATATATGAAATCAATCGATGTTAAATGACTTTTTATAGTCACAATTAAATCATATTAATGTGTCTAATGTCTACTTCCAGCAAGACGATGATACATTTGGATGCTCATCTACATTCCCATAATGCCAAGCTAACATTTTGATAATAAATGACTTAATATTTTCCCAGGAATAGAGGGTGGACACCCCTCCTTTGTGATTTATGACCGATGCGGGTTCGCCGTATAAAAATCGGACGCGTCGATATCACTTTAGAGTCAGGATGAGCTTTTTATCGTCAATCCATATTAAGCAGGGACGCTTGGCTTCCTTGAATCCAGAATTAAGCCGTCCAATTTCGGCTATCTATAACAATGACTGAATGTTCATCAAGAGGGCTATGTTTTTCAATCATCGAAATGCTGAGAACCTAAACTACATCGGGGATGGTGGTGATAATTATCTAGGGGTGGCTTGGCACGCGCGTCCCGCATCTTCCCGTATCATCCCGTCTATATGCACTAAACCGTGTATTTTTAATAAAATGTGAGTCGAATCGAACGATTAAAAATCAATATTTCGTTTAGCGCTGATGATGCGTTCCCAGACGACAAAGTGTTAAATCTAACGGCGTCAAAAGAGTAAATCAAATTTTACTTTAATTCGTATACAGCGTTCATTTTTGCGTTCTTCGCTTTCTCGTTGACCCTTTTAATGCCTTAAAAAACTGTACCTAAATGAAGAATGCCGAGTCAATTTGAAGCAATTTGATAGGGCTTGAGAAAAAATCGTAAAAAAGTAAGAATGATATTTATAAAATTCAAAGAAGAGTATATTAGGAAATAAGGGGATAGCAATTTAATATCAATTTTAACTTTAACGGGTCTTTCAATAACAACGCTCAATTTTTAAACGCAAACAAATCAAATTATATATGAGATTTTCACTTATTTTTTATTTTATTTAAAGGAATATTTTATGGCAATAAGTATGAAATATAATATTGTTCAAATATTTGCTGTGATTATGCTTGGTGGCACGTGTACGGGACAATCGACAGGAGAATGATGATAAATTGACTGCCTCAGGTTTTCCCGTACACTCTCACGCACAACAGTGTTCTATTCAGCAGACCTTGCGTTTTGATGATGTGCAGATATTGGCTGATTATTTATCAAACCAGTTGACTCGGATTTTGCTACCAAATGACTCGGCAGGACGGTTTTGATGAGGATAAAAATAATTTAATGCGCGAAACGTTTCTCGAACATTACATTTCCTAAGCTTTACAATAATAAAATCCAAATATTTAGATTCATTCAAGTACTTAAATGTTCTTACAGTTTGTGTGATTTAGATACACAGTCCCCTGACATAGACAACAGTCGCTTGTATCAATTTTTTTTGGAAAATGCTCAATATTTCCTAAAGTAATGGATATAAAATCAATCAAATAACAGTTCGACGTCTATATATCGTCACGGCGCAGTTTTGGCGCAAATTTCTTGCAAACCTATAATGATGCTTTGTATTTAAAAATGGTTAAATCGGTGGTAATTTTTTACTCCTCGTGCTAAAATAGGGATGTTTTTATGATCCTTTACAATATTCAATCTGTCTTCGACAAAATAACAAGGGAGAGGAGGTTATTGACCAGATTGATACTCGACAGATTGAAATTGACTCTTGACGCGCGTACTTGATGATGACTTCATTCGGCTTTTGATATTTTTAACGCAATTTTATATTATTGACCAAACAATCAAAAGAAAAAACAAACAAAAAAGGTTATAACTCTGTTTTTGGATCATCAAATCACGCCTTCATATTGCCAATAGTATACCAATAGCCTAGTATGGGAAGATGATTGTGATTGTAGTCTAAATATACATTTTTCTATCGAAGAAACTTATAATCGAAACAAATTTCTTTGTGGCTACGGTTAATATTCGTTGACTTCGATATGATTATGAAGAATATTGCGCATTGCCCTAGCGGTAATCTGCGTTATTCTTGTGACCTGCATTATTTTCCGTCCAATTTCTTCTCTTTTTTGTTGTATTGTTTGCGATAGTATCTTCGCCTCTTTAAAATGGCTCCTCGATTGCTTCCAAAGTACAAAGAAACAACTCGCGAACGGCGTCTATTTCTTCGCCGATTATTTCTGGCGTCCTCCTCGTTTTGACGTCATATTCTTCGGCGTACCGGAGGAGGCTTCAGAGCCCAATAGCGCAAACAAAATTGAATCATTTATAAGATATTTGGTCGAGCCGCAAAAACGCCCTGCGGGTATTCTTGCGGTCTAACCGTCGAACTTTCAACGAGTCCGCGGAAGTCGATTGCCGCATTTTTAAAGTACACGAAAGCTTGGAAAACCGTATCAAAATGGTGAGCGATGACCTCGCATTGGAACCTATTTCAAATAGGTACCAAACAAAATTGTTGTTATTCTTGAGCTCGAAAATGCTAACACAATTGCAATTGATTCACCATCGTCAGGGCCGAATTGAGGCCCTTGGATACCCTAAGCACCAAATGATTTTGGTGCTCCCTTTCACTTTGAATGAAATGTTATTTATCTAAAAATCGAACACAATGTTTTGTCGCTTATTTTTCGTTGGCATGCGGTACCCATCCTACCTCATAACATCTATCCTATTCGTTTTGTCGATGAGCTTTAAATGATCCCAATGGAATTGCAATATTTGCGATAACTTCCCAGGTTCTCGGTTCATTTCTTAAGGTTATATTGTAAGATTTCAATTTCTGAAATCAATATTGGCATCTGCAAACTGTTACCACTTCATCATAAGTATCTTTGAGTGTTTTACTAGCTTTTGTGGCATTCCAATCCAAATTTTTAAAAAGACCGCATACAATGCTGGATGTGGACTTTGCTAGTTTCGGGTCTGGACGTTTTGTCCTTAATAATAAATCTGTTGCACAAAAATAATGTTTAACAATAGTTCTACAAAAAAGATAACTTACAAAGATGTTTTCGTTAGTGCTGGATCAGTGGATAAATGCTGGTGCTATTTAAAAGATGGATGGTTGGGGCCGTAACAAGATGGTGACAAAGCAGGCGCCCGCCACGAGCGCAATCGGGTTTGGGGTGCAAAACACAGAAAACCAGTCGAAAGTTGCACATAAATCGACACTGATTGACTCTGTTCGTTTTTATAATATACATTAAGTTATCTAATCAATAATATTTTTGACCGATCATAAAATTTAAACAACCCACCCGATCAGTCTTCTTCGGATAACTTCGTTTTGTAATGAGAGTTCATAATAGTTCTGTAGACATGTTCGAGTATGGCGTCCGATCACAAAGTGTTCATTCATCATGTCAGCGGTCCAAAAAGCGGACCGGTTGGCCATATTGTGGTTATTCCGTCCTTTTTTAGGGTTTTTGGGGTATTTTCGGGGATAAATACGTACCTGGGCTATCTATACGATCACGAAAGCTCGCTTAAATGCTAATTTACATACAGTGGACGGTCGTCCAATACTATTTTGTGGATTTTCTTCACCGTTTCTGGGACGGTTACCTCGTTTGATTGACCAATGGGCTGTTCGTCTCAGCAGCTCGTACGGCTTCGTTTAATCTTTTCTTTGCCGTGATATATTTACTACAATTCGACTCTAATAATAGGAATAGCGATATGAAGTATAATAGAAAAGAGGTTCAGAATTTTTCAGATTTTCATACGGTGTACCAAATACATATCATGGTAGCTCGCGGGTGCTTTTTATTTAGTATTTTTTTTAAAACAACAACTGTCGTTGTAGACTTATATTTTCAAAATGTAGAGAATGAAATTATGAAAATACTACTAATATGTCTGGACATTATAAGAAAACGCAGTAAAAATCAATGCTATCATTAAATTTCGTTGGTCGTAGTGCTGTTAACTGCTGCCTGTTGTCTTCTCTACAGTACAGCACTCTTTATCCCCTTTTTAACCTTAACTATTTATGGCAATAAAAGGAGTTTTGAAATCATTCCTTGTAACATTAAAAGCATTATAATATATAACTGAGGACTGATTGAAGATGTAAAATCAAGATAAACGTTGAATAAATAATTTTAGGAGAAAATAGTCCACTGTAGAACTAGTCCTTCTTCAATATCCATGCATAAGAAAAATTTCATCTGACGTTTAGTTCACAAATAACAATGGTTTCAGTGACGCTACTTTGTAACTGAATTTCATGTTCCAGAAAACCGCGTTTGCTCACACTCGATCCAAAACGACAACGCGTCCACAATTCGGAGCGCTGTTTGGAGCTGCTTAGGCGCAATATAAAGGATTTTTTCATGCGGTATGCGACAATGGATGAAACACGGATCCATCACTACGCTTCAGAATCGAATCGGCAATCAGCTGAGTGGACAGCAACCAGGCGAAAACCACCCGAAGCGAATAAAAACGCAAATGTCAGCCAGTATTTTGGTGTTTTATTAAACGCTTACCTTGAAACATGTCGTTCGCCGCAATGACAAAATTGCATTTTGGATTGCACTCTAAAGGAGTGTTTGTAATCCGAAAAAATATGAAAATGGTGAGATATACATAGACAATGCAAGGTTTCGTATCGTAGAATTAACGTCATAAACACAATGACCATGGCAGTTATAAAAAATAAAACCTGTTACCGTCATCAAACGATTTTTGATGCGTTTTAACTATCCCTTGCTGGCTATAGTCTTTTTTTGTTAAATAGCTTTTCTTTCTTTGGTTTCTTTCGTGAAGAAACCACATATACAAAGCTTCATTCACTTCTGGATGTTTAGCTTTCTTGAGACTTTTGAATGTTATCGCAGTTGCTAAATTAGGTTGTCCAGAACCACAATTTTGCATTTTTTACATTGACGAAGCTTTACCGTACCTATGTACTGTACTTGTATTGGGATGTCGGGCAAAATTTTCTTTCTTGCTGTAGGTTTTGTTTGATTTTGGATAAATAAAATACTATTGCTTTAATATTTCGGAATACAAGGGTTTTAGTCCGGTCCTGTTCGACATACTCCACTTGGGTAAAATTTAGTGTTTCTTTTGAAATTATTTGGTGGAGTTGTGAGGATGGAAGGTCGAGTGTGAGAAGGTGCATAGAGAAGAGAGGAATGTGGAAGGCGACGGCAACATCAGCAGATGCGACTTCCTTCTCTACCAATTCCATTAGCGAGGCACACAGCAAAAAACTCTTTCTACCTGCCACCGAACAAAAGGAAGGTCGGCCAAGTCATGGATCTCCGGCTCTTCTATGCGAGCATGGAGGTTTGGAGGAAGTTCCAGGATGGCGATGGCGATGGCGATGGCGAGGATGCGGAACGGAGGGCAGCGAGCAACGGTCACGGCGGAATGTGGGCGGCGTCCTTGTGCCGGATAATGACCTCCTTCCTTGGTATCATCATCATCATCATTATTGTGGGAGGTCATCGAACCCGCTCTCTTTCAGATCCCATTCTGAAGATCTATGCGGCGAAGAGCAGCACTCCTGCCAAACTCGCCAAGATACAGCAGGTAGAGCGGATTTCTTTGGGATGCTGCCGAGCCACAAACCGATAGAATAAGCTGTGCCTTTTTTTCTAAAAAGAAAAAAAAAACGGTAATGATGATAGCATGTTGACGAAACACGAACAAATCTTCACAAAGCAATCTTCTCTGGATGATTGTTGCGAGTCGGCCAGGTAATAGTAAGCCCCACTCGCAGATCGTCAACCTTCTTTCTATTACCACAACTACGTCATATACAATCAGTTCTCGACTTACGACGGGGTTTCGTTCAGTCACCTTGGACGTATGTCGAATTTCATACAAAAAAATAACAGACATAAAAAATTAACAGTACGTCAATAGTGTTTATTTCTGTAGTATTAGGAATACCCATTAGTAATCAATTAATTCGAATTGAAACGATTTTTTTTTTACATTTTTGTTTTTATTATGCAATCAATTATATAATTTCCATCATTATTTACAATTATTTGCCATATTTTTCTCTTTTATAAAAAGAGGCTGACTTTGACGAAAAATAGGTATTTATGTGCATTTCAACTTCATTTACATTTCAATAGAGTGTCTAGAGATCTGAATAAATAATAATGGGATGGCGCAATATCTGGCTAATATTGCGAATGAGGTAGCTAGGTTCCTAGTTAAGTTCCCTAATTTACTTTAGCTTCATGGGGTTTGGCATTATCATGATCACGCCATTTCGGTTGATTAAATTCGTACGTTTTTCTAATAACTTTGCATTTACTCTGTCTAATTGTGAGCAATAAATTTGTGCATTGATAGTTTCTCCTAGTTTTTCAAACTTAAAGTGTATTATTCCACCACAATCCCATCATATGCTCAAGAGGGTCTTTTATATAGTCAACGACGGTTTAGAAATTGGTACAGCCGGTTGATTAGTTGAAAGCCACTGCTTTGTTCGTATAAGTCGTATAAGATCCATTGTCACAAGTTAAGAGCGATGTGCAGCAACTTCGTCGTTGATCTGTTTGTCTTTGACAGATGATGCGGAATCTAAACACCCTTTCTGTAACTTTTGCCAATCGCGTGCAAGTATCATTGCACTGTTAACCAAATAGTCTTGACGTTTGCCACACTTAATTTTTGTGTCTGAATCCACTAGCAATTACAGTATCATTGACTTTAAGAATTTCACCGTAAACATCGCAAATCTTTTTAATTGTCTGTTGCGTTACAATCCAACAACTGATATGTAACAACACGCTGTCAAAATAATTGATTACTTATGCGTACCCCTAATATTTTCATCATCCATTGGTGATTCAATGATTGCAATGGTAGTGTTTATTATTCTCACAAACATATCCAGAGTTGTTTGTATATTTTTCTCTTTTTTTTCTTTATAAATTTCATTATATTTAATGAGTGTTTGCTCAATGAGACCTTCAAAGATCTACCGGCAACTAGGTCCATATTTTCAATTCGGTGGATTCAATTACCGATTAGAACATAGGGCCTATGTGTAAAATATACCAAAAGTTGTCAGAAATTGTCAGATAGCTCTAAAATTATAGATATTTTCTCGAAAGAAATTTCTGAAAGTTTACAATAAGATGAACCTTATTTCTTGGAAAATACATCATTTTTCATTCGCCATGTATATTTCAGAAAATTTACTTAAATTCACCATATAAATTCCTCAATATTTTTAACACGGTTCATTTTTGCGTTTGCATATTGATATTTGGTTCGCTACGTTGCGAAGAAGATCACCATGGAATAATGATTTTTAACAAATAGGTTCTTATTGGTTTTACATTTGTTATCGGAGGCATATTTTCATGTTTATTTTAACGTTTAAATATAAAATTAATCAAGCCGTCAAATTGTCCATAATTCATAGACGTCCGATGGATAAACGGGTATTCGTGGACCGGTTTTCATAGAAAGGGATCAAAAAATGTCGGTTGTAAATAATTATGCTAATTTTGAAAAAAAAATAATTGTGATTTAAGAAAATTTGAAAAAGAAATAATGGTTGAGGACAGCTGAGTTGAATTTGTGTATATGATTAGTTGATTCTTTTGAGTGTATTACTGAAGGCCAATGACAAGGACGGCTATAAGTCACGTTCGCCTCTCTCCCTTTCTCTCACACCGTGTTCTTAAACTATATGCACAGTAATATGAATGCGCCTAACCCACATCGTGTGAGATACTTCAATTATCATACAATACCAGCATCATTTTAATTGTACCAAAATTGATATAATTCCGTGTCGACTCTCGACGCAGAAAAAATATTTGTGACAAATTGCATTAAAGCAATATGTCACATTAAAATCGAAACAAAATTAAATTAATAAATCACATTGCAACCTAAATCGCAACCCGAGGGAATCTTCACTTTACAAAGACAACTCGCTGCTCCAAAATATAGCTGCATTTCTTCTTCAAACAAGCGTATTCAAGTGCTTATTTCTTCACCCTATAATATATTACATAGTTCCACATAAAGATTTGGAATTTTAGTTGATCAAATATCGGCCGTGATTAAGAAAGATTCTGTGCAATATTTTAAACTAAAAAAACCTCATGGTTAATGTATTTTTAAACAAATGAGGGTATCAAACATTATTCCTTCTTAAAACCATTACAGCTGATTTTTATTGATGTGAAATCGAAAATATGCACCAGAAAGTAATAATGAAACATTTGAGATCTAACAAAGAGTCAATGGCCCAAATGCCAATGGCCAAATACTGCTCTAAAATAACGCTTGGTCACGTACACTTATTAGCTGAAAGTTAAGAAATCTCAGCTTGGAAGACATAACATTAGGAAACAAATTAAAATATGGATATCCTTGTCTGGGTACATGGCAAATATATTGGAAGAGATAAGCTAAATAAAATACATAATAATGACTTAAGATCACAAGCTGGAATTTGATTTGATAACAATATTATCTGAAGTATTGATTTAACAGGATAATTAAAAGGATAAACAAAGTATTATCATGATTTAACTATTATTAAATGAATACAATCAAACAAATTCTGCATAGGAATGACGAAGCTCTTATATTATATCAAAACAAAAATCAAGCAAATTCTTTTTTGCATAAGACGCGTATAAAGATAAAAATGCAGACTTTTATAAAAATACATTTAAAATAATTTAGTTTTTCATTGGTAAAATACTACTGAATCTAATATTTTTAGGGTGGATTTTTTTTTAGCAATTCGACACTTGATGAATTTTCTATGACTTGCAAAGGATTTCTCTTAATTTCAGGAGAAAATGTCATTCCAGTTGAACTAGTGTTTGAAAAATATATTCGCCAATCAGTAAATAAATTCAGTTCGTTATTTGGTATCGATTTGGCTTCGTCATAGTCGATGTCATATTAAATATCGTATACAGCAGACCTGCGGTAGTCCGGCGCCACCTGTGGTTCGACATCCCTACATCCCCGAACCATCCATCGAACCCTCAAATCATAAGTTGGCAAGCAAATACGGCATAAGAGGCAAACTTTCAAGAAAGCTAAACATCCAGTGGAGGAAGCTTTGTATAAGGTGTAAGAAAGAAACAGGCGTATATTTATTTCTAAGCCCATATTGATCATGAAAGCAAAGTTGTTTCATAAGGAGATAACAAAAAAGACGACTTTGTATCTAGCAAGGGATGATTGTAAAAGATTTTTATTTTTTACAACTGCTATGGTCATTGTGTTTATGACGTTAATTCTATGATACGAAACGTTGCATTATCTATGTATATGTCACCATATTCATATTTTATTGGATTATAATTACATCTTTCCAAAAAGTTTCGGACTACAAGGGACCGGAGGCAGCACTCTATAATCCGACCAAATTATTTATATATATATTTTAAATAATGCTGTCGATTTTTAGAGACGACAAGTTGAACAATTTATTTTTGTTAAAATGTTTTAATTGAAAATGTTGATTTTGAAAGACGCTTTCGGAACAGCGTGTAGCTGTTTGTCTTCACCTGAGGATTCTCTCACGTTCTTCGGCGATCCTTAATGACATAAGTTTAGTAAAACCACCGAGGGCTCCACAAATTATACAATATTCTCATTCACAGACCGAAACATGATAATTCGGACGCTCAATGGAAAATCGAGTTCAAATGCTTCATGGAGAATTTTAACATCATAAATATCGGACAAAAATCGAAATAAATACGTATTCAGTGCTTTCCTGATCGCAATTTAAATTTGACATTTGTATAATGGACGGCACTCGCGCGATTTTGGCCAAAATTAAAAACATTAATTATCAATTAACGATGGTCTATTTAACCTTTCCCTGCCGATGGTGAGAATAGTCGGCAGTGACTCTTTAAATGGGAATATCTATATGAAATATAATAGATACGGGGCTCCGAATTTTTGTACACCTCCGTAATATAATTACGAATCACATCAAAGTATTATAGTGTATAAATATTCATCTGCAGCGACGGAATTAAATAATTTGTCGGTAAATCGGGAATTTTGTTAGTTTTACTGCGTATCAACAGAATGGAATTTTATCAGTCACATTGATTACGTCCTTGATGTGTGGATTATCTCCAAAGTACAGTGTTTCTTCATTTTTTACTCAATATTCTTAGTTCTCCTAATACTTATTTGGTATTTTAGCGTGGAGGCATAAAATAAATAATTAAACCAGGGGTGGCCAACCCACGGGCCGCCTTGAATATTTTTTCGGCCCGCGAGATTCATCACACTTTTAGAATACATATTTATTTTATAATGGCTAAAGTAATCGTAATTGAAAAGTAATTATGCTTACATTTAGGGGCAATTGTCCATTTCAGGTTTACATGAAATCCACACCTGGAAAATATGGTATAAAAATTTGGGTAGCAGCTGACTCTTCCACGGCATATATATTGAATTTACAAATATATTCCGGATTGGTTGATAATCGGAGAGAAATCGGTCAGGGATCTCGAGTGGTCATGGATATGGTTCGACCACAATACGGCACCAATAGGGGAGTAACGACAGATAATTTTTTTACATCGGTGCCATTATCAGCTAAATTATTAGAAAAAAAATTGACCCTGACCGGTACTCTTAGGAAAAATAAAAAAGAGATACCCAAAGAATTTTTGCCAGATAAAAAACGTGAGGTATACAGTAGTATTTTTGGCTTCACGCTTACCACAGTTCTTGTGTCATACGTGCCACAAAAAAAGGCGGTGATACTCCTTACTACACAATTTCATAATGGAGAAATAAATGAAAGTAACAATAAAAAACCGAACATTATTTTACACTATAATAAAACCAAAGGTGCGGTGAACACAGGGGACAAGATGACGGCAGAGTATTCGTGCGTGAGATCAAAGAGAAGATGGCCTTTTCGCATCTTCATGGAGATTATAGATATTGCAGCACTAAATGCATACTTACTATGGACTCTAAAGTATCCTGAGTGGAAGAAAAGTGATAGAAGTCGCCGAAAATACTTTATCAGAGAGCTCAGTTTGGATTTGGTCAAACCTAACATTATGAAAAGAAAAAATAATGCGTTTAAACTTTATAAACCACAACAAGCCGCTATTGACATTGCAATGTCCCATTACCAAAAAGTATCACCTGACACGGCTATAATAAATATTACAAGCAATTCTCAGGACGGTGTATCAACATCAACAGCTTCCCGAATGTTGGCAAGAGCTTGCAAGTTTTGCTCTTCTCCAACAAAAAAAAAGGAGCACGCTAGTTTGCAGTATTTGTAAAAAACCTGTTTGCACGACACACAGAAAAACATTTTGTTCTGATTGTGAGAGAATGAACGCAAAAAAGATATTTCGTTTAATTTATATTTTTCAAATTTAATTTAATTTTTTAACATTTTATTATGTATTTTATTATTTCTTTTTTGTGTGTGTGTATTTTATTACTTCTTTTTTGTGTGTGTATTTTATTACTTTTTAGTGTATATTTTATTACTTCTTTTTTGTGTGTGTATTTTATTTTTATATTATTACGTACTATGGAAAAGCTGCTTATAAAATAAAGAAATAAATATGGGCAATGTCAGTTACATTATATTTTTACATATTTGTGGTATTTATACGCATTGTCTTTTTATTCAATGAAAAATATGATCAAATGATTGGAAAGCACCGATCTAATCTACACGTGGCGTTTGTTTGGTACTCCCAGCTCGCATTCAGTAGCATGCAAGTCGTCTTCTGCGATGGGCCTGTCGGCTATTTACGATGTTTTTTCTCGTTTTCAGACACTTTTCAGAGCTAACATTACAAAAATTGTTACATTTCAACCTCAAATATAGTCAATAAAAGCAATATAGTTAAAAATATTCACTTCTTTCGATTTTTAAATCACTTTCATAAACAACAAAAATGTTCCATCACCGCTGCTCGCGGCTGCTTTTATCACAGTAAGGGGAAGGTTAAGGTCATCGACTTGTGCGTTCGCTTTGCAGCTGTTTCAAAATACTATCTGAGGAGCCGCTAGAGCAGATTTGAATAAACAAAAACTTGATTTCGAACCATTACATCTATCGACGTCATATTCAATTCATCTACAGTTTCAGCAGTGGATGCGTCCAGTAAAAATAATAATGCCAACTTTCATCTGTCCAATGTTATTGACTTTCAAATCTGGCTGGAAATCTAAATATAAATATTTATCCAATATTTAAAGCCTATGTCCTATCAGGAATGAAATATGCATACGTATTTTGGAAAACAATTCAATTCAGACAGCATATATGGTTTTCATTTTGAAAATAAGACAGTGTCACTTTTTTGTCGGTTCAAAATATGTGCAAGGGTTTATTTTCAGGAACGTTTTACTTTTCAAGTATAAATGTACATATATATATATATATATGTAAAAATTATGAATTTATTAAATTTATGTTGGTGTTTTGATAAAAAACTATACGCTCTTCACCCAGCCAAATGCGTGGATAATGCATGAGTTTGCCCTTGAGCATAACAGCTTTTGATTTTGACCAAAGTCTGTATTTGTTCTTTCCTCCAGCTCTGATCTTGAATCCCCGCATGTTGTAAGAGTAAGGCCATCGACATGCTGTTAGTATGCAATCCTGCGGGAGTACCAGATCAAGGGCATCGTCAAGCAGGACGTTCCAGATCTCTTATCTAGGGGTAAACAATAAATCATATTATAAAAAATAGATGAGCATTAATAAGACTCGAAAACTAATATACACACACGTTACATCCGCACAATGGATTGAAACAAAGCAATCGGCGTCTCAATGCACTTGCTGGAAGTATTAAGCATAACACGGATATTAAAATTGAATATAAGGCCGCCCGAGGGGAAGTCTTATATTCTAACAATTCTGAAGTTCAGGCTGGGGATTATATTTGAAATATTGGATACGAAATAAAATCACAATGCGTAATCTTTTAAGAGTGGAATTATATATTTGGACATATTTTAATTAAGATTATAACAATTCCTATATTAGATGAATCACAGATTTGGAACATAATTCATGTTAATGTAAAAATAAAATGACTAGATATTTGCTATTACGCTGATATTAAGTCGTCGTTTCTCGCCGGCAATTATCTAAATCTATGTATTGTAATATATATATATACGTTTACGGAAATGTTCATGGAAAATGTTCAATAACACTAAAAAGAGTAAGAGATCGTGTAATTCTATCGGGTATAATAATGCTCATTCTATTCAAAACAACGTCTAAAAATGATCCGCATTCGTTTTACAAATATAAATACGTTCTCCCTATTTATATATTGGTGCAACATGTCGTTGTAAAATGCTAAATGTCTATTTAAAATAACGGATTAATAATATTAACTATGCATTTATGCAAAATCATTGACTTTTAGTGACAAATTAATTGACCGCGGCATTTCTGTGCCGATCTTTTTTGTTTTATTCCTTTGAATGCCGATCCAATTCAAGGAAGACATATTTATTATAATAGTATAAAACGAGTATTGCATCCCTTTGATTAAGCTATAGAAAACGATGGTTGCTGATCATTTAAAAGTTTTAGGATAGAACGCAGCAAAATTAATATAGAGAAACGAGCTTAAGCAAAGATTAAAAGTAAATTTATTTGTACATGTTTTGGTTATTTAATAGTATACAAGCACACTCGATTATTCTTATAGAAATACTATTTTAAGTGTGGCGGATTTTTCAACTTATAACGCCACCGATGAATGAGTATTTCCATGCGTATAATCGGGCATACTATATTCGAAACTTAAAATTATGATTTATAATAAAAATTAATCTCATAATAGGGCAAGCATTATCATAATGGAATAAAAGTATGGTGAATAATGCTATAGTCAATGATATTTAATTAATTATAACTTATTCTGTTCATTGGGTATGAAACTATATAACTTAATTTAACACGTTCATCGCCTGTAACACCAAATTCTAGTCGGAGCGTAAGAGTGTAGAGCGATTCGGTGGAATATTAGTAGCCGGAAGACAATGAAGTAGTGCACTTGGTGCTATTATACGGCATCCCAATATGAACCGACGCAAATACAAATCGAAAAGGTCAGGCTAAACGTAATTAGGGTACAGTGCAGAAGCGCAATCAGGGTAACTGCTGTATAGTGCACAGTATAAGAAGACATTATTCTATCACCGATTGCCATACTGCTTATCGACCTGCTCACTCAAAAATCAGGTTAGTCCAGAAAGGAATGCCAAATAAGGCAACTAGAGAATGCACCATGGCAGTCTCGATGGAACAGCTCCACAAAAGGTCGGTCGATTCACCGATTGATCACAGTTCATAATTTCATGCTATTTAACCGGATGAATAAAAGCGTCACTTGAATACAAATGGCAGAACCCCCGTGGAAGAATATCTGGGTGATATGGCGACGAACGTGTTTAAATAAATAAAATTGAAATGTTCAAGTAATCGAGCATTTGGTGGTTGCCGGTATGCTATTAAGTAAAAAATGCCAAATATGCTACTCAGTAAAAATATGTCATGATGTACTGCTCAGAGATGATTTATCCGTCATGTTTAATTCGTTCATTAAAATTATTTCGATTAAAAATGTAAATATGCAATATATATATATAAACGATTGAATCTAGTTAAAAGTTCTGTAAATTTCCAAAGTGTAGTCGCTACATAATAAATTTGTCATTTTGAATTGCTACGTTGTTGCTTTAACTAATACATTTATTAATTGACATTATTCATAAATAAATAATATACTATTTTAATATTTTTTTAAAGTTTCGTAAAAAGTAGCAACGATTTCATTCCTTTTCCTCTTCTAATAAATCTAAAGATTCTGTTAAATTCTGAATTTCTTCTTGCGTTGTCGTCGTAAGTATATTGGGAGGAAATTGAATATTATCCTTCTCTTCGAGTTCTTTGATTTCCTTTATTAAATCTCTCAGTTGTTTACGGAGCCTCATTGCTTTGACTCTTAGTTCTTTATCTTTTTCTCTTATTTTAGAAATATGCTCTAAAACTAGGCGCTGTTCCGTAAAATCTATTACCCATCTTAGAAAGAGCTCTGAAATCAAATAGATATATATTAATATCTTCAAAAAAGTGCAATAATTTTCATGTTATACATTATATTTATTACCTTCCCAAAGAACGAGGCTCATAGGAGCCACAGAAGGCCATATAATTCCTTGGTTTGGCTCATAGAGTGGACTGATGACTTTTTCGACTGCTCCAGGAGTGTTCAAGTGCGACCAAAGGCTCGTTGTTTGTTTGAATAGATTTAATTCTTCTCGTTCTTTCTCATTATTACCGACGAAAGAACCTATAAAATATTACGCATTAATTTATCTGAATATGAACAGATGTTTTTACGAAACGGATATTAAAAATATCATACCGTATTGACTAAAATAGGAATGTTCGAATAACGTTATCAACAAATCTTGTGTGAATTCAAAACTGCAAGGAAACTGTTCTAGCAATTGATGAAGACAGTCCAGAAACAGAAGAAACGTTGGATTGACACCCGGAGGCGCTTGATTTGATGACGATGAAAATGATGATTTTCTTAAGCTATTAGTTCCTGATGTAGTATAATAGCACGAATGGGCATGTCTATCCGAGAAAGGATGTCCTGCTTGTATCCATTCTCTTTCAATTAGTGCTTGGATCCTAAAACAAACCATATTTATCAATGTTTAAATATTATTTTTAACACACACAATGCATGAGAAAACTTTTATAAAGGGTCAATTTATCATTTTAAACAAAATGTCTACATAGAATTAAGATACGGGATGCAGCAGGAAGACTCGAAACTCAAACTATTTGAAACACGCGCTCTGAAGTGACAGTTATTTCGAGAAGGGTGGAGTGGTGCTTATTCGAAATAATGGGATTTAACATTTTCTGTCAGGCAAGCTTAATAACCACTAAAGGAGTACTGTGTCAGGGCCTGGCATTCCCCCCTCCACTTTACAGAAAGAGCACTCTTGTACATTGAGCTCGGAAAATTATATAGTTAATCCTTTTATAGCGTGAAGATTGGGACCATGCCGTAAACGAAGTAGACGTTATAGGAGGGTTGACTGTACACATATATAAAATACCACCTACCCTCTAACAGTTCTGCAATCAGGATTGATAATAACTTGCACTAGAGAGCATACCACCAATGTTGCATCCATTCCTTTTGACCCATGGACCAGAACCGGACTAGCTTCCTAAAATGAGAAACATTCATGTTACAATACATATTTCAATTTTGCATATGATATTTAAGCATCAAATCGATAGTTACTTGATCTAGACATTGGGCTACGGTACAAGCAGTATTCAGAGCATTTAAAACATGGCTTAACCATCCACAGTTGTCCAATTTTGATAGCCATTTATCACAAGAAATCTCCTTATCGTTACATACTAAAAGTAGATAATCTCATTTAATGATTGTCCATGCATTTAAATTATATTGCCATAATCATTCGAACTCTACAATATAAGCGTGGACAATGCGCAAGGAAAAATTTGTTTAAATAGACTCAAGGAAGGATAAGCCATCTCTTGATATTCTTCTTTAGCGAATTATTTTTATAATTTTTATTAATCTTTGTTTGTTCGTATTTAATGCACTGCCATACCGTTCATCCGATTGCGATAAAACTTCGTCAACTTATTTTTTACACTTGCGGGAATAACATAGGCATAAAAATATTGTTTGTGTATGCAGTTTGTTATGCGAGACGTGGCATTACAACATGCCAGGTAAATAAATATTGAATATTAACAAGAGCACTTTTCTAATTCATAGTACATTATTTACAATGCCGTGCTTGTATTTATTCAAATTATCACGTCAAACATTACGTTTACGATCTGTTTTATTCCTTTATCACGTTTCAATTAAATTTCCAACAAAGTTTTACGATAATACATACGAAAACGCTAAAAATCATTTGTGTTTCTATGAAGGAATATAATATTTGAACGATTTGTTTTTCTTCATATAAAATGCTATATTTACAATATGTTTAGAGAGAATAAAAATTGAATTATATAAGATTTTTCAAATAAACTAACATACCTTCCATTAGCTTCGTAAAAGATTCGAGTAATTGTAAATTTGATATTTTGTCCATCGATCTGTTGACTTTACGCCAACGAGGATAATTAGTATCAGATTCCATGCCTCCGCCTAAAAAAAATAAAATGATAATCTTATTGTAAAATATCATTGCATTAAAGTAAAAGTTGTATTTTGGAGATGCGTCAGATTTTTTTGTTGTTTAGTAACATAGTATCTTACCTTTCCCTTTTTGCAAGGTTACTAAAGCGGGAGACCTCAAGTCGAATATGAAGCCTTTTTTATTGGGACCGAGTACAGAATTTAACAATTTTTCATCAGCTTTACATCGCTTGTTCTGTGTACCGACGAGAGGCTGAGCGCATCGCATTAAAACAGCCTAAAAATATGTGAAATCATACATTTTTATTATTCCTTTGAGAATATTTTATCAGCTGAGTTTTCTTGTTCGATTGTTACGATACAAATAATAATTTTTACACTAAATAAGATGGATTAAGAATAGGAAGATATTTAAAATATTTACCCCGTTTTCATGTCTGTAGGACAGCACGGGGAATCTTCCGCCTTTTCTGAAGGCTGCGCTGCCTGCGAGTGTTTCGTCGTCGACGCTCTTCGGCACGACTGTCGCCTGAGAGTAGGTCGGACAGACACTGTAGCCGCGGTTCACCCAGGATAGTCTCCATTCTTCCGTGCTCAACAGTTTTGCATATTCCGTTTCGGGCCTGAAAAATAATGTCATATATAAGACGTTGAAAAGAGCGATTTGATCCGACTCTCATTTGACGGCGACCCACCTAAATATGTTGTATCCATCTTCGAGGATTGAATAGATTGGTTGATAGAAAAACGGATAGAGAAGGCGTGGATCGGTCAGATTGCAGAGGTTGTCTAGGGACTGAGCGACTCTGGTCAGGTCCGAGGTGGACGCGACATCCAACTGAAAGATTCTCAGGTCCTTACATTTGAGAACGAGTGATCCGCCAGTTGAGACCCCCCCGGCCGTAGGTTTACCGTCCTTTCTTTCTATTGCGTCTACATTTCGGTGTAGGAGCTGAGGGAGAAAATAATGTTCAGTATTAGAAACCATCTTCATCAGAATTAATTTTAATCCTAGATCACTAATCATATTTTTTGAGTTGCTTGTTTAGAAAGGTATTGAGTGAGGCGGGGCGGGAAAGGTTCGGGAACATTCAAACAAATCGAATGCGTTCCGAGTCTGTAGTCTGTAAGACTAATGATTAGTGATCTAGGGTTAAATGAACAACCTTTTAATATTCTTTAATATCTGTTATCAAATGTATTTCATAGTTATTTCTATTGTTCTCAACAGTCACTGTTGCTATTTCTATTGTTTTTTATGACTTTCAAAATGGCATCAACAAAATATTTCCTTTTATTTTTTTGTATGATTTGAAATTGTGACACAACGCAGCAGAACTACGTAGAATTATTAATTATAGCCAGATTTTACATAATAGCAGGATAAGGCCTGGGCTGTGGTTGAGTGCCGATTAATGCACCAAAAAAGTTCACGATTACCATATTGTTGAACAAATAAGGACATAATACATCGAAAATATGCATTAGAAATTAAAAACGAAAGAGACAATTCTAATAAATAGGCATAAACCTATATTACTCTGCATGGGTTGCAATTATTCCGATCATGCGTAACGCAAGCCGGGATCCAAAAGCATATGCACACACCTCTTATCTTGAAGACCAACTTAACCACCGTATTGCGCCGGCATCCTTTCTCTTCCCGTCCCCGCAGCCCAAACTTCATTTCACCAGATCAATATGCGCCAACATGGTGCAACCATACAATGTTTTTACTATGCCTATGTTATTCCCGCAAGTGTAAACAATAAATTGACAAAGTTTTATCGCAATCGGATGAACGGTATGGAAGCGCATTAAATATGGACAAACAAACATTGATATTTATATATAAGACTATGCCTATGTTACTCGCGCAATCCTTAGCAATAAGTGGACGAAGTTTTATCGCAATCTGATGGACGATATGACAGTGCAATACATACGAACAGAGATAAACGCGCAAACTATAATAAAAATATATTTAGCAATTTAGTTTCGTGTTATAAAAACCCGTTTTAAATGGTAATAAACGTCTAAATTGAATGCGATTTTAATTATTGTTGCAAATTAGTTTTCTGTATTTATTAATTGTCTTAGAATTATTTTCAGAAGTAGGACATTTGGGCAAATCTGCTTCACGCCGATTAATTTGAAAACTGATAGACACTATTACTAGTACAAAAACATTATTGATGCAAATATATGAAAAAATGATAATAATATTGCATATTTAACACTTTCGTTGACCAGCACGAATTGGTGTCGTTTCTCTTGGCACTCAAGTTCGTCCTGCAACCTTCAGGATCTACCTTTACTGCTCGCGGACAACGCCTGGCAGATGTGAAGTCTGAACAACATTAAAAACTACCCATTTTAACAACCGACATTATAAATTATTATGTAAAAATAAACACGCTATATTTCCACTTCAAAATCTCTGAAATAACACCCTCCTGCGTTGATATACTTCTGAAAGGCATCCTGCAAGGCCTCCACTGAGATATCTTTTAAAGCCGATGTAACATGAGTTTGGATGGTTTCAATCGTGTCCCAATGTTTCCTTTTCAGGATTCCTTTTAAGCGAGGAATTAAAAAAAGATTGGGGGAGCCAGATCTGGGCTATAAAATTAAATGGCGCATTTTAAAGCTAACACTCCCCTCAACCTAAATTCTAACTGGAAAAAATTGTACACATTACTTTTTGAATGCATCCTGTAATTTATATTTGCATGTGCTAATGCCATTAAATGCAAATAAAATAACTTGTAAAATTGTATTCAAGTGGAGGATGAAAACATCATGCAAAATATGTGATGGGAAGCTCTGTTATTATGGCTTGATAAATTATATATATAAAAAAAATAATATTTTTATCTATGGATATCATTTTAACACTTCATGAGCGGGTTTTGCAATGTTCCCCTTTGCAAAGGTGATTGTTTAGATAAATATCATACCATATGTAAATATTAAGATTTTATTGTTGTGTTTTTTTTTTATAAATAAATAAAATATTTTAAGTAAATGTTCTATAATTTATACATATTTTTAAAAAACCAAGTGTTTATGCTCAAATAAATACACAGAATCAAGGAGAATATGGTTCGTGATCATTGACCGCCTGAGGTGTGTTAATAATAGACGAATGACAGCTGATATGTGACATTTTAAAATGATTATGGTGAACGTTGAGAGTTAGCTGTCAGTCGGTTTAAGTAGTTACCCAGAGCTCCTGAGCGGCTTCCTTCCGCGAGCCGAGGATGAGATGGTGCCCCGTGATGCAGAGGGTGCCGTCTTGTTCGTCGCCATGGGGTCCTTTTAGCCCCACGCCGTCGAGTTTCGGCACCAGGATAAGCTCGGCGAACTCCATCTCGCCTCGCGGTCGAAGCGCGATCCATATCGGCCATGAACACTTTCGTTCAACGTCGATACTTTGCGTTATAATATTTGGGAAGACCGTATCAAAAAAATATATATTGCGCTAAATAAATTTAAAATCGATTTTATCATCGATTTTGCTTGTTATTTATTTAATACAAATTTATTTTAATTCTATTTTTAAAAAAATGTAAAAAAACATTGACGATGATAATGGTGATCGCATTTTATAAGTCAAGACAGCGTAGGAATTTATTTTTTGAGTGATCTCGAAATAAAAATGTATGAAATATGAAATAAAAACATCTATAATGGTAGCAAATTTGGCCAAAAGGTTGTTAAAAAAAGAAGAAAGGCAGTCGTGAGTGTGAGTAACAGTGGACGGAGTCGAATTGCGGAAGGGTCGTGCACCTCTCGGTGCTAAATCCAGACTCCAGAGTGATTCCACCAGGTGAGCTCCGACCGTTTCGGGATCGCAAGTCTTCGAACTCGATGTGTATGTCGATCGTCTCAAATTTTGATCGAGATGTCAGATTGTCCCCCCCTCCATTCCTTTTTGTTAACTGAGATTTCGTCCTCGGCCTTCAGCACGCTTCAAGCTTTTGTCTTGAAAAGGTCAATCGTCTTTCTTGCAACTCATCGATTCGATATCGGGATCGTCTCATCTTCTATCTCGACGTCGACTCCTAAAAACATCCATCTGGTAGTCATTTCCGCGACTAATTATTCACCAATCAAAATCGGAAATTGACAGCCGAAGACCATCCAGGCGAAGAAATTCATCCCATATGTCAAACGTGAGGGAGGATGATTTTTTTTCCGTTTTACATAAACATGAAATCTAAAAATATAATTGTAATAATGAGCTCATTGGAAGCAAACAGATTTATAATTTTATATCAACCAAAGTATCGGAGTGGTCTATTCATTGTTAAATTTCGCATGCTGTTAAATCAACGACGATGAAACATGTGGTTTGGTGCAATCATTGGCTTGCAGCACAATCGGTGACACGCGAACACATTATGCAAGATAGATAGGAAGGAAGTTCATAGAGGCATAAAAATACAGGAAGAGAGTTCAGTCCTTGCGGCTGCTTATGCTGTATATTGTTTATTTTGCAGTTTAGCTATCCGGTGGTGGCTGACGGCTGCCGCCAAAGGGCGCGAATTCTATTAGCTTATACTATTGTATCAAAGCCCCGTTAAGTGGGTGCTAAGATGGTCATATCCCGTCTGTGATGTCTAGTGATTTGGGCACATCTGAGGTTATATATAGATTTTACACAAAAATCCGATATAAATATTACAAAATGTGGGGTCTTGACGGAAGAAGATGGAATCAGACTGTGTAAGTTGGGGTAGAGCAAGATACAATAGAAGCCATCAACATAGAGGAGTTAGACAGGAATGTGTACTCTTCACTCTTGTTCAACCTGTATTCCAAGAAAATCATGTCTGATGCGCTGGAAGAAATTGATTTTGGAATTATAGTCAACGATGTGTCCATCAACAACATTAGATATGCGGATGACACTGTATAATTGGTCATCAGTTATATATCAATAACTTGGAAGCTGACAGTAGAGAAATCTTTGAACATTAAGAGCGTGTTGACCTCATATGACCTCAGTTTGGCTCTAAGACTCCGAATCTTACGCTGCTACGTGCTCAGCGTCCTTCTGTATGGATCGGAATTAGGAATCTCAATTATTCGAGTAACGAATGTGAAATTGGTAAAATATTCGAATATTTTAGATATATAAGGAGGACATGAAAGAAATTAAAAAAAAATATTGCTTAAAAAGCAGTAATTGTCTCACCAAGTTTTAATAGTTCAAAGTAGAGTACGCCGTCGATATCCTATCACATACTCAGGAAAACTTTTTTTAAGATCAAAGATGGTTTTGCTATTGGAATAGCTGACTGACCTGGGGAGAGCTATTGTTTTTTCCCACTTCTCGTCCCAACTTATTCTTTGCAAAAAGGGTTCACAAAGTGACATCAATACGTCATCATTCAAATTTAAAGACCTTCCTATTTTAAGGGCATCCCTGAAATCTCTATTGATATTTTTATCCATCTATGACATTTATTATATTTTAACACTTCTCCATATGTATCTGTAACTATTTTTGTTACTTCTCTCGCCTTCATTCCCTGGTCAAACAAGAACAACATAAAATGTCGTAAATGTTCTTCGTCGATTGTTGACCCTGACATTCTTAACAAACATTGGTAAAAAATATCTTCTAATATATAAAAATGAATTAGGTTTTGTTCGTTCGAAATGCGCTGCCATACCGTTTATCGGATTGCGATAAAACTTCGTCCACTTATTGCTAAGGATTCTGCGAGTAACATAGGCATAGTCTATCTATATATATAATATATATAAAAATCAATGTTTGTTTGTCCGTATTTAATGCGCTGCCATACCGTTCATTTGATTGCAATAAAACTTTGTCAACTTATTGTTTGCACATTCTCAAATAATATAGACATAGTACAATTGACTTATAGTAGATCTTATATATAAAAATCAATGTTTGTATGTTTGTTTATATTTATAATAAAATCAACAATATTTTTAGAATTATTACTTCTGTGGCGGCAACGCGTTGGGTATCGGCTATTATAAATAAAAATTACAAATTCACAACCCTTACGATCTACTAGCAACAAAAAATATATGTTTACTCCACAGTGTCTTGACACAAACTGACCCTATAGTCAGGTACTAAAAATTTGGATTTCTTTCCAGTTCTCCTAATATATGAGGGTGATATCAAGTGAAATTTTGAGGATTTTGGTTACAAATAAATATTGAAACCAAACAAGCAATGTTAAAAACCCTCTCAGTTGAGAAGTAATAGCAGTGAGTATAGAATAACTAAAATATCACAGCTTTTTTTGGCATGATCAAAACTTTTGAATAGTTTTTCAATAAACTTTATATTATCCTTATAATCGACTGGTGGATTCCAATTATATTGGCAATTGCGTTGTCCAACTGTTTCTGCAATGTTTCAGATTCTATTACTTGTATTTGGTTGCTTATTTTTTGCACTTCAAAATCTGAGTTGTTGGACGACCTATCAGTTTCTATTAAAATATTGTTAAAAAGTCTGATCAATGTCTTGGGTGCCAATGCAACAAGCTCCCTTTTTAACAAATATATCATATATTCTGTACAGGGAGGAACGTTCCCCATTTCTAAATATAGTATTGACGTGATTAGCATTGCATTTCTTCTTCCATTTGTGTTTTGATACACAGTAACATGTTTTACTTGAATCAATATCATTTTCTTCAAGTTTTTTAAATAAAAAACACTTTCTGCAGTTATCAATGTAGCATTGTCAGTACTTTTTTTTCTTTTTTGTTGCAATTTTAATTGGCAGAAGAACATCGAAGAATTTTCTTAATAATAAAATTTTTTGCCAGTCACATTTCCTGTAGGATATGAATGTAGTAATAATTTCCTATTTTAAATCCTCTAATGATTTTTTGACTGATTCAGAGAGTAAAATAAATCAGATGCTATATGCAAAAAGCTCCAAGCTTTTGAAATGTGTCATACAGAAGGATACTGAAAATTCAATGGACTGCTCGGAGGGCCAATGCCGATATGCTGGCTTTGGCAGATAAACAGGTTGAGATACTCAACGCCATATAAAAGTGCAAACTGGAGTTATGGAGGTCATATCGTCGTAAGATACCAAAAATATGATCTCCCATACAGGGAAAGATTGTTGGTCACTGGATCATTGTTCCGGGCAGCAATCGATAAAATCAAGATAGAAGTTCTGGTTGTCAACATAGTTGGAGGACAGGGTATTTAAAAATGAAGAAAAAGGATATTTACTTTCTCCGTTAAACGGAATCAATGTATAAATATAGACGGCGGCCAGTGATCGAAGATGATCATCTGCGTTCCCACTCGTCTAGCGCAGCCTTCTGTGACCCCCATATTCAAAGATTACTATTTTAAACAGTATATCAGTCGAAGTTATATTAGTAGATTCAACCCCCTAACATAGACTTTTTAAAATTTGTTTTTGTAATTCCAAAATAGCGCTGAAAATAAATTGGATGATCCTTATGACTCCAACTTGGCATGCGATTGTCTCCGATCTTTCTGATCATCTTTTATAGATATATAATATTTTACCACCTCTTTCTCCCAAGATATATTATTATTTCACGTGTGAAATGCGCATCGGTCACTCGATTGAGCAGGATTTGGTCCTCTCGGACACTGTTCGTTTTTTGCACAAACTATTTCATGTCTTGGGTATGCGGGTGTCGTTGTGGGTTTTCATATTCAGACCCTATGGTAGACACGGTTAAAGTGGAGGGCCCCAACCTATGTTCATTTTATAAATATATAATTCATAACAGCTGATGCTGCAAAACTAAATATTTGGTTCAATTTTCATGAGCATCAAATGGAACAGAAAAATTCAGACGGTTTCTGTGCTTGGTCATAATATGATTATCAGCACTATAGTCTGATTTTACAAGATATATGAATATCGTTTTCCATGTATTCGGATTTTTATATTTTGCCATAGGTTTTCATATTTGCCACTATTGAACTTATGTTTACTTTCTTCATCATGTCTAATTTCTGACAGTTCTTCTTGGAAATTTGTATCAGCCGCTGTAATATCTGCGGTGAATGATTTTTCATCAAGTTCCATATCTAATTTAAGTTCACCAAGGTGGCTATTGAATCTTTCAATTTCCTCTGGAATTGCATAAATTCTCAAGGATGTAACAACTTTACAAAATCCATATCATCCTCCATGAAAGCTTGAACTACTTGACCTAATACTGCAATAGTCTTTTTTTGCAGTAATTCGTCAATGTTCACTTTGTAAATATAATAAAATAAATCAATATTATTACAATCTTGCCAAAAATAGACATTGGACACATCAATATGCTTCAATTGTGGCCATAAAAAGTCACTCAACATTGATTGGTATCGCATATAACAGCATTTCCAGCACAATCTTCGAAGAAATAAGACCCAAACACATTCAAAATTTGCCCAAAATGCACACCAAACAGTAGCTTTTTTTTGGATGTAGATATCTTTCTTGAATAATGTGAGGATCACCCCAAACTATATTGCTTGAAAATAATTATTTAAACACGTCGTTGCAATGTATACCTGACCATGCTTGAAATTGTACTACCTTCTACTTAAACAGAATCTTTTCTTGCTTCGTCAACTTGGCGATGTATTCAAAATGAGTAGCATTCTAAATATACTTACATGCACATGAATAACATTTAAACCTTTTTTTTTTGGGTCGTAGAAACACTTTCTGTAAAGGTGTTTAGCACGTTTATATGGTTCAAATTGAAATTGCAAACAAAACAATACAAAAACGTAGTGCAAATATTTTGTCAAATATAAATATTTATTTTTCAACCAATTCCATTCTGCATTATAACATTTTATTATGATTATCCATAATATCAGTCGTTCGTCTAAAAAGATGTAATAATTTCAAATACACAACGATGGACCATGTCTGTATGCACGTCTCATGCATGGTTTTGCATAGTCAATAGAAACATGGAAAACGATATTTCCGTAGAAACTGCACAGGTGTTAGAAATCTGAAACATTTTTTTTATTATTGTGTGCGGTTTTTGTCCTACATTTTCAGGCAGGCATAATTTATTTTCAAAATGTTATTCTACCAAATAGAATTTTCTTCCTGGGCAGATTTATTTGAACTAGTGAGTTGAAAACTATGTTATCTCGTCGTGTGCTTTTGTGGTTTGATTTAAAAAAAAATATGCTAAAGAAAATTCCCTTTAAATCGTCTTTAGTATTTAAGCTATTGTTTTCTTTGCCGTACATAATCAATTTTATCAAAAATCTCAGCGGAAGTTGATATTATTTATATCACATTGATGGTGATAAAGCTGACTTTGATTGGATATAAAGTATGGAAATTGATAACAAATTTGCATACTTCCATATGTTCTGTCAGTATTATGAGTACAGTCGACCTGCGGTAATCTGGCCCCAGTCTAAACTGGCACCCCCTGTAATCTGACATGCCGATACAAATATAGTACATATGTACGGTAACGCTTTGTCAATGTAAAAAATGCAAAAGTGAAATTCTTGACTGCTCAAATCGCAATGAATCTTTTTGTAAGTTGGTATGTGATCACAGCATGGATCTATTTATTTCTGGGCCCATAAAAGCAAAGTTATTTTACAACGAGACAACAAAAAACAGAAGACTTTGTAGCTAGCAAGGGATGATTGTAACAGATTTATATTTTTTATAAGTGCCATGACTAATGTGTTTATGACGTTGATGCTATAATATGAAACCCTGTGTTATTCATGTATATCTCAGCATTTTCACAATTTTTCGGATTAAAAGTGCTCATTTCCAAAAAGTTCCGGATTACAAGGGGTCGGGAGCATCCTATAGTTCGACAAATTGGATAATCCGACACCGTCTTGCAAAACGTCTGTCGAATTACCGCCGGTCGACTGTATAATGTTTTCTTTAAGAAATATTTTTTCTGTGTGTTTCATCATTTTCTGTCGATGTTGATATTCTACTTTGCGTCGGCTATTTATATAGAATGAGTGTTCCCCATAGAATTTGTTGGGTGACGGCCTCGATGCAAATATCGATGGCATAATTTATCTGAATTTATTGCCTGTCGCAAAAATGCATCTCCCTTTTTTCTGGATCGGTAATATCGATTTCCCCGTTTCGACCATCCGCTTGTCGGCTGAATCCCGTCTGGTCAATTAATTTTCTTCTTCGTTCAATCGGCCGACACCGAACTTATCCAAGTTTATTTTTTTGACTTTGCGATATCTAACGGAGTGTCTGAGTCGAGAGGTCGTATTTTATCGATCTCGATTGATTTTTGTGTCGATCCTATAATAATAATTTATCATTTTGATGCGTTTAAAAATCGTACGACGGCCGAAACGGTCGGCGGCTCGCAGCTCGAGAGCCGGCGGTCGGCGACCGCGATCGGTCAATCGGCGCTCGCAGTCCGACGGTGTCGGACGTGGGGACGTGTGCGCAGAGCCTTCCGGATCCGCGCTAACGGAGACCCCCCTCGCTCGAGTTCGACCCCCGGAGACGTCGCCCAGTCCGCCCGGAGGCGCCTCCCCGGACTGCTTTCGCCCCTCGCCTCGGCTGCGGGGCCTTCGGCCGCGATCGATGCGTCAGGTGACAAAAGAACCAACATGGCTACCAAAACACGCCCGACTCGTCTCTCCGCACAGCTGATCGAGGGGGACAAAGAAAACTTTCGTCGTTTGAGGTTTTCAGGCGTCGGAGCGCGTCGAGATGATCCGCGGACGCTTCCGCGACATCGTCTTGAGCTTTTATTATTATTATTATTATTCTAATTTAACAGAATTATTCGAGAAGCATTTCGATAGCCGTGCGCTGAGGTTCGCGTCGCATTTAAACGATCGACAAAAATGACACCGCGGGGCGCCGACGGAGGCCCCTCGCTCCTTCGCAGCCGCCCGGCTCGTTTTCGCGAGGCGGACGTTTTTATTTTTCTAATATCTATTACATAATTTCCATCGGCGCTCGCCGCCGTCTCCCGTCGAGGTTCCATATTTTGTCGCTTAAAAATGCGAGAGTTTCCAGACGAAAAAAACGCGCCCGCCCGACGACGTGCGCCCCGATATGTCTCGTCCGAACGAATTCAAACAGAGTCGCATTCCGCCAGGAAACAGACCAACGAAAGGTCGCAAAAGGTCTAAACTGTTGGGATGCGAGAAGCGTTTTTTTATTTTCGCTATCTATATATTTATTTACAAATTCAGCATTTCAAGTTCATCAGGATGATTTTCCAAGCTTGTGTAACGTTAGCATCGATGTGATTATTCCATAATTTTACAAATCAGGTTCTTCAATAAATAGTGCCGAATGGATATAAATATGTCTAGAAAATTTTCATTGTTTTTCTTTCCTCATACTGCATCAGAAGGTTCCAAATTAATGTTATGCCTATTGAAGCGTTATTATTTTACATTTCAAACTCTGGAACTATTAAATCAGAACAATATTTTACTGCGATCAATGTTTTGGATGTTAATCGGTCATCCTAACATTTGTTCGCGATTTGATAATTCTTATCACCTTTTGTGGGGATCAACAAAAAAAAACGAATCCATCACGTCACTATATTCGAAAGGCATTTCCCAGATAGTTTATATTTTATGATAGAAAATGTCATCAGAGATATATAATTCGAGCTGTTTTATATTTTTAGATTTAAAAGACAATTCTTCGAGAGAACGAGCAAAGATGCGGACGGGCGTCGATACGACGGAAGCGATCACCGGGCGAGAGTCGGCAGCTTCTCGGGAGACTTCCCTGTGAAAATATTTTCCTCGGGAGAAGCCTCCTTTCGGAGAGCGAGCGATTCGGAGGCGAACGTCGGGAGCTTCGAGTGCTGGCAGGCGATCGTTCCAACGGCGACCGAGGCGGGCGAGCGGCGGGCGGCAGGGACCGAGTGGCATGGTGCGCGGAGCGGCTCCCGCGTCCCCGGCACCGCCGCGTCCCGCCGCAGCCTATGGCCCAACAGGACGTGACGCTGACGCTCTCCGCCGCACCCAGGGAGTTCGCCAGGTGAGGCCTCTCGGACGGGACTCCGGGGAGGCGTCGATCGGGACCTCGGACTGACGCGTGCGCTCTTTTTTTCAGACGATCTCAGTGTGAGGGCGCAAGCCCCCGGAGTCGGCGGCGAGCGGACCGTCGGAGCGAGAGAGAATCGCGCCGGACTGAGTCCGCCGCTCGTTTGTCCTGCGCTTCCGCCACCGGTTCCGTTGTGCCTTCGACGACGCCGGATCCGGGCTCGCGCAAGCGGTCTGCGCCGAGCGGTTCGAGTTCGGGACGAGCGAAGCGAGCGAGAAAGTCGAACGTAGACGAGTCAGTCCAGGACTGCGTCGCTCACAGGACGCGCTCGAGGAGCTCGAACGGCTTCGACGCGCCGAACGACTCATCCGTAGTCGCCCGTTCCGACGGACCTCGGGAGTCAACGGACGCGGTTCCCGCCGCGCCTCGGTCCGTCTCCTCGCCGTTTGCGGCCGACGGTCGCCTCGAAGGTTCTCTCTTTCCCCTCGAGGATAGAGACTTTGACTATTCGCCTTTTAGTGCGTCCACGGCAACCGATCTCGTCGATTCGGACCATTCTCTATACACACCTAACAGATCGAAGAACAAGAAGAGAGGAAGGAAGATAAAGAGCCACAGCATCAGCGGTGCGACTAAAAGACAGCGCTACGAGACGGCCTCTTCGAATAAGGCGACGACGTCCGGCTGTTCCTCCGTCGGTAGTTTGCATTCGTCGACGTTGCCCGTAGGCGGCACGAACCGACCGGGTGGGAGGGGGCCCGTGGCGAGGCCGTCGCTTATCCCGCGCCGTGTGCCCGGCAGCGTACAGAACAGAACGTATCCTTTGAGAAACAGGGGAACCAACTTATCGAGCGCGAGCGAAGGTCATCTCAGAGACAGTTCTGGTGAGCATTTTTATTATTACATATACGATTCAACCAAACATGCTGAATGAAAGATTTTTGAACAATTTCCGTTCTTGAGCATTTTGTGATGTATGTTAAAATTTATAGCACTTTTGTGCAATATTATCATTTAGCGATTTTTATTTTATGACACGTTCAATTCATTATTCACACATACATGTAATAAAATAAGAAATTTGAATAATATCATAAAGAGAAAAAGCACTAAACTATTTAATAGATAGAAAAGCAAAAAAAGGAGACAATAGAATGCATAAATTGAACTCTCTTCTTTTGTGTATAAATTGATTTTCGCAGTAATAAGATCTCAACATTAGACGACTAAAGACAATGTACTAATGATTTATGCAGCATAATAGTGAAACATTGAGTTTCTAAATGATTTATGCATTCAAAGGTTTCAAAAAGATATTCAACTTTATTTTTTTATTCTTTATAGATTTTTAGCATATGTTTATTTTATTTCAGTGAGTTCTACTGCGAGCGACAGTTCGTTCTACACTCAACCAACAGCAGAAAGTGAAGTTTCTTCTCCTCTGAGGAAATCCAGAAACTTGCTCAGTGGATTGAAATTTAGTTCAGGTTAAATATTTAGTTTTATAATATCTATACATGCATAAAATATGTCGTAAATTTGATCAAAGAAATAGAAAAAGCAAATTTTATTTCAATGCAAGTTTGCAATTAATTAATATGAGATTCATAATTTTAAGTAATGTTTGTATGGTGTTTAATAACTTTTTTTATTTTGATGATTTTTATTTCAGACGTTACTAATAAACGGAAGACTTTGAACTCTAAATTTGGATCGACCAAAGCTACTGAATCACCGCCGTTAAGAAGCAGTGGCAAGGTATATATTTTAAATTCAACAAATACGTCGGTATAAATAACAAGTTTAAACTATCCGTACGTGTACTGTTTTATCAGATTATTTACGTTGACATAGTGCTTGTACTAGTCAGGCTTAACAAAAGCAGGGGTCACATGAATAATTAAAGCCATATGTTACAAAACATTAATTCAGTTTTATTTTTAATCATTTGTAGGAAGCGTCGAGTACAATCTGTGACTTCCTTGATTCTTTCAATTCTAAATTTAAGACATTTTAGTCTTTGCATATGGTTCATATATGATCGATTTAAAATTGACATTATGTTTAACGTCGCCTTTTTTGTAATCCAATTTTAATAATAACATATTGAAGTGTTCGAGAAGCTTTGATGACATGTATAAATCCACGTATGGACTGTAAATAATTAAGGTCGATTCACTGAAGATGATATTTGAATTACTTATGCGTCATAATCTATTTTCTCATGTTTGAATTATGACCGCGTTGATTTTATCTATGAATAGAAGTTTTCATGCTTGAATATTCAATGCATAGCGTTACAAGTTGGTATATTTACCAGATTCAAATATGCGAAGTTATTTATTGGAATCGAGAGTGAATAAAAAAATTGTGTAAACTGGTTTAATAAAAATATTTTAATGAGCAACTACAGTTTAGTAGTTCGGTTATCAAATTCCTACTCTTACTCGAATCTATCATTCGACTATTATGAAATAAAACAATCGTTGATTCTTGAAAATAAATCCGTATTTCCAAACCATTCTCAACGCTTCTGGAAGGGTTAATGTTGCGTAATTGAAATAAAATAATGATAATAACGGTAATCTCTGAGAATCTCAGGAATTAAATGCCGATTAGGGATAGTGTAATAGGGAAGATATACTGGCACTTGATGTCACAAATTTATGATTAAACACTTGATATGCCTGGGATAAATTCTAACATTCAACGCACTCCCGGTCTCCTATTACGATTATGCGGCATGTAGGTGGTAAAAGGCGTATTTTTTCGAATGTATGTTGGTATTTGGTACAATTTCTACATGCTGCGTAAAAGCGCAAGACTATTTCAAGGGATGAGAATATCTCTTAAATTTATCCCCGTCAGATTCATTGCGATCAATGACTTTTTAACGACTTTTGGTCTGTAAACTAAAATAGTTATAAAAATTATATAAAATAATGCTTTGAACGCCTGGTTATTAACACATTATGTATGGGAAACATATTTTTATGAATTATGCCAAGTTTTTTTTTACATTTTTCCCATTACTTGTCTTATGAGGATTTGTTGAAAGTATATTTTTTAAATTGAACACATTCTCAATACGCAGAGTGACCGAGAACTATATGCAAACGCGTGCGAAGTTTCCATGTATTTAATGTGTTAAATCAATCTTTTGTGTATATTTCATTTTTACTCCAACGAAGTGTTCTGAACTGTTTTTTTTTTGAATTATTATATGAATCTGATTTTTTTTTTTAACAGATCAGTAATAATAATCTGGGTGCAAGACTAGGCCGCAACATTGGGGGTGCAAGTCATTCCTCGGCTCCCACGACTCATACTAAAAGACAAGTATGTTGTTTATAAATATTTTGATTGCTTAGTAGTGTTCCATTTTTATTTGAATGTAGTATTTATTTCCCATGAATGGATATCGAAGATGTCTCTTGGAGACTACAAGTGATATTTTGTCATAATTTATGACATTTGTTTGGCAGTGAGTAATTTATGACGGTTCGGTGTGTTTGTTTATGACGGTTAATACTATTTACATATTTATCCTTTACCTTCATGCAAAGGCTCTTCAAATTTTCTTTCAATCAATATTAGCATGTGGGTAGGGTTGCTAATCATCCTTTATTTGGAAGGACAAGTTTTTCTACATGGTGCGTAATTCAAGGGACATTCTTGTCCCTTGCAATACACAGTATGTAGAATACGGTAAGAACGAATACATGGAAGCAGTGCTGGAAACAATTGAGCCTTTTTTTTTAGTTCTAACTTTAAAAATATTCTAAAACGATATTTTCGATTGCGAATTGAAAAGAAAAATCGACAGTGAGTCAATTAAAAGGTCTTCATAGGTCAGTGTCTGACCTACGGGCAATAGGTTCATCATCCTTGGTTCTATATGCTCATAAACGTATTAGTAAGCAACAATAGCTTTTTAGCATTTTATTTCTTACTGATTTAAATTTAATTTTTTGTGTATTTTAGTCATCTCGTTCATCTACAATTTCTGGTGGTGAATGTGAGGGCTTAAGGCGTAGCACTAGGAGTGCAGGGGCGACTGGCGTGGTGGACATGCCCCAACAGACTCACTCCAGTGCTACCACCGCATCCAACAACAAGCGTGATAAAAAAGGTTACATTTTATATAGTATCTTTATTAATACACTACATAAAATTGTATGTCGTACTAAAGCTATAAAGCATGAAAAACATTAAAAATTAACACTTTAAGAACCTTTGAATAATCTACATACCACACATGAAATTATCAGGTTATATTTTACATAGTCAATAATATAGACGCATGATCTTTATTTTACACTTAACAATGGTTGGGGAGAAGCTTACGCCAAAAGGCATTAACGGGTCTTAAAGTGTTAAGTGAAATACAATAATTGCATTGTTTTATTAAATCTTACACAATGGGTTCAAATGTCGTCATAGCTAGCTACTATAATGGGGCAAATTTACAAGTAAATTCAAAATTACGTTCATTAAATTTTCTTCATTTTGAAACTAGCGGGTATTTTTCCAAATAATTTGAGAAAATGTGTACAATAATTTATAATATAGTACTTTAAATGATTTTAAGGGAGCGAATTAAAAAACTCACACACGAGTCTCCCATAACTGAAAGAGTTAATTTAACTAGAATTTTACTGTGTGGTAAAATAAATAGAATTGCCGAAATATAGATATTTCGTAGCAGGTTTGGTACCAGGATGTGAAGCAATAATAATCCGCTTTCATTTCGGCCACTATATTACTTTATACCTGCAAACATTATATTTGAGTTTACTTTTGTAATTCATTGAATTATTATTAAATAAGGCAGATCTGATTGAGTTACCGTATTTCACGGACTATGAGATGCGATTTTTTCTTCGAAAAATTGCCTCCAAAGTTCAGGTGTGTCTTATACTCGAAATTAATATAAAAATGTCCAGTGTTTGATTTAAAATTTCTGCCAGTCTTAAAAATGGCCATATATTCGATTTTCAGAGATTTTAAAGGTCTGGCTTTGCAGTCTAATAATAAAAATGGTAAAAATATTATTTTGTTAAAAAAAGAGCTCAGTTATCTTCATCGTTGCGCTTTGAAGATTGCATTGTTCACATGCAAATTTGCAGTTGAGAGCACCTCAGTGTTATGCATGATCAATCATGATCGGTTGCGGTACAGTCCATAGATGATGGTCCCGACCCATGAGTCGGCTGCAATGAATGACAGAAACTCGTCAAGATGTAATTAATTCGGTTGCCAAACTGAAGATAGATGATTCATCGGGATATATTTTTGAACTCAAAGTTATTCGTCTTCTCAAACGCGAAGAAGTGTTTCGCTGAGTTGGAGAGTTAAAGAGAAGAGTAATAAATGCGTCATCCGAGGAGATCCTTCTTCGTCGGGGTCTTGTTGGTATTAAACTACTTGTATTGGGGCGGGCCTCCTTTTTATTGATGGCTTATTGTTTTCCAATGCATTGCAAAATCCCGATGTTTGTTTTGATAACTAAGCATCATGACTCGCTTTGATTATCGCCGAGTTCTTTTTGATTATCTGCTGCCCTTTTGACAATCTGCCGCCATTTAACAATCTACCGCCGTTTTGATATTTTGTTTTATGGGAGCGGTATCATCATCAGCTATTAATATCATGAATATTACCACTTCCGAAAATCCGAAACTGACAGCCTTGCAATTAGCTTGTTTTGTAATTTATTACCAATGATAAAAAAATTTAAAATTACATTCAAAGGTAAGGGCAGTCTGGGTTCGTGTGCGAGTAGCGGGGGCAGTAGCGCGGGTGGGCGCCGCCCCCCGCCCACTCCCTCAGTCCAATCACAAGCTAGTTCTTACCCAACTACAAATCAGCAACAACCTTTAACATCGGTGAGTTAATTAAATATAATATGCTTATGCTGATTTTCGTAAATTAGTTCATCATAAGGTCTCACTGATTTGATTTGTATTGCAGAGTGCCATTGCTTCTACTTCTAATCAACAAAGTGGTTCACCAGCAAGTATGGGAGGTGGAACTAATAATGATTCGAAAGTGAGATTTAAAGGTGTGTATTATTTTTTATAAAATCTCTTCGGTTATTCGTTTGATTAAAAAATAAGGACTAAAAAAGAACTAAATTATCATTATTGTGGTCAATTTATTTAATAGTGTGAATATTATTTGCAATTCTTAAGTATTTTTTAATGATCTTTAAATTTGGAATCTGCAACAGTTTCATGATAAAATTTTTGGTTCTCTTTTTCGAAAACCTTATTTTTGAAGAGAATTAATTTATTATATAACTTATTTCGAAAGGTGGTCATGCTGCAAGATGTGGTTATTATTTTGTAAGCGTAGAAAGTCGTATTTGGAAAGTTTTGTAAATATAATACAAAGGCAAAACTGTGATATGCTGAACGATGCATAATATTCTTATCTATCCGAGGACGACATTTTAGCTAGTTACTTGTGAAGAAGAAATGGACGCTGTATCATTAAAATACTATTTGTATTTATTAAGATATAAAATTGCATTGTGCGCATTTCTTTCAAAGTGTAAATTATTTTGACTTGGTTTATAATAAATTCGAAAGCTTGAAGAACGAAATGTTATGAAAATCACATAGTTGCTATATATGTAATATATTTTTGATTCAAGGGATGGGTGAAGAAAGCGGCATGGGTACGTCGGAAAGTACGGCGGCCGGCGCTGCTAGCGTCGGTGAGTCATCTTCCGATGACAGTGAAGTAGGAAGACTTCAAGCACTCTTGGAGGCTCGTGGCTTACCACCGCATCTATTGGGAGCACTAGGACCTCGTATGCAACACCTGTTGCACCGTACAATGGGTGCAACCACATGTAAATATATATTTTTAAATTATTAATTCTTATCTAAAAATGAAGCTATGAATAGCAATCAACTTTCAATGAAAGTATATTTAAAAATTACGATCGACATTGTTTCGAAGTCGAAGATAAATTTATTATGCTATTTTAATGATACCGGATTGGGGCCCATTAACATTGTGTTTCAATCAGATAGGGGACTTTATCATAATCCTTATTATGGTGAACATCATGATAATTTATTTGAAAAACTAATTATCACCTTGTCCGAATGATACATTTATTATAAGTCAGAGAAGTTTTAATTGTTATTTCAAATTTCCTTTTTATATTCTAGCTTCAAAGGCGACGCAATTACTTGCCGGCTTACAAGCAACTGGAGATGAAGGACAACAGTTACAAGCCGTCATTGAAATGTGTCAGCTATTAGTGATGGGAAATGAAGATACCCTAGCTGGTTTTCCCGTTAGACAAGTTGTACCGGCACTTATTACGTTGCTCGGGATGGAACATAATTTTGACATGGTAATTTAAATTGGAATAATGAAAATAGTAATTTCTTACACGGAGGATATATATTTGATGATTACATTTAGTATGTATTCCCAGAAATAGTGCAGTATGTATATACAGACTTGTGTGCCTGTACTTGTAGGTAGTCCCGTGATTAAGCGACTATTAATTTTACGACATCTTGGTTTCAAATCTACAGGAGTCGTGATTGGTGACCACATTTTAAAAAATGTATATACGCTATGAAACACCATGTCAAAATGGTTAAAAATTGGTCCTTCCACATAATAGGATGATTGACCAGTTGTAATTTGTTATTACTAACGAGTTTGAAAAAAATCTGAGATATATAGCTAAGAATATATAATTCAATATTCATCAACTCATATTGCATACAATCATACTTGCATAATAATTATAATATATATGTAGTCGTAATTTTTCTTCAAGATGAAGGTCGATGACTAATGGTGATTTTTTATAATTAATAAATATGTACTTTTCAGATGAATCATGCCTGTCGTGCATTGACTTATATGATGGAAGCATTGCCGCATACATCTGGGGCGGTTGCACTTGCAGTACCGGTGTTTTTGGACAAATTACAAGCGATAACTTGTATGGATGTTGCTGAACAGAGCCTTACTGCGTTGGATATGCTATCTCGACGGCATTCAAAACCTATTTTACAAGCGGTAATTTTAGTTTTTAAATAATATTTGACTCCTATCAAGTTGCTTTGGTCTTGAAAAATACTATAAATATTACTGATTGCTTGTATTTCAGAGAGGAGTATCATCGTGTCTGACATATTTAGATTTCTTTTCTATAAATGCACAACGAGCAGCTTTATCGATCACATCCAATTGCTGTCAAAACTTACAAAGTGATGAATTTCTATATATTAGAGATTCACTTCCATTACTTGCTGGCAGGTTAGTTTTTATTTTATTTCTATGAACACGTTTTTAATTTACTTATTACAATGGTAATAAAAAAAATATACATTTAATTATAGCAATTTAATGTTGAAAATCTTGGTTTTTTTATAGACTGACTCAACAGGACAAGAAATCAGTAGAGAGTGTTTGCTTGGCATTTTCTCGCCTAGTTGATAGTTATCAAAATGATCCTGCTCGTCTTCAAGAAATTGCCAGTACTGACCTTTTGACTAATTTACAACAATTGGTAAGATTATTTTTCATAATTAATAAACACTAATATTTGGACAATTGAGCTTTTTATTACATGTTTTCATCAATTTTATGCTTACACGATGTTTCCCAAAAGTTATGAAATATATTGTTGCGTTGACCCCCGCTTGACGTGCAGAGATCAGCAGCCTTTGTTGTCGCGTGCATGTCAGTCCGCCTGACCAACGCGACAACGGTTCTGTCAGCATAATTCGATCCGATACCGAAATGATTTTTCATTGCTGCAGGAGTTCAAAGAAAAGTCCGCATGTATGGCAAAACGCATTTATTAGTTACCCATAGATTGAGAACCAGTGGCAAACTGAGCAAAACAAGGGGTGGCAGGTATGCTTATGTACGGTGACAGGGTGCGAGAGCAGCCGTTATAGTGATAGCGGCAATTACCTTAAATACAGAAGTCAATCTTAAGAGTCATGGATTTCGCAACCCAAGAATCCAGCGCTACTCCGGGAAGATCTCTTTCGTCCAGAGTCCGAATCAAAAGAAAAGAGGCCCCAGTAAGGGTGGAAGCCGGTGGAAATCACCAGTCGCTATTGCAATAGCATCTATTGAATGGATGCTAGTTTTGCCAACCCTCCAGAATTAAGACATCCCGGCTGCGTTCCATTCCCATTGTCTTATTTCGAAAGCGGTGCTGAAGGTTCACCGCTTCACCGCAATTGTTCTAAAATTACCTTCACTTGAACACAACAATTACCAGATGCTATGCATCTAGCAATGCTTCTGATGAATTTAACAAAATATTTGACGCGAAGCTAAATTTAAGGGTCCACCAACAAGTACAAAAATGTTTGCCGCTTTGCACTCTCTGTCCATGCAACCATATAATTTTTGAAAATATTTTTCGACAATGCCGATACAATATGATATTCTTCAAAGTACTCTTCATGAGCATCTACACATTTTCTCCATGAATTCTTCCATGCTCGATATGCCTTCTTGAAGGCTCTGACAAGAACCTTCTTCAGCGAAACAGCGTCCTTTAAGTGCGGAACGTTGGTGCACTGTAAAGTTAAGGGTTCCACTTCCATCTCACCCAACCGGTTCAAATACATTGCAACCAGTAGGGGTGTGACAAAAAAATATATTTCATGACTTTTGGGATGCACCTTGTATTTATATATAAATAGATTTATTATATATATTAATGCGGTACACATATTTATGTTTGTAGTTTTTTTTGTGTAGATCTTAAAACTTAGTTTTATTTTCAGCTTGTTGTGTCTCCACCGATGATCAGTACTGTCACATTTAATACTGTTTTGAGGATGTTGAGTGTCATGTGTTCAAGTTGCCCGGAGCTCGCTATTACACTCCTTCGGCAAAACATTGCCGACACTCTTTTGTTCTTATTGACTGGATCGACTGTACCTAACCCTCAAGACGAGGTAAGACTTTTATTTGTTAGTTTATTAATATAGAATGTAATAACAGCAACCTTAACCTTTTGAGGAGTGAGTAAATTTAAAATCGATAAAGTCGTTGATACGATTGTCTGTCAGCTCCTATCAGCGTAAGACAATCTTCAATTTGAGGCAGTCAGTTGTAAATAAACACTGTTGATAGCATACATACAACCATTCGGCAGATAATGCTGGGTGTGTTCCATGCACAAAAAAAAAAGATATTATAAATGTATTACAAAAAAATTAAAACCAAATTCTATTCTATTTATATCGGGGAACATTATTTTAATTTAGGTCGAACTGATCAGTAGATCTCCCCCGGAATTGTACGAAATAACATGCTTAATAGCAGAACTGATGCCGCATCTGCCGAGCTCGGGTCTCTTTGCGGTGGACGCTTGCTTAGAAAGACCGTGGGGAGCGACCAATCCTCCCGATCATCACGCTCAATGGCAATGGAGAGACGATTCAGGTACTGAATAATAAAAATAGATACACGTAGCAAATAAATAGAAAGACCAATTAAAAATATATAGATAGATAAGTATATTTATTTCATATTTGATTTTACTTTTTAAAGTGTCTGCTTATGCAGGTGTGTGGCGTTCTTACGCTGCAGTGGATTCTCGTGTGATAGAAGCAGCCCATCAGAATTCAGAAGACGAAGTTTCTTTAAACGCTCTCGGTCGAACTTATATTGTAGACTTCTTATCTATGAAGCAAATAAACGAAGACACCGGAACAACAAGACCCGTGCAACGTAGGTTAGGCCCATCGCCGGCACAGTCTCCCGCCTCACCTCCGACGATGACTACAGAAAGTGAATATAAAAACATTTTCTAATTTTTTAAGTGAAAATTTTCTCATTTTTGTTTCGAGCTCATATTATGGTATCACGGACGACCGCTTCCTCGACAAATTAATTCCATTCGATATTTCAACTTACGATCATTGAATGTAATATTCAGAAACGAGTTCCGTCTACGTATGGTTTCTCAAAATATGACAATTATGATGCAACGCATTTTATTTAAACTGGAATATATCAGGATTTTTTGGTGCTACTATTTTATGTTACATATTATTATGCAATTTAAGTATTATGTAGTTCAAACATACTTTGCGTGGTTTCGTTTTACATTTTTCAAGTAATTTAAATATAAAACAATTTTTATACTAAAATGTTACTCAATTGGCATTCCATTTCTTTATCATTTGAAATACCATCAAGCTAATCTCTTGGGTCTCGTATAAAAACCATGTTTTTGCATTGAATATTAAAATTTTCATCAAATAAAATTTGGAGAAACTCAAGAGTGTGTTCAACTTCCCGAAATTGATGTAATTTTATGTTTATTTTTGTAAACTGAATTGTTAGGGAAGTGGTTTAGCAATTCTAAATAATTAAAAACTGTACATATAAACTGATACCTTAATGTTTGTTGTAATGTTTTTTGCTTTTTTTCTACAATTTCACTTTAAAAGGAATAATTGATACACAAAATATTTATAAACCGACAGTTGGAAAGTTTCTTATAAAATGTGTTTTTAATATAAAAAAGTTTTAAATACATAAAATAATGTTTACAAAAATTAAAAATGCATCAAGCCCTAAAGTATTTGTCTCTGAATAGAATTCACAATAACACTGAATACAATTTAATTGGAGACAAAATGAAATATTCCAGCGCATTTGAGAAGACAAAGAAACTCATATAAGTTGTAACGGAAAGCCACGTGCGCATATTTATGCTGCTGATTCTCCAGATTTTTATAAGAAAACTCCTGATGTTAAGAAAAATGTTTTTAAGAAAATGAAGAAGATTTTGATCAAGAATTTTATTCAAGTTGAAGACCACATGTGTATTTATTAGACATCCTCAAAATAAACATTGACGGTAGATTAGGTCAGAATTTGATCCTCCTGGAAATTTACGGAATTTTGAAACTATCAAGATGATATTTTGTCTGATGATAAATCCTGCAAGTTGAGATATTAAATATTTTCTCGAAGATCTGTTAAGAATAATAAGCTATTGAGCAGCTAAATGTTGATTTGAGAAAAGTGAAATGAAGACTTGAATCAATCTGCGCGCATCTAAAAGTTGAGACGCTTTTAAAATGATTGAAACCATAAACACAGAAGAAAGAAAAAAAACTGTCAGTTATGAGGTTTTATCAAATATCGACTATTGGATCTAATTATCGAAGGGGATTGAATTAAGTAGTGTGCTATTATTGAATTTTGATCGAAGCGATGCAAAATAACATGTGTTTGATTTAAAAAAATTGTATTTCTATAATTATATAGATTAAAAATATATAATATTAAAAATTTTCTATAGTGAAATATGAATTATTGAATAAAATATTTATTTAGAGTTGATTAGATTTAACATTTAAGCGACCATATATGCCTTTTTAAAATTTCACACTGTCCTCGCATTTTAATAAATTCACGTTTTGTTTTATTAACGTTGTGTTAATTTGTGTGTGGTTGAGGTCGCCAAATTGGCTGGCCTGTAACGTGTCATGGTTTCGATCGCTGAAGTGTTAATTTTTTTTTACGACATTTCCAAAATCTTGCAAGATACTATTAATAAATAATTTTGTAGGTGGTACTGTTCTAGTCAATAGCGGAAGATGGAATTCAGCTGCGGGAGTGGCCGATGCCCGTACTGCATGCTTACGTGGTGCTTGCGGAAAACGAGTTTTAGCTCTGTCCGCCGTCTTGTTGGAAGTGTATTCGAGTTCTGCTGGACCGGCAGTGAGATGTCAGTGTCTTAAAGCGTTGTTGCGCATGGTGTATCATGCCGATCCTGATATGCTTACGAGCATTCTAAAATATCAGGTAAATATATGATACTATTAAACATTCATTTTTATTTGAGTAATCATTCAGTCGCTTATATGAGTGGGTACTCATCAAAGGTTTAACGCTTCGTGTAATAAATTCTATGATATATATGATTAGGACTACATTCTTGTGCTAATGGATAATAAGATTTGTGTAATGTATGAATATTTTATTTTAGGTTGTTTCCTCCCATATTGCCGGCATGATGGCTTCAAATGATTTAAGAATAGTGGTTGGATCTTTGCAAATGGCTGAAATTCTTATGCAGAAATTACCTGATGTTTTTGGAATACATTTTCGACGCGAGGGTGTTATGCATCAGGTATGTTGTTTAATAATTATTTTAGTAAATATTATGTTATGCATTTTATCCTTTTTATTGGGTGTGTGAATAATAAGTACTAAAACCTAACTTTAAAATTAGCGTTAACCTTTTCGTTAGTGAGCAAATTTAAAATCGATGAAGTCGTTGATGTCATAATCGCTTTACACCGATTACTTTCTGTCAGCTCCTATAAGCGTAAGACAATCTTCAATTTGAGGCAGGGTCAATTGTAAATAAACATTTGATAGCATACAAGATCATGTCATTTCTTTACATAAACAATGCACAAAAAATCGATTCATTTGCTCCTCCTTTAGAAGGAAATGATAATCGGGCAAAGACTCATTCAACACGCAGTGAAGAACGGCAAGCAGTTAAAAAAACAAACATTGTCGATAGCACACAATATTCTGTCATTTATTTGCGTAAACAAATAACACACTTGAAATCGAAATCATTATTAGTCGATAAATTTGGGCTAACGATCTATACAATTGTGCGATGCATGCGGGGGAACTCTCGGTCTCAGTCTCCCGAACTGCGATAAGTTCTCTGTCTCTGTCTGTTTCCGAGCTTCAATGTACAAGAGTGCTCTTTCTGAATAGTGGAGGGAGAAATGCAGGGCCTCCGATAGTACTCCCGTAGGGGTTAACACACCCAATAAAATTTTGGATTGGAATTCATTTTTGTTCTAATTGTTTAAAATTTAGTATTTCATGTTTTAATGTTTTTATCTTATATTTCATTATAGATTCAACAATTGGCGGATCCTGCAATTCCACTCTGCGTAAGTCCACCGAAATCTGCAACAAGAAATGTTGGAACAGCCATTACAAGCGGTACAATAGGAACGGCTTCCGTTAAACGTGATCTCACTTCAGGACTTGCGGTTCATAATTTGATGCATTACACCCCCGGCAATAAAGCTAAGGTACCTTATAATTTAGTAAGAGATTTGTTTAATTCGGATCGCTGGAATTATTTTTCAAAAAAATGTCTCATTTGCAATTTCAGGGTTCTCTCGCTTCGAATAATGCGAAATCGCCCGCAGCAGTTGCTAGTGTCGTAGCTCCGTCTGTCATTAATTTAAATTTGGCTCCGGGGACATCTCATAGTTCAACACCCATCATAATACCGCAATCAGGTAATTAAAAGACTTTTTAGTTCCATGTTAAAATCAAATAAAATGTGTTAATATTCTTTAAATAGACGAGTTCTTATTTGTGTTAGTGCACGTGTGTAACATTGTAATTTTTTTTTTTTTGCTAGCTATCGCCGTAGAATCTAGTGTGGCTGTAAATAATACAAATGGAAGTGCTGGTTCTTTGGACTCGTTGAATTCTGGAGCAGATATGCCTATCCCCAGTATGATTCCGGCTCAAGAGCATAGGTATGAATTTTATTTTTAGTTTCTCTAATTATTTAACGCTATACTTATTAAATTTTATTATCGAAGTAGAGACAAATAATAATTTTAAACCGACTTTTATATCTCATGTTAGGATAGTTTGAAATAGGATCTTTCTTGAATTTGGGCTTAAATAAACTCATGCGCAATGCTGAATGATATTAAATAGGGTTTGTAATAGTCTAAATATGTAAGCGACAACAGTCCATACATGAACATGATTAAGAATAGTATTTAATCGATCGTTTTTTCAAGATTACATTAATGCATTTATTTCGAATAGATCAAATAGTCCTGTATCTATGAGAATCACAGATGTTTTAAAACGAAAACGTGCTCCAAAAAGATCCGTTGAACGAGTGACGGCAACTCCAGGAAGTGGGACTACGGGAGGAAATCGACATCGACGTCAGGAGGAGCCTCCAGAAATGCCATCTGCTCATCACCACCACCATCATCCACATGGTATTAAAACATTTTTGTTATGAAGATTTACAGAATGCTTCTTGAGTTCAAAGGCCTGATTAAAAATTACATAACAGAAATAAATGTTATTTTATTATAAGTTATCAAATTTCATAAAAAGTAAGTGTTGCATAGAAGAAATTACATGGGTTTCTAAAGTATTTATGTATAAAAAATAATTCGTTTAGTTGTATAATGTGTGTGCGTGTGTGTATGGTTATTATTAGTAATATGGTGATGTTTTTTTCTTTTTGATGATTTAGAAGCATATTTGCATGAATGATTCGAGCAATAAAATGTATTTTAAAAATTACTTCATTGTTTGTTTTCAGGTTCATCCTTTAGATTCAGATTAGGCGGCGCTACTTCGAAAACGACGTCTTTCTTAGCTTCTCTAAATCCTGCACGTTGGGGTCGACAACACGGTACCCCTTCGGGATTGGGAGCAATAGCCAGAGATTCGATGCAGTCAAATGCGAATATCGCAGCACAAAACCGGTACATAAATATTTAATTTATAAAAGGAGTTTGTTACTTTCGTCCGCTTTTAAGTTCTCCGATGTAACTATGATATTTAATTCGCAGTGAGAAAGCGAGACAGTGGGTCAGAACTCAAGCAGCTGCCCTTATTACCGAGCACGGTGGAGCTAGCGGCGTACGAGGCGGAGGAGCTCATCCGGCTAGCGGTGTTCTTGCTCGGTTAACGGCTGCAGTACAACGATTACGCGCTCCCGATCCAGCTGCTCTCATTCAATTGAGAGACGTCCTTGTCGATAGTGATATATCGCCATTTGAGGTATGCTTTTTGCATAAAATATTTCTTATGCTGCATCAACCACTGGTTATGAATGCCTTTTTTGTTGCTAAACGAAAATATCTATTGACAGGTTAATCATTCTGGTCTGGTCGGCGCTCTTCTTAGTTTTCTAACGGCTAACGGAGAAGGCGAAACTGAGGAACTATCAGCGAGAGATGCAAGACTTAGAGCATTTCTTAACGTGTTTGCCGATATGCCTCTTGAAATAGAGTGAGTAAATTTGAAATTATTTCAAGGTTAATTATATGTACTTCATTATTAATATATGTTGTATTTTTTAGAGCTATGGAGCCCATGTTTAATTATAATCCTTCAAGTTTATCAGCTTTAGTGAGCAAAATTAATGCATGTGTTTCGCAACTGGAACAATTTCCTGTTCGTGTTCATGATTTACCTGCGAGACCTTCAACAAGTGCACTCAAGTTTTTTAATACGCATCAACTCAAGGTATATTTACTATGATATTTACTTTAATCGAGCTTACACCATAAAGGAATATACATAAACAGTAGACAAATGTGATGAATATATCGTAAAATGCGCATGATAGCAAGATGCAAAGAGTTCTATTCTCTTAGTGAATGACAAACAGTCAGACAGCTGTTATCTGCTTGCATAGTTGAAGAACATTGCTTGGAAGAATTTTTCTTGTTACAATGTGACAAAAAAGGGCTGCCATTTCGTAGCATCTTTGTGTTCATGAAAGTGACTTGCTATCATGTTGACGCATGCAAATTTATTTCTATTTACTCGTCAATGTTTGCATTATCTCAACTCAAATATTCGGTTCTCTTTAGAAATCATGAATTTAAAAAAAAAAAGCTCTAAATTGAAAATGGCTTATTATAATTGACTCGTAATATAAGTAATTGTTTAGATGTATTAATATTATATATTTGATTATTTTCAGTGTAATTTGCAACGTCACCCAAGCTGTACAAATTTGAAACAATGGAAAGGTGGAACCGTAAAAATTGATCCTCTAGCCTTAGTATATGCAATAGAAAAGTTAGTATCCATTTCAATACATTTTATTCGGTCTTTGTCTCCGATTCACTAATCTTCGCGCGTAACTGTTTGATGTACACGTCTGGAATTGTGATTTTCGCAATTTATGAATGTAAACCCAGACGAAAATTGCACATGGTTTTTATTTTGTTTGACCATTCTAATTTTCATGAATCAACACTGATCGACTCTGTCCGTTTTGTACTCCAAGTTGTCTAATCCTTCTTTTCTTCGTCTTCGCTTAAACATTGGGCCGACCCAGCTCGCAATAAAATAAAGACAGTATTTTCGATTGATTGTAAAATTTAAATAACCCACCCCCGATCAGTCTTCAGATAACTTTGTTTTGTAATGAGAGTTCGTAATCGTTCTGTAGTTCATGTATGGCGTTCGATCGCGAGGCGATCCATTCGTCATGTCAGCAGTCCAAAAAGTGGACCAGTTGGAACCACAGACACTCTGTCCTCTTTTAGGGCTTTTTGTGATGAAAGCCTGTACAAAATTGCTATCTTAGCTATTTTTTTAGTTTTAAGTTACAAAATCTAGCTGGTTTATATCCCGCGCTCAGAGTGCAAGTGGCCACTCGATGTTGAGAATGAGCGTATCCTTGCGGACATGGATATTGAATTCAGGTTTTGCACCTTGCTGTGCATTTTGATTGAGCGGATTGGCATTATCCCAAAAAGTGGAACCAATTCACATCTTCGGTTAGTGAAGGGTCTCTATGTTCCTTTGCCTCAGATGTGATGGACTGTGAATTGATGCAAAAACTCGGCTTCGTTGCTGTGAAACATCGCCAAACACTCGATTGAAACATTATCACAATGCTGTTTTTGTTCTATTGTGAGCAAACGCAGCACCCATCTTGCGCACAGCTTTCTCATGTCCAAAATTTCAGTTAATATGCGATGTACATCATTTTTTGAAAGGACTATCATATCTATTAGTGTGCTAGATGACCGTTGCTAGTCAACGGTCATCCAATACCACTTTGTGGATTTTATTGACCATTTCTGGGGCCTTATTTGGCCGACCACTGGACTGTTCGTCTTGGCAGCTTGTACGGCCTCGTCTAACTTTTACATTACTATGATATAGATACAGGGTTCAGAATTTCATATGGTGTACCAAATACATATCATAGTATTATTAGTATTTTTTTTTTTTAAACTTAATCTCACGGGTGCTTCATACACTCGTTACGGCTTTGAAGATTTGAAGTGTCCGCAAAGACGGTATGCATAGACTTATCTGGCGCAATAAGCAAGTATCTGTAGACACATGACAGGATTCGACGGCTGTGTGCGTCAAAGTGTTAAATAGCTATTTACTTTAGTTAAAGATTACCAAAAATTAAATTAAAAATTCTTTGCCATTTCATATTATGAAAAATAAATGTAAACGATTTGTGTGGATATGCTATTTTATTTGAATTATTATTTATCAATATAATTAATGTATATTTAACAATGTTTTAGATATCTAATTGTAAGGGGGTATGCTAGACAACGTGAAACAACTAGTAGTACTAGCGGTGGAAGCGGAAGCCAAGGTGCACATGGAGCATCTCATCAACTTGCTCAGGATTCTGACGATGATAATAGTGATGATGATATAGACGATTCGTTAGCAGCAGTTGTTATATCACAAGGAAGGTTAGTAAAACATCTTTTTTGCTCATATACTTACTATTTTTCCAATTAAAAATATTTGTAATATGTCATCGTATTGTTGATTCTTTTTTTAAAATGTAAACTTTATTTTTAGGTCCAAACATAAATTGCAATTTTTGATAGGAGACACAGTATTACCTTATAATATGACAGTGTATCAAGCAGTGCGTCAGTTTAGTCCACAAGCTAACGACCAATCTGAGACGGACACGGATACAGAAACTCCGTTAGGTATGATTCCAATTCATTTCCAATGATTATATTTTTAATATTTAAAAAACGATTTTTTATTAATAATGGTTGAAATTTAGGTAACGCAGGTGTTTGGATTCAGACGCATACCATCTATTATCGTTCGGTGGGACCAGACGGCGGTGCAAATGCTAATGCATCGAATTCCGGCCAATCGTCTTTGACATCGCAGACTGCGCAAGGAGCTTCTGGCAGAAAAGGAAAAGGCACGTCAACGAAATCTAACAATAGGCGCAAAATAGATGATTTATGGAATGGTTTGTTTTATTAATATTTTGTATATAACTTCTATTTAATGTTATCGAGTACTCTTTATTTAGTTTCGTATTGTTAAATTACGGTAGTATTTAAACTCTAAAATAATATTTCCAGTGTAGTTTGCGATTAAACTCGCAATTGAAGATAACAAATAGTATTTTTTTGTTTTACTCGTAGATATATTATAGAAAACTGATAAAGTTATGGTGTTTTAAATTTGTATCTTTAGATCAGAGGAACTGTGTTAATATTTTACTGACTTAACCTTTAATGTTTTACAAGAAACATTCCGCTTACAATAAAAATATTAGGTATATTTATACGGGTGTGTAGCATTTATTTATTATTAATCGCTGGGTGAGGGTTCAAAATAATATTCAGAGGTCTTGTTCGCTTAAATATTGATCTTACGAGGAGATAAATGTATGATATAGACGGGATGGATGTATTCCTTTCCTATGAATGGTTGCACTTTGATGATGATTTATTTTTTATCAGTAGATTGTCACAAGTATTGGAACATTATAATTATAAAACAATCTGATGCATGCAATTATGGTTTACATGGGAATTTTAGATTTTTGCATTCCATTGAATTCATTTTATAATCGTGCTTTTTGTTAAAAATGTATTGCAGAAGGTATAATTCCGCCGATAACGTCTGCTTTGGGGCGGTTATTGGATCCGAGGCTACCTGCCGTTGTGACCGTCGGCGATGCAGCGTTACCTGCTTTGGCATTATTGCGATCGCTTCATGCCATTTGCCGACACTGGACGTGTCTTTACCGGGCATGCCCTCAGTTGTACAGGCCACTTTTGCCACAGTCCGATTTCGTCAATTCGAAGGTAGGAATTCTCGTTTGAAATGATTTATAAAAATAATACGAGTGTCGTCGTGAATATTTCAAGAAAATATAAAACAATTTTCAGTTGGCTGCAAAAGCAAACAGGCAACTGCAGGATCCTTTGGTGATTATGACCGGAAATCTTCCACAATGGTTACAACAAATAGCATATGCATGGTATGTTGGTATTTCCCTGAATGTGATTATTTTTGTATTTAATTTTGTGCGCGTTTAATAATTTCTAATTTTTATTTCAGTCCATTCTTGTTTCCTTTGGAAACGCGTCAGCTCCTATTTTATGCAGTGTCATTTGATAGAGATCGAGCATTGCAGCGTTTGTTGGATTCAAGTCCTGAACTGAATCACGCGTCCAGTGATTCCGCAGAGAGAGTTACCCCTAGACTGGATCGTCGAAAAAGAACAATATCTCGTGATCATATTTTGAAACAAGCTGAACAAGTGATACAAGATTTTGCCCATTCTAAAGCTTTGCTTGAGGTATTTATATAAACATAAATATATAGTGTTAGTAATAGCTTTTTTTGATAATCGAATATCAAAAATACAATATAATGTAGTAGTATGGGAAGACAGTCAATCGTGTTGATTTTGTTGTAAATAAATATTATATTAACGTCATATAAATATTACATGTACTTAATATTGCAATGTTTTGAAATTTGCAACACTTCAATCAAGTTTCTGCGCTTTAGCTTAAGCCACGTCTACCGAAGCCTTAGCCATCTTATATCAAATGTAGATAATGTTTATTTTACATTAAATAACGTAAACTATTTGTAGACAAAAAAGCAGCTTTGTAGATTTTAATTTAATGCCTAATTTTAATTTAAAACTTAGTTTGTGTGTTGCAAAATTTCGGTCGTTTCCACCCGTATTGTATGCATTTATTAACTTTTTTTTTTTTTTAAAGGTTAAGTATGAAAATGAAGTTGGTACTGGATTAGGTCCAACTCTCGAATTTTACGCATTAGTGTCTAAGGAGTTGCAGCGTGCGGACTTAGACTTGTGGCATGGAAGTGAAAATTTCAAGCAAAAACCGTCTAGTTTCGGCGGCGATGTGGTTAAGAGCAATCAGATTGTGGTCAAGCGAGATCCCGACGATAGCCCATTGCCTCTCGATCCCGCGGCAAACTTAGCTTCCAGCGTTTACAATAATCTCAACCTGTCCGAGGAGCATAATCGAAACACTCAAAATGCCAACACCGACAATATCAATTCATTGGATATGCCGATGATTATGGATTCGGCGGATCTAAATCTCAACAGTGAACTGGTAACGCAGGGCGGACAAGTGGTTGGCGCGATCGATGTAACGGTGAACAACCAAAATAAGGAAAGTCAGACTCCGACTCCCACCGAAGTATCTTATGTCAGTTTGCCTTGCGGATTATTCCCTCAAGCGTTAGGTAGAAACACCAAAGTATCACAATTGTCGAGAATAAAAGCCAAGTTTAGGTTCCTCGGGAAGTTCATGGCTAAGGCCGTCATGGATTCTAGAATGGTAAATCAACGCGTGATTTTAACACACAAAATTAAAAAATATATATGTATTATAATTGGCTCTACTTTTTTTTTTTTAGTTGGATCTGCCGTTTTCTCTAACGTTTTATCGTTGGATTATCGGCGAGGAGAGTTGTTTGAGTCTCGGAGACGTACGTCATGTAGCACCTGAACTATGGCGTTCTTTATGTCGCCTGCAACGAATTGCTCTACACGCCGAGACTATCCGCAGTGATCCCACAGTTTCTCCCGAACGCAGACGAGAGATGGTATAATTCCATTGTATTAAGCCGGAATTTGCATATTTTTAAATCTTTAATTTGTAATCATATTTAATTTTTTCGTTTCAATCTTTCAGTTGGATGGATTAGAGTTAGACGGCTGTCCGATAGAAGAGTTGGGTCTCGACTTTATTTTGCCGGGACACAGTTGTACCGAGTTGCGACGCGGAGGAAGAGATATGCCCGTTACTTCTCATAATTTAGGCCAATACATTTCACTCGTTATGCATTGGTTATTATATGAAGGTATATGATGACTATATTCAATTGCTGCTGAAATGTGATTTAAAAATATATCGATTAATAATATATTTTTTTTAACGTAGGTGTGAATAGGCAAATGGACGCCTTTAGAGAAGGCTTTGAATCAGTTTTCCCTCTCAGTAATTTAAAAATGTTTTATCCAGAGGAACTGGAAGCAATTTTCTGTGGCACATCTACAGGTAATGCTTGTTATTTAGAAATAAATAATTAAACGAAATTATTAATGATCTTTATTAAATTGTTTAAATTATTATTGTAGGAAGTTCCGGCGGTATCGTTCAAAGATGGGATATTCGCATGTTGACTGAAGCTTGCCGAGCAGATCATGGATTTACATCTGAATCTCGTGCCATACACTTTTTCCTTGAGATTTTATCATCTTATGATACAAACGAACAGCGATTGTTCCTTCAATTTTTGACGGGTAGCCCGAGACTGCCAACCGGAGGTAATATTATAGATTTTTGTCAAAAATTGTAAATATATAAATTGCTTTTGCGGGTTACGCTGAATGTAACGTACACATGTTACAGAAATGTTTCTTCATGTTAATTTCTATAGACGTTAAAAATTCAATTCAATATTGGTTACGCTCGTATATATTTGATGAGTATGCACTCATATGTTGCGCTTCATAGCGCATTACAGTCGACCCTCCTATAATGACGAGATAGGGATCGCAGTATAGGAAAAAGGACTATAGAACGTGTTTTATACGATCGTTTTCATTGAATAATGAAATTGATTTGGTTTCTTTAATACCACCTCAGGCCGAATCAGATGTCCATCTGTTGATCGATTAAGTTGATGATAAATGGTTCGACGGCTATAAAAGTACAGTCTTATCTCTCGAATGTTATGAACAAAAAATAATTATCCATTATAGGAGGGACCGTCGCTAAAAATCGGTGATTATATAGGGAAAAAGTCAGTATAGAAATAATCATTATAGCAGGGTCGACATTGTTCTTGTATTTCTAATAGAATGTTTGTCATTTTACAATTAAATTCCCAATGAAGTTTCTTTGACACAAAGGTCGTAAATAATAATCGAAAAATATATTTGCAGGTTTCAAATCGCTAACTCCGCCGCTGACTGTAGTCCGAAAGACTTTGGAATCGAACGTCAATGCCGACGATTATCTGCCATCGGTGATGACATGCGTCAACTACCTCAAGCTTCCTGATTACTCCTCGATAGAGGTGATGAGGACCAAATTGCAAATTGCAGCTAGCGAGGGTCAGCACTCCTTCCATTTGTCATAAAAAATCAACGTAATTTTAACGGCTGCAGAGATCATGTACATACATATATAAAAAATGATGTGATATTTCTTCTCCACTTTCTTCGAGGAGGTTTTAGTTCATACATTGAAGAAACATAGACTATGTCAAAGTGGACTTGGCGAATCGTAGTATTAAAAATTTTTACACGTGTATTTATGTATTTAGGTTTGGAAGTTTTTCCGGTATAAATTCGATTATGAACAATTTAATTCCAATATTTACGGGCCGAATGGCGTTCGGCGGGTGAAGTTTGAAGAATTATATTTCTATGCGCGATGGCGGTAATGAGAGTTTGCCAATGGATGTGAAGATGATTTCATATAATACATACATATTTATAAAATTTGAACTAAGTGAATGTTTTATTGTGCAGTTAACATTGTAGTGAATATTGTGAACAGTCTTTTCTCTTATCGGTGCATATACATACATTGAAAAATGGAAATCGGCCAATTGTATGTTCGCTTACACGAATACTGCGGGAATTCCGGTCTCATCGCAATGTAATCAAACTTGTGTTAATCCACCCTCCGGTTCTGAGAGTCGTGTGTTTTGCATGGAAAACGTTTTCAGGTTTTTATTTCAGAGCAGAATTTACAAAAAAAAATATGTATGTATATGTATTTGTAAATACTTATAGAGTTGTTTGTAATTGATAAAGATGAAACTTTTATACAAATATTCGCTCAAATTAGTGTTTTGAAATACTTGTAATTTCTTTGACTGAAAATAATAACAATTTTTTTTTCTCTATGTAAGATTTGCATAAAAGATGTACAGCCGAAATCTAAATTTTGGACGAAGGCAATGAACGTAAATATGTTTACTTTTTTCGCTATGTCTCGCTATTTTGTACGTTACAAAAATTGCTTCACTTTTACGATCGGCAGAATTATTCTGTTTTATTATTTTTTTTAAAACGTTCTTTGAAAATTTATCGATTTTGTTTATTCATAAATGTATGAACATTTTGTACTACGGGTATGCACACGGGCACATGCACACTCCAATTCTCAAATTGACGGAATGTTTTCTTACTTTTTTAAAGTTTTGGATGTAAACGTATACAAATTTTATAGTAATTATCAAAGTCTGCAACGTGTGAATTTATCTTCATGGATTGTTCGGGGTTCTCGTTCGATTTTCGTGCTCCCGCTATGCAGAATTTTCGCGGTCCGTTTTATGCGGCGAATGTTTATCGGCGTCGTCCGAACGTCGCCTATTATTATTCCATTGCTGTACATCGTATTACTATAAATTCTTTTATACATTTTATCGATAAATTCCATTATTTTTCTAATAGCTGGGTGTGTGTGTGTGTAAAAGTTGGTATTGATCTCTTAACGAAAATGAATAAATTTATTTTGATTAGTGCCACGTTTTACGATTGATTATATTCATGTTGGCATTCATTCTAGTCTAGTAATATTAAAATAAATCCAACTTCATTAAATTTTATGTAACCGAAATGCGATTTATGTACGGATATGTGTGTGAAAACTATATACGGTAGTGTTTTAGTACTTCAAACTGATATGAAAAATTATGATATTGAAAATTTATTTAAATAATATTTAAGTTTTAAATTTTTTAAGTAACTACTACCGTGTATATAAATATGTTTATCTTTATATTTTTAAAATATACTTATGCCAAACAGTAGTTTTTTTTATTAAAACAGACGATTCCGATGTCTTAAATCTACATATGGTAAGTTGCAATTGTACATATTCATCTGTCGGATTTAAAAATGTCGTTGTAACTCTCTGATTCGAAAGCGAGATGACGAAACTGATCGCTTCGACGATCTTCAACATCGAAGATTTAAATTTAATCGACCGATCTGCCGGTCATTTGCATTTGTTTTTCTCGGTCGCGCGGCCGTTTTGCCATATCTCAGTCGAATCGGCCGTTTTATTATTCACTAGGCGGAAACAAAATTACAGATTGTTAAATTTGTCCACGGACACGCAACACTGTGTATATATTTTTAAGTATTTTTTTTTTAAATTCCATAGCAGCTGAAATGATTAGTGATATCATCATATTGTTTGTAACGCATATATATTTTAAATTATTTCAAAAGTTTATAATAAACATCTGCAATATATATTTTATTATTATTTTATTGACTGACTTTTATTTAATCCCCGGCGGACGGACGGCTCGAACGTCCCGCTCCCTCCAGCTGAAAGATGATCCAATCGAATGCGTGAGAAAACGCCGGACGTCTCGAGAAGCATATGGAAGAATATTGAAAGAATGAAATTGCATTGTCAAGGTAACGCTCGTTGAAAACGCGTAAATCGGGATCGCGCTGCGTAATATTTAAATTTAAAACAAGTTGTCTTGTGACTTCGCATTTAAAACGCCAGGAGCTCGCTTTCTATTTTAGGCTTTGTTTATTTCCAATTTTGTCCAGAATACGGGAATCCGTCGGCATTCAAAGCGAGTTCGTCGATCTAAATTCGCAGCGGGAAGCGGATTATAAAAAAGGGCTCCCGATTTAGACCGCGATTCTCGGAAGCGCTCCCGAGGTGCGCAATATTTTTTTGGGAAAATTCATTCCGAGCGTTTTTGCAGACGGGAAGAGTTCGGGCGCGCTCAAATGGCGTCCGTCCAAATTGACCTAACGCAGAATGGCCTACATCGAGAGCATAATAGGAACGGCTGTCTAATAATAACCCATTTTCTCATTTCGCTTTGTATTCTCACAATCGAAGTTGCTAGCGCTAGTTGCTGATGCATCGAAAAGTAAAAATATTACACAAAGAGCACGAGGTGGCACGGAGCCCATTTTTCGACCGCGTTCGAATCAGAGACGGCGAACATTTCGCAGGCAGGACGGGATTCATTAGGAACAGCGAGTGGCCGCCGCCGAGCTATGACCCGCGCGGGTCGCGGTGCCGCCTAGATATACGCCGCCGAAAAGAGAACCGAGACGCATTCGGAGTTTGGACACTTAAAATATTGAAAATTGATCAAATTTGCATGCAGCTTTGAATTGAGACTTAGAAAGTGTCGACTGGTGTGATATTTGAGTTCCGAAAGGGGTTCGATGTTCGATGATGTTCGATGTGCTGCGGAGGTGTCGAAACCCTGGAGCGGTTCGACGAATGACCGGCGCTTCTATTAATAGTATTCGGCGTCGGGACGTCAGTCGGTCGACGTCTCCCTCGCGTTCGGCGTCGATCGCGTCGACCGCGTTCGTCGTCGACATGGGGAACGCGATCAGTAGTCGCCGGAGCTCCAGGATGGAGGCATCCGACCCGCGAGCGGAAGAGCCTCGCCCGAGGCCGCTCAGCCCGGCCAAGGCGAAGGAGCTGGACGAGTTCAGGGAGCAGCTGACGAAGAAGCGCGAAGCCCGCAGGAAGATCATCGCCGAGAAGGCCGCCGAGATGGAACACCTGAGGCGTCGTCTCCGAGAGGAGACGAACGAAAATAAGATGTTGCGCGCTCTGATGGCCCAAAATAACATCATCGCGCCTCCCCCGGAGACGAGCCGCTCGGACGCGGAACTGGCGGAAGCCGAGGAAGTCGAGGACGCGGAGGACGCGATCGTCGCCCTGAGGGACCAGATCAGGGCGTCCAAATGCGAACTGGCCGAATGCAACGCCGCGAACCAGACCCTCACCGAACAGATGGCACTATCCGACAGGGAAAACTTCCAACTCAAGAGACACGTGCAATCCCTGAAGGACGTCAACAGGGTCAGCAAGGAAATGATCGCCATCAGGGAATCTCAGCTGAGCCAGGTACGTCTCAAATGGAGCTTTGTTTATTTGTTATATTTACATCCATGCGACGCATAAAAACAGAAGCGTGGGGAAGCAAATTCGGCGCAAAATAATATCAATTAAATTTCAGCTGAAAGAAAAACTGACCGAAATAGAAAAATCGCTGGCCGACAGGGAGACAAAGACGCTCTCGAACGATCTAAAACTCGAATACGAGAGGCAGCTGGAGAACATAAGAAACCTGAGGGTGCTATACGAGGAGAGAGCCAGAGCGGCCGAAGCCACGAGGATCGGCCTACTCAGAGATTTGGAAGAGCAGAGAATTTTAGCAGATTCCAAAATAAAGAAGTAAATACTTGACTTCCAAGTCGACTGAATTTTTTCCATAGGACGTGGAAATAACAGAATCTTTGAAATCATTACAGGTGCGAGGAATTAGAAACAAGAATAGAAGAACTGGAGAAAGAGGTCTCCGACAAGAGCGACGCCCTGGGCTCGACGGAGGACGAACTGGGGCTGTCGAAAGCCGAAATGCGAGATCTTCAGGCTGAAATGACCGTCATTAATAAGGTGTCAATTTATCTAAAATTCCCATATCGACTCGATCGGAACCCGTTGGATAAATTCAAAGTTTCAATATTTATTTTCAGCTTTTTTCCCAAATGCTCCTCGGCTATAAGAGCAATCAAAACTTGGACAATTTAGTCTTGAAATTGGAAGAAAATCATGATTTGCTGACGGATATGGTCGTGAGGGAGGATTGTAGCGAAGTAGCGTCGGCTCTGCCGAAGCTCATCCTGGATCTCGTCAACCAAGCGGAGACCGATTCTCGAACCGACATCCTCGGTGAGTTTATTACGTTTATTTTATTATATTTATTTAGAATTCTTCGATGTTAATCATTATTTAAATTAGATCCAGATCCAGCAGCAAGCGAAACGAACGGCTTAACTTCCGCCACAGAAATAGTTGGGAATTTACCGAAAGTGTGGAGAGTGCTGATGGAGCTTCTGAGTCATCAAGTCGGTCCGCAGTTCGTTAAATCGGACATTTCGGAAAAATCATCCAATAGCTGTTACAATTGCATCGAGACGCCTTCGGGACCCCAATTGGTCCCCAGTGTCAGCAAAACGTACATCCGGTTGAAGGTGAGCTGAGTTTCGCCCATTTTTATAGTGTCGTTCTCTTGCATCAATTAAGAGTGTTAAATTTCGCAGGATCTCATATTGGAGAAGAAATCTCTCCAGAAAGAGATGAGCAGACTCAAGAATCTGAACGGTCATCTCGAAAGCAGACTGCAAGATCAAGAGAGGAGGCTCGGGTTGGTCAGCTCGGAGCTGAGCAAAACGTGGCACGTTGTCGGTAAAATGCAGCGTCAACATCAGCAGCTGCACACGCACGAGAGAATATTGCAGTTCGAACTGCAAGAGAAGAGACTTATGCTGACTGAGCTCAAACAACAGTTGGAATTTTGCAAAGAGAAATGGGATCAGGCGAAGCAGAAAAATTCCGAATCCCAAGAAGAATGGAATAAATTGAGATTGGAGTTTGCCAGTCGTAAAATAAAATCAACAGAATCGGCTAATAATTCGGGCGAGAGCGGTTACAGCGACGAAAGAGCGAGCGATGAAGATTCGATTGGATGCGACGAAGATAAAAAATTGGAGCGTAGACGAATCAGGAGGAAAGGTAAGATGCTCGAATCGAATGCGATAACCGAAAAAATCGCCGAGAGAGGTCTTCTCGTTTCTTCTAATTCAGCCGAAGAAGAGAATGTGGGTGCAAATGAGTCTCTTGAAATTTTGAGCGATGAAGACGGATGCATTTCGTTGACTGTCAAAAGCGAAGATTCAACAGTTGAAACAATAGAAAATATTCCACGCCCGGAAGCTTCCGCGTCTCGATGCAGTCCGCCGAGTTACGACGAAAAGTTGGCAAATCGCGAAGCAAGATTGAAGAAACTCGAAGAGCAATGCTACGTATTAGTTCATAAAATCACAAAGACAAACAATAAAGGAGTCGAGCATTGCAACAGGCTCGAAGAACTGCACAATCAATACGGAGGATCCGACACTGAACAGGGTTCATGTTCACGATTGACCGATGAAACCTCCGATAAAAATGAGCCGGAATCACAACTGCCGGAATCAGTCGAATTTAAGCAACGCCAGAGTCGACAACGACTGAGCACTGTAAAATTATTTCAGAGGAAAGAGAATCCCCCACACCCGCAAAGAATGAAACGATTCCTTCGACTAGTTCGTGTAAATTCGATTACGAAGCGAGATTTGCGGCCCGAGATGAAAGATTGAGGAAGTTGGAAGAACAAGCGAAATGTTTAGTCGATCAAGTGACGAATACTTCATCGAGGGGCGAAGAAATTTCCACAAAACTCACCGAATTGCACAATACATACGGCAAAAGCGAAGAGGCGGAGAATGACACTCCGGCCGAAAATAAAAACGACGAAACTATCAAAGACGACGATGATCATCAATCGAATGATACTAAAGAGGCATCGAGTGATAATGCAAATAAAACTGAATGTGAGTAATAAATAGACTATTGAATTTATATAGGATTTGAAATGCATTTTTAAATCCATCATCACAGGAATTATTTTCTGTCGCTCAGTTTGTCAATCGATTATCAATTTATCAATTCAAAGTTTATTCTGATAAAAAGCGTAATATGTATTTTAAATTATTTTTCAAAATTTAAATAAAATTAATAACCCGTATTTTTGTGATTTTTTTAATAGAATTGAATAGCAATTAATTTTAAGCAATATCTTCCAAGCGTTCATTCGTTTTATCCACCATTTGATGAACAAAATCTGTGATATAATGTTTAAATGCAATGTGATTATTACATTATGTGCTCGCTACATTTATTATATTCGAGTTATTCGTCCGTAACTCGAGAGGGTAATTAAATAAAAGACCTGCATATATTTGAATATATATATGATTAAAACACAAAAAAATAATTTTAATGAGATTGTATTTCTTGGTATTGTCAATTTATTATGTTTATTTTTCCATTGTTGGTTATAATAATAAAGAATAGAGTCCATCATTAGAATTACAAATTTTTACATACACATATCGTATAGTATCTCTCCGGAGGTATGCGTGAAAATATATATGTACATTTCATATGCATCAATATATATTAGACATTCATACACACACGTATATATATATATATATTTATATTTGATGATACATTTAAATAGTTTTTTTTCGCAAATAATAAAATTGTCATAAATAACTTTACAATTGTCAATAAAATCATCACTTAATAGTTATGTTCACGTACTTTATACAGTGCATTTTATTTTTTATAACATTTACATAGACATAAATATATAAAAATAAAATCATACAATTTTTTGTTTTGATATTTTGGAGGGTCCCTTTTCATTGTTCTGTCTTTGGCGTAACTCTAGGATACAGCTGAAACAAAAATAATAATCTTAATGAATCAGTGCCAATATACGCATCGCACCGTTTTATATCCCACGAGCTTCCGAATACTATTTTTATAAATATTTTTTTTTTGCAATGATACACCACACGTTAAACATCTAAATTTACGCTGGTGACGACGCTCAATCGAAATTGCATTGTTATTGTGCAATACAAAATCGTCATAATTGTTTTATTATTATTTAATAATTCGTTATGAATTTTCGGATATTATTCAAGCGTTAATGAAAAAATACTCAGTATTTTTTCTATTAGTTTAAATTAAAATCAAATATTATCGAGTAGAAACAGTTGGTGCAAATATGATACAACGTTTGTATCACCGGTATCCAACATTAAGTCGGTCACGATACCCCATCGGAACCATCAGTATCCATAGTATAAATTCAAACTATAATATAGTAGTACCCAAATAGTTATGCCTTTTTTATTCATGATGCAATGCTGCGTTCAATCTATCCAATTATTGACAGAACATTCCCACTTTGTGCCAATACTTCCGACTAAATTATTCCTTTAGAATCCCACCAAACACACAAAATCACTATGTTTTAATACGATCATTGTTTATTGGGTTTAAATAGAACCAAACTCAAATAAAAAATGCATAAATAAAACAAATTTACAATTGAAAAATCTTACCCCAAGCAGATTACGTGGCACGTAGCCTTCTTGCCCGTTGTGAGCTCGCGCCCACCACCATTCCCTTTCGGCGTCGTCTCCTTTTCTTACTACACTAAGGCGAGTTCCGGCAGAGAACGAGAGTTCATCCGTTTCGTGTGCTTTGTACGGGAAAACAGCGTAAACCGTTCCACCGTTCATGATGCCGAGTTTTTCTTGGACACCTTGAATAGTTTTCGTATCGATTAATAATTTGCATTTATAAAATTGTCGTTTACACGGCGTTAGAAATAGCGATATACTCACTGTAAAGGTATTCAGAGCACCCGTCGAATCCTTCCTCGTCTTCTTCGCATTTTTGGGCTGCCGTTTCATGATCAGACAGTGTTGTTGCAAATATGCAAGCTCCTGAAATAATTATTTTTTTATTAAATTATAAATATAGAATTGATAGTCGGCCATTGCTGGCCGGCATGGGACGATACGTATTAACCCTTCTGTCAATAAGAAGGTGTCTATTTTAGGATTTGTTTGTCGAAATTTATGTAAAAATCCAAAAATATATATTTGGTCTTTCATATTTTCAATCCTGTAAACCCTTCTATTTAAAAATACATTATAACGTGCATTTGAATGTTAATACAAATGTAACCCCTTGTTACCCGGCATTCCAGATTTTTTTACATTCAAAATCAGCGAAATTAGGGCTTTTCAATCAAGAGGATTGCTACAAAAATGATTTTCATCAAAGTTTTGCATCATATCATTAGAAAGCGTTAGGAGAGTGAGACTTTGAAGGACGGGAAAGGACCGGACCGCCCAAAATCGACTAAGAATGCAGGTGAAAACTTCAATACAGCTCTTTAATTGAGAGCAAAATTGGATAAAATTAGACCATCTCATGTTTCGATACATATCCGTGCTTTACGTCTGAACGCTTGCACTTAAATAATTAAATAAAATACATATGGATGAAGTATCTAAGGAAGAATACCTTAGAAGACTGATAGAAGAAATGGGCGAATGTGACGTGGAAAATATTCTAGATGAATTGCATATTCAAAATGATGAGAGTCGTCGTGAACAAGGAGAACTATCTGGAGACTTTTAACAAGTATGCGGTGGTGCCAAATGTCATCACCAACGGGACAGAAGGGTCAACTGAAAAATCGGAATACCACGAGTACTAACCATTTTCAACGAGAAAGCGGACCATTGCAACATTATTACAACTGGCTGCACAATGCAAAGGCGTCCATCCATCGGAATCCTGGGCATTTACATCGCATCCAAATTCGACAAGAAATCTACAACATAAAAATATTTTTAAATATCACACAAACATCGAATATATATCACGCTTGGCTGTTTTATTAAAGCGATATCTTACTTGACTATTTCAAAATGTCCTGCGCATATTGCGTTGTGCAGAGCCGTTATTCCCTCGTCGTTGGCGGCGCTTGCATTCGCGACCTTAAATATTATAAATTATATATTACTTGCATTTTAAATATGTATATGTATTTAAAATATTATGGAAACTTACCTGCGTGGCTGTTTTTTGAACCAATTCAAGCTCGCCTTCTAAACTGGCGTCCAATAACAATGCTAAGGGATCGAAACTGACCCGTCTTGATAAATTTGATTTTCCGTTCTGTTTAAGATTGCCTTTTTTGATGCGTCTAGAAACACCGCCGATCTCGTTAGTACTCAAGTCTACCGCGCTTATTTGATCGGCGATATTGTTTATGATATTTTTTTCCGATTGGTCTTCCGATGAAGTTTCGCTGGATTCATTTGAGAATGTTCCACGATCTGTAGTATCGCTTGAGCTGGGGCTCGAATTGCTGATGGAAACCTGTAGTTTATTGCCATTCATTTTATCGTTGTTTTTTGAATCTATTTGAGTATTTTCATTGACCGTCGAGTCCATTTCCGGGAACAAATACGCGGACGGCATCTCGATGCGTCTCGTCGTGGCTATGTTTATAGCGTTCTTGCTCGCGATGTTGGATTGATTTTTTAATTTTGGTTGTTCGCTCAGGGGTTGTTTTCTGATCGTCAAAGGTTTAGCTTTGATTATCATCTGTTGGCTATCGGTGGAAGCGGTCGAGTTGGATTGTTGAGTGCTTTGGCTAGAATTATCGGCTTCCTGCGGCGGATCTGTCGTCGGCGCCGGCGGTACGAGCGATTCCGAAGATTTGGTTTGGTCCATGAACTGAGAATATGCTTGCGGTGACGACGATTCATTGGACGTCATTTGTGTCTGAAGTAAAAAGAATGGCCGTTTTAACTGATGTTACGGATTGAATAAGCGTGCAATTATGCGAGTGAAAAGCTACGTATAACAAAAAGTGCAACAAAATCAAATAATAATTCAGATTTCTTACTTTTGATACAGGTTTAGGAGGAAGAGCTGGTTTTGGAACTGATTTATCTCCCGATACGTCCGGAGTCGACATCGGTGTACTACTACTTTGAGGAGGTGATAAGAGCAAGCTCTGAGCTGAAGAGTTTTGTACTTGATATCCATTATTAATAGCGTTTTGGACCGTTTTCGGATGTTGCGATTGGTTATTGACAAGAGAATGAGACACAGTTTGTGGCTGAACCGGTTGAATTTTAGTAGAGGAGGTTTGGTAAATGGGGGACGGTTTTCCACTAGCTACTTGTACTGATGTGGGAGCTACACTGGAAACTGGTTTCTGTAATTACAGATAAGTTTGATTTAAGATATGAAAGGAGTATTTTCAATGTTTCATAAACATATTTAGGAAAACATTTCCTACGAAACCATGTTATTTAAGATACAGTACGAATTCAGTATAATTTTAGCGATACACACGTAGAGCAAATAGGAAACAATGTAAGGAGGTTTCATAGGATTAACCGAAAGAGTTGAGAAACAAAAAAGACATGTTATTCGAGATAAAAATAAAGATAAATTCACCATCTGTCCAGTCGTCGAGTTCCCGGCATTTTGTTGAGGAAAACTTCTCACGAGGTCCGCTCTTCCGCCGGCTGCGGCTTGAATTTTATACTGTCCTAGGGAATTAACTTTAACTTGATCACTATTCAAATTATGATTTGGTCTCGTGTTATTATTATTTGTATTTAAAATTATGTTTTCTTTCTCTTCTTGACTATTGCATTTTGTAGCGGAATCGGATTTTTGTAAAAGATATGTATTATGTTCACTATTTTGGATATTGTTATTTGAGATTTCTCCCTGGACGAGCGGAGTCGCCAATCCCTTGTTTATAGTGAGAGGCGTGGAGTGAGCAGTCATGTGATTTAAATTCGAACTGCTGACCGTCGTCAAGATATTGTTGACGTTGGACGAAGAGGGTACTTTGACGATGCCGGAAGTTTCATTGGAGACTTTGTTGGAGTCTTCCTGATACTGTCCTTTTGTTTTGGAGCTGCCATTGGCCGTGAACTTCGTATTGTAAGGCAACGTCTGGTACTTGGGATCTGACTTGCTCGCGGCAAATTCAGGTAAGAATTCTTGTTCATTGCTAGATCTCTGCTTAACGGCAGATTGTTGATTTTGAGATACTATTGGCGGAGCGTTGTTGACGTTCTGATTATGATTGTGATTGACAGCCTTCTGAAGGTCGATATTATATTTATTGATATGTTCTAGGATGATTTTTTGATCGTTTTGTGCTATTTGATTAGAGAGGGATTGCTGATTGCCGTATCCGGTGATCTCGTTTTGCTTCATATACTGGGAATTGAATTGGTTATCAGTCTGCCCCGAGTTGCTCTGATGTCGTTGAGGGTATACTCCATTAAAGGCTTGATTGTTGAACTGTTTCTGTTGTAAATAGTGAACTTCTTGCTGGCTGAGGTGATTGCCGATGTTCTCCGTTTGATTCATTAGTTTTATCGGCATATTATTTTGTACTGCGTTATGCTTTAAAGCCTGAAATGACAATGATATGAGTTCAAATAGACCTGAATAATTTAATGTGATGATATATTTTGGACGTTCAGAGACTTCAGAATTTTTACCTGATAATTATGAGCGTGATTAACACTCGGTGCATGCGGAATATGATTATAAGGCTCTACGGCGGCGATATTGCCTCTAGGTGGATTTTTTGACTGGCCATTTGGAGCCACTCCAGAATTGGAATAATTCGACAGCTGAACTGGAACTGTACTGTTTGATCTAAAATTAAATGTTATTATAAACATTAAAACTTTCATAAATTTCATACTAAATTTAAACATTTTTTTGCTTGAAAAATAAAATAATTTACTGTTTTTGTAAAAAATTGTCATTAAATAGTGAATTATTTTATTATGAGGTTGATTCAAATATAACCCGGAATTTTTCTGTATAAATTTATAAATTCTATTTTCCATATAATTCCATTAATTAGAAATACATTTATTCCATCGGATAGCAAGCTTTTTGATCTGAGAAATTGATTTGAGAAATATCATCATTTGTCCAAGGGACTTTACTTTTTCTACTTAAGACCCAAGCGAAACAGTCCCCTGGAAAAATGATGCTACTTTTTGTCTTTTTTCTTCAACGACGGCCTCAAGAAGCTTTTCTAAAGAAACTATGTAGAAAAATAAGATACCCCATTTATATTATTATAAATTGGCATTTTTAATATGAAACTTTTATCGAATTTTGGACTTTTGTGATGTCATTTCATACAATCGATGGTTCCAACCTTCTTTTTAGCGGCTGCCCTTTTATTCGTGTAATCAATCATAATTCGAAAGCAAATGGAAGATGTCAAAATTTCCAGATCGCGTTGGCATCTGATGTGTTTATATTATTTATCATGACAAAATTAAAACTACTCCTGCCCAAATGGTGTTCCAAATGGAAGATTTTTCACGTGCGAGGTGGAAAAAATTCATACGGCCGGGGTTGACGCTTTCGTCGGGCCTAATGATGCGAAATCACATCGGGAAGAACCCATTTCCGTTCATGATGAAAATGTCATCCATCGCGCAAAATCGACAGTCTTTATTTTGGGAGTCCCCCGCCATATATTAGTAATGGATGGTTTGATAAGTACCTAGGAGCGAGGTGTTTTCCCGAAATTTGTGCTGCTAATTGTCTATTTGCCACCCTTTTTCTTTGAAGTCTTCCCTGTAATTCTGATATTCTCTGGTCTATGCTCGCCATCTCGGCCTGTCGCGCTGTTAGAGCTTCTCTCTGTTGACTGAGTCGGGCATTTTGTTGCTCGTTTAACTTATTGCGGTACTGAAAACAAATGCAAACCGATTAAAAACAATAAAAAACAAACATTTCATATTAAATCCGTGTGTTTGAATTTCAGAATTCCCGCAGAAAAAGAGTTAAATTGCGAATGATTTCGATTTTTAGCCTTATTGTTTTCATCTATTTTTGTTTTTGCGATGAAGTACAAACAAATTGAACTAAGTTCATCATTGGTGTTAAAAATATCGGCAGTGCCAAAAATACGTGCCGTTTTTACACTTATGCTTAGAAAAGTTAAAAAAAATTTTTTTTAGAAAAAAAGGATTTTTAAATTTAAAATATCAGCCGAAATTACGAAATTAGGACTTTTCAATCAAGAGGATTGCTACAAAAATGATTTTCATCAAAGGATTGCATCATACCATTAGAAGACGCTATAGGAGACTGTGACTTTGAAGGACAGGAAAAGACCGGACCGCCCAAAATCTACGCCAAAGCCATAGCAGAATTGAATGAAATTAGACCATCTCAAGCTGGACATTTTATTGTTAAACATATTAATGCGGTCAGAATTAAACCCTTTTAATGCGGGACACCGTACAATATTGTACGGGGGAAGCTACGGGGAGGTGGAGTGGAAATACACAACAAGCAACAAGTAGATCAGCAGATCAAACAGCTCTTCCCAGATAAGCCCGACACTGCGGGGAAACTGAAACTGGGCACGGTAGAACGAGGCAGCACCGCCCGCACCATTCACCACAGAAGAGCTCCTCATAGTAGGAAGAAGAATGAAGACAGGGAAGGCACCAGGACCGGATGGCATGCCCGGCGAGATCATCAAACTGATGATTGCCGAGTACCCGGTTATAGTGTTGGGAGCACTCAATCAGGCTCAGCCAGGCTGGCGCTAGTACCGAAACTGGGTAAGGCCACAACGAGACCGCTGTGCATGCTGGACGGTCTTGGGAAGATCTTAGAGACCCTGCTCACCAAGAAGATGCAGTCAAACATCGAAGACAAGTTGTCAGACAGGCAGTACGGCTTCAGACCGGACCGATCCACAATTGGAGCAGTGCAAAGAGCAATCGAAATAATCCCACGTGTCAATAATTATGAGACGAGCACGACCAATAAGCTAGAGATGGACGTTCCGCAGGGATCCGTTCTGGGGCCGGCTCTGTGAAATATCCTCTACAACAGCCTGCTGACAACAAAGATGCCACACGGAGCAGAACTCATTGCCTTCGCTGACGACGTCGCACTGTTGGTGACAGCTCGACATCCATGGGAACTGGAGGCGATGGGGAATGAAGCCCTCTCCAGAATCAATGCATGGATGCGGGAAAATCGCCTGCAGCTGGCGGCAGAATAAACGGAGGCAATGATCTGCAGTAGAAGAAGAAGACCGAGGATCAAGAGGCTTGTTGCTTGAGGCTCACGTGGTTGAATACAGCAAATCGCTGAGATACTTCGTGATCTTCTTGGACAACGAGCTGACCTTCAAAAACCATATTGAAGCAGCTGCGCAGAAGGTGCAGAAGGTGGTCAGTGAGCTAGGATGGCTCGTGCCCAATATTGGAGGGCCAAAGGCGTGCAGAAGACCTACCATAGACGAGATAATACACTCGATCCTTCTGTACGGAGTCCCGATATGGCATGAGTCGCTCAGATACGAAAGCTACAGAAGGAAGCTACCAGGGTTCAGCGGCAGTCACCGTAGCATATAGTGCTGTATCTGAAGAAGCGGTGCTCGTGATCGCTGGAATACCCCCGCTTGACCTCCAGGCAAAGAATAGGGCCTTGGACTACGAAGATCCTAAAAATCGCAACGAACATGACCAGAAACTGAGGGAAGCCTGGCAACGGAGATAGGGTCAGTCCAGCAAGGGAAAATTGGAGACCGGGGTTAGGGACCATTGCTAAGCGGGGTCGACGACGCAGAGCACACCATCATTGGCTGTGAGGCTTGGGCACCCCAGAGAAAACTGCTGAAACAAGCACTCGGGGTAGCCGAGCTCAACGTCGACAACATGGTCCACAGCATGATGGAAAGCAAGAAGAATTGGGACCTTTGGCGCGAATACGTAGAAGAGATTCTGAGTGCCAATGCGGGCAGTAAAAGAGGAGACGCAGAGCCAGACTACCTATCCTCCTGAAGCAATGTGGAAAACAATGCAAGGGGGACAGAGAAGGACAAGGGAGTAGTTTAGTGGGTAAAATCCTACACTACCCGCGAAGGGTGTCTTGGCTTGTAAGAGCCCATCCGTGGAATACCGTGGGTGCGAAGACTCCCCTCCCACAGGAAAAAAAAACTATGATCATGCATGAAAAAGCATGCATGAATAATTCGAACTTCGTTTATTGAAATATATATATTAGGTGTATCGATAAGTCCTTGCTGATTTTAATAGAAGGATAAGCTTTTATGTATATGCTGCTGTTTTGCAACCAGGGATTGAACATCACAACTCGATGTTTGAAAGACGCCCCTAGAACTGGAAAATCCTAAAATTTTGATGAAGATTTGATAGCCACAATGGAAACAGATCCTCGATTGAGAGCATTTAAAACGTATCGGGAAGACGAATCGAAAGGGGATTTGGATGACGCACGAACTGTCCAACGATAACAAAGAGAGCGATGAAACACGTGCGAAGTTATATTGTCAAGACAAAAAAATCGCCCCTTTTTGCACCGAATGGGGATGAAAATTGGATTGTTTATGACACAACGTCGGTTGTTTATTAGTCGTAATAAAGAACCGACTCCGAAGCCCGGATTGACGACCCGCAAGATTATTTTGTGCGTTTGGTGACGGTGGAATTTATGACAGGGTGGACAAAAAATTGAAAGCCAAACGTCGAGAATTAATCAGGTGGTGATTCTATAATACAACAATGCATGGAATTAAAATGGGAAAAACTTCATTGTTAAACAATCGGCAAAGACTTTTCGATGCACCTAATATATACTCGAATATCACCTATATTTGGCTGTCAGTCGGTTTTCTGATGAACACTTCGATGCTTTTCATCCTTGTAAGATTTAAGATATTTAACGCAGCTCGTTCCACTGTCATCCAGAACGTCCAAAATCAAATCGACACTTTCGAATTCCGCCGAGAAGAAACTTATTTCCGGCAATAGTATCACAAAATCACAAAAGCCGCAGATCGATCGTTTGAAAATTGAGAAAATTTAAACGTGTGCATATTTAAGGGTTGCTTTCGTATTACTCACCATCGTCGTTTAGTGAATTTGACAAGTCCCAAGGGATAGCACTGAGACATTTGGCGCAATTTTAACCGATCATCGAGAGGTGGAAGATTCGTCACGCAGGATGAAACGGGCCTCGGAATGTTTCCTCGCGCGATTTAATTAAACGAGCACTTCGAGAGGGCGAAAGCTCGCATCGAATCAGAAAAGAAGACAAGAAGGCTCGTTTATTTGATTCGAAAATTGGAATACAGCGGAGGGAACGTCAAACGTCTCGTTTTAAATAACGACCGAGTTGAACTAAGAGCCAGAGTAATTCGCGTGACGACGATTTGATTGACCCGATTTTTCCCGTCCCAAATCCAGATACGTTCGGCAATGTTTGGCAGCCGCCGCTTTTCCGCTGCCAAAATCATTTCTACTACAGATGGTAAATCTCCATCGATGCAATCCGATCGATCTCCCGATATCGACGAATCTCCATATGCAATGGCGCGCTGAAAAACTCCCGTCCGCTACTGTGATGTGTATTTGGTACACCGTATGAAATTCTGAACCGCGTATCTATTATATTTCATATCGATATTCCAATTATTAGAGTGTATTTATACATAGTATAAAGCAACCACTACACCACTAGCTTACCAATTTTATTATATATAACACAGCACAGTCGCATCTATTAGCAAACAATTTCCATGTAAGAGTTAAGGAGTTTTACTTCTACTACGTTTTTTTTTCGAAACTACTTTTATCAACACGGTTGACATCATATCTCAAGTTTTAATCAACCGATTTACTTCAAATTTGAAAAGAACCTTTTTAATACAATCTTCTATCGTTTCTACCAAATTTATATCAAAATTTTATTTATAACTATTTAAAAAAAAATAAGACTGACAAAATAAGGCCAAAAAATGACTTTTTTTTAAACAGTCGCCATTTTATGAAAATATTTTTTTAAAATTTATTTTGAGCTAGAGACCATAGCGACATTTTTACTAATTAAGAATCTTGTTTTTTAAATTTATTTTAATTGACTAAAATGATTGAAATCATGTCAACTAGGACACGTCTTATTTTTACCCCTTACACTTTACTAATATATAACTTATTTTAACTAGAAAAAACGCCCAAAATTTGTGCCTTTAGACTAGAAAATACCTCCTAAAGTAGACAATGCGATTTATATATTCAAAGTCATAAACAATAATCAGAATTTGGTATAGTTTATATGTTGGATATTGGAAAGTTTTAAACCCAAAAAAATTCGAGATTAAATCTTTAAAAATGAGCAATATATGAGAGTTGACTTGGCATGATTTTGATCAAATACAATTTCTGAAATATGAAATGAATGAATTCTATTGTGTTGATTTTGAAAAGATCTAAAATGCGAATTTCTTCATAATTTCAGCTGCCAAAAGTCCCTGACCAAGTTTTATTCTTGGACGATTTTTGTATTTATATCGCTTCATTTTATCGTCAAAATATTTGACATTTTATAGACGGATGAATTGTTATTGTCCATTTATATCGGTTCGGTTACGGTTTTCGTTCCGGAAAAAATAGCGGTTTTACTCTGGTTTGACCTGCGTGCGAGCGCTCCCGCTCCACTGGTGTCAGAAGTGGTTGATGCCATTGAGTTGCTATATTTTAGATAGAAAAAATAAGTTTCAGGCTCTGATTATAAAACTGATGAACAAATAGATTAACACAATAAAAAGCTCTGATCGGGACGAGGAATAAAAATATAGCAAGATTGGCCCCAGATCTTCAGCTGATGATATTTTCACGTGACAAATATATTTGGCATTGAAACTTTTAATCGCAAAAACGTCCAAAACGCTGAAAATATCGACATTAAAAAGTCGTTTCTATAAATTAGAGTTCGTGCAATGCGATAATATCGTTCGCTGTAAGAGCGTTTAAATGAAATTTTCAACCATAATCTCTTGCGGAAATGTAAGTTTTCAAATTGGCATTAATCTTGGCATAATCTAGAAAAATTAATTCAATTCGAATGTTTAAAAGTCGATGAAAAAAAATGTAGAAGGGCGTTCGACTCGTCGATGAAACGTCAAAGGGCAAAGATAAGACGAAGAATAATAGGACGAAGTTTAACAAAGTTCGTTTCGCAGCGATTTCTTATCAATTTTCATTTAGGAAACGTCTTCGCGACAATCTCGCCCTGGACGTCAAATTATGACAAAGTTTCAAAGGAGACGATTTGGATCATTTTGTGCGGGTTTGCGACTCACCATGAGTTCTCTGCGAAGTTTGTCCAATTCCAGAGCGGCCGGGGGCTGCCCCCTGGGCGGCGCTCTGCCCCTTCTCACTTCTTCCAGTTGTCTTGTCAGTTCTTCCACCTTGGCCACGGCCACCGAGAGCTCCTTCTCCTTCTCATTGAAGAGGGCCCGAATCGACTCCAAGTCGCTGGCTGTAACAATATCAAAAAAATGTATTTAAAATATCAATAACTTCCAGGAACGATGCTTGAAAAATAGGGCAGGACTACAGCCTATACTCAAATATCCATGACAATTTATTCGACTTTTTCGTGAAAAATTCACAGATAGGACTCATTTGCGCATCGAGACGACACCGAAGAGTCTTCGCAAAATTTGTGTATTAAATAGACAAACGCGAAAAAACAATGGCGATGATATTTTCGGCATAAAAGTAAATCCTCGCAGGGGAGACGGATAATGACGTTAACGAAGATATATCGACGATGGAACTGCGCCCGAAGAAGTTTCCGCCTTCACCGACTATCGATCTCACAATTCCATAGCTATTTCGTAAAAGAATAATAGAATTCGTTTAAACCCTTTGCGGTCTTCCAACAAAACCCTAAATGTTGACTATAAACAGTTGGCAATTATTATTTATTAAAACACTAGCGAATACCCGGCGTGCGCTGCAATATCGCACGCGATTTGTTGTAGCGCAGGGTGAAGTGCTAGGATCTAAAAGCACCAACAAAAACAAATGCGCACACAAACAATGTTCATACTAATTTAAAAACATTCGCAAAGATGCGCAAAATAACTCCCCAAAGTTTCATCGCAATCGGATGAACGGCATAGGAACGCATGCGACACAAACGAACCACAAACCACAGACATTAATTTATATATCGAATTGCGTTCGACGTTTGCGCTCCCCGTTGGTTTCACAATCGGCAGAGAAACTTCCTTATTTTAAAAATGAATAATATAAACACTATAAAAGATATCAGTTTAATTATTTTTTCATGTTATTGAGACACATTTAAAGTTTTAATTTATTATAATTTAAAACTTATATGATTAAGCTGGGTTCCATTTCGGTAAATGCATTCAGACAGTCGATTTTAAAAATACGCATCTAAGCCAAACGAGCGCTCCTTCATCATCTAATGCATGATCGTAATTAAAATTACATGAGATAAAACCTTAAATTTTGTTCTTTTGAATGAGTTCAATCTTATTTATCTCGAAATAATTATCGCTTCAGGGTGCGCATTTCAAATAAGGAAATTTCCCTGCCGCATCTTGTATAAAGTCAAATTTTGATCATGCCGAGTTTCTTCACGATTTGCATTGTACACGGGGAATAAATCTACATTGCCGATGGGTATTTAATGCCAATAAAGCAATATTCCCTAAGAATGTTTATTGTCGCAGTTAGGAAGGAGGGATGTCTCCGTTTTATCGGTTCACACGTTTATGGGTCTTTTATAAGGTATTTTATGGTTCGGTATTACATTTGATCCGGATAAACGATCACCAAAAACACTCGCGGTACCGTTCCAAATGGATCGTTTTACTTTAATGGCTTTTATTGAACGTGTTTTACCTTAAAATAGATGAATTTGTAGTACGATATTGTATTTATAACGACCGCCTTCCGCCCCGCCCTACTCGGATTCAATAAAAAGGCGATTTTATTTATGGGAACCTGTGCTAATCATCGGCCATGCTTTTCGCATCGAAACTGGCAAAGATGCAAAATTTTGAGGATGTGAAGTGGGTGTTGAGTGGGCGACGAGACTCCACCTCTTTATGATTCGGCTGAAAATATTTACGAGCTGTCTGAAAGGGCCGATGGCCATCATTCAGTAATTTTCCATGAGGATACAATGTCTTTTCAAATGAAGTGTCCGATTTTCTTTGCGCTCGGAGAGACATTGGATACAGGACGAATAAACTTTTTAACGCTTCTATGGATCTTTGGATTCCATTAAATTCAGAATAGATGAATTAACATTTGGAAAACGTGCGTCATAGACGATAAAACGCTAAGCGAGACAGTGTTAAATAACGTCCCTATGTAGGGTCTTTCAATATGAACGCTTGATCTTTAAATGTAAATAAAACAAGTTACATGTAAGATATTTACTTAATTTTTATTTTATATGAAAGAGTATTTTATGGCAATATGTATGGTATATATTTTTGTTCAAATATCATAATCAATCAATATATTCAATTAATTTTCAATGATGTTAAATCTTACGATCTCGGTGTAATAACATGGCTATAACATCGATATAGCCAATAAGTTGATAAAGTTCCTCAATATCCTCAATAAGCTTAGAGCAGATCGTGTTATATGGAAGCAGCGCTAACCGAGGGAGCGCTAAACGAAGTCTCACTGTACACAGGTCACGTATTAGAGCATTATGAAAAATAATCATCGAGATTCACTGAGAACCGTCCCTATGCCCGGACAAGACGTTGAAGTCGGGCAAGTAGAATATGTATGTAATTCGTACGTGATAGTACAGATATTCCCCTTAATGTCCTCTTTATACCCGATACCACAATAGAATCCTATATCATAAAGCCCGGCCACAGGGATATCTAATGTTCTTACATATATAAATATACACACGGGGAACCAAATTTACGTGAAAGGCAAGTTTATTCGGATAAAAGAACGTGCGTGTTTATATACGGTCGAAGAACGTCCTGGGCCTTGTCAAAAATAGATTTGATAATTTGGAAATCGTCTTTTGATTAGTGATGTTTGTTTTTTTCCTCGTATATTAGCGTGCTCATGATTAATTCAGTCTGGGGGGGGGGGGAAATGTATTTTAACATTCATCCCTAAAAAAATTGATTGAGATATATGACGGAGGAGGAATTTCGTGACTTGTCCGAATAAATCAAATTTAATCGATGTAGAAAATAGACCTAATCGGCGGGGGTCGAAATGCAACCCCGGCTATAATAGAGCCTTTACAGAACTAATCAATGTCAATGCTCGTTTATATTTATATTTGCGTCATTTGACTTTGATTGATACTAAAATATTGTAGCATTGTTCAACAGTTACTTAGATAAACGACGCTATTCGTATAATTGAACGATGTCAAATAGCTCTATGTCAAATTTGATAAGTATATCCGCATATGTTGCGGGCATACTCTTGATAAATATATTAAACTGTTTTTAACACGTCTCACCCTCCACCACGATAAAGTCAAGAAAAGCTTCTCCTTTATGTTCGCGCGGCACTCCTTCGTTGTGTCAATGGTCCGAAATTCGGACCGATTGGACACATAAGCCGTATGGCTACTCAAAAATGCATCTCCGGGGCTTTCTACGATCTCCTCTGGGTCGCAGAGGTCCTTCCTAGCGGCTGGTAATAATTAGTGAAGAAAAAGAATTCCAAAGCTAAATTAGAATCTTTAGCTAGCTTCTTCCCGCGCTTAGAGCGCAAGTGGCCGCAAGAAGTGGAGAACGAGCGTATCCTTGCGGACATGGAATTTTAAATTCATGGTTTTGTACCATGTTGTACATTTTGCAAGCGGATCAGAAGTGGGTGCCCATGTTGTTGTTATATTATATTCTCTCCCTCCTGTTCAAGTAGGTGTTTCACACTACGGTGCCCACTCATAAAACCCCAGCGGGGGCAACCCTATACCGGTGGGTAACACTCGAACTCTTGGGGTAATTATGTAGAGTAGAGTTGGGCGAAAGCAGCTTCGTTGGTTTGCTCATCAAACGCTGCTGAGGTAAACCAGATAACATGTATTGGATGATCTGCTCACCCTGCGCTGCATGCATGTGATGTTGGAATGTCTCAGAAGGACTCTATGGAAAATCTTCAACAGCCTAGTGCATACATAGGAAGGGGGAATCCCTGCAGTTCGTCATCTGCTACAGCTACTTTCAAACTGAGGTTGGACTGGTGGTGGCAGTGACCTCATTTAGTAGTTCCTATGCATTTTAGCGTAATCTCTTCCTTCCTTCTCCATCGCAGCTACGGGTGTACGTATTCTGAAACCAGTCTTCCTACGGAAACCTTGCTTCCTTTGGAGGGCGTGGAGTGAAAGGAGTGAGTGCCTGGGTACTCTACGCGCAGTGTTTCACAGGGGATCAAAAGAGCAGTGAAAGACATTCCAGTGTGGCTAATCCGAGGGCGCTCGGAACAGATTGCACAGCAAAGCGGGGCATAGACTATATAGATAGGGGCATAGAAGCGCGCGACGATCTCTCCATCGGAAGAATTTACTGTGACTGAACAAAATGGCCGACAAACACGTGGGACCAAACAGATTGATATTTTTATGGACATAAAAAATAGATGGAGTTTCTTCGTCGGATGTCGCCATTTAGAAAGACGTTCTTTCCCATCCGAATCGACGGAGAAACATAATTTTAAAAAATATTTTTTCCAGATTAAATATCGAGTGATAAGCCATATTAAGGGAGCGCGACCATTTGACCGAATGGTCACATAAAGAAAGTTAATTTAATTCCAACGAGGCTGTTTTGTTTCGTTATTTAATAGCGAAGGGGCGAATTAAGGTTAAGGGTTATTAAGGTCGTAAACCTTATTGAAAATCAATAAAGCTCATGTCTCGGAAGGCGATCGCACATCTGTGAATATGGGCCTTTAAGCGCTCTTTGATGAAGCTTTTATAAATTGTCATCTCGATTGGCCCTAAAAGGGCTTTTATTCGAGTAGCGCCTCTTTCCTTCCTGATACCATCTAACATAATAACTTCGATCTTTTTTTGCGAACAAAATAATAAATTTCCACCTTTTTTTACATTAAAAAACGTGCCTCATTTTTAATAAAGGTTATAGATAAGTACAATTCAATATAAAGGCATTTATATTGTAATGTGGGACAAATTGGTCAACGACAGTTGGACGATGGAGGAAGCGCTTTATTGATTATCAGATAATTGCCATATTTTTTTTTTTTTTGATCAATAAAATCATTAAGTATCTTTGTATAGCTGCAAAATAATCCAAAAGGCACATCCATGTTTTAACACCCAGAAACCCGGTATTGAGTATATTTTCGTATAGGGTTAATACCCGGTCACACATTGCACAACATCCCTCCATTTGTACAGTACAGTATTATTTATGCCTCTATTGGTTTTTAGCTTCGCTAGCTTCATCAATTATAAAAAAAACGCTGTACGTCTGTGCCTGGGTAATTAGAGGGAGGTAGACCCAGGACAACTTTGAACATGAACATCTTGTGACAGACAGCAGCTGACGGCATCCATGGATTATATTCCATTTGACCTGCGCTGCTTTACCGTCTGTTCCGGGCTACCCTGGACTAGCCACACAGATTAACGCTGAACTAAAGGACTATGGGAATTGGATGGAGAAGGGTTATGCTAAGAACAAGGGAAATACTATCCACGATTACCCTGACTCCACGAGTCCAACCTCAGTTTGAAGGGGACTGCAAAATGGACAAGCCAAGCTGCAGGGCCTTTCCCGTTGTATCGGTTCGGTCATTCGTAATACCTAGCCACGGAGACGAGTCGCCGTTGGAACAGCCTATAGCCATCCCCCCTGTCTACCAAAACAGTTGAGGATAGTGATGTACCTTTTACACAGATTCCACCCACTTCTGTAATCAGAAGTTCCACACTTCACTATACGGGTATGCCACACAGGGTGAACTCCGCCCTACGTCGAGGTAATTTACGTTGGCCTCTACTCCACATTATTTCCCAAGGGCCCGACCGATACCCACGTACGTGGGATTGACTCCCCCCCCCCCCGGGATTCTATGGATGTACACTGTGGAGTCTAGCTGCCTAGTCTACCCGGGCAGACGAAAATGGCAATATGTGTTGTCAATGGCCAGGGTTTTCTTATATCGCTTGTTGTACTTATTCGAACATGTGGGCGTCATTTGGGTGAGCCAAAGTGGGAGGTCCCAATCCATTTCATAGTAGTTTTCCGCATTAATCAACGTCGTAATGTATCTGACACCACTCTCATGATATGGGGATGATTATAATTAGTAAATTATTTTGTAACAATGCCCTCCAATTAGTCAATTGATGCTGCCTATGAATATTGCTAGGTTTTCAATATAATTTAATTGATAAGATAGTCCGCCAGATGTCACTGTCGTCAACGACTAACGAGCAGGCTGATGTCCTAAATATAGAATCAATATTAGAAGAACAATGTAAATTAGAATTTGACATGATTTGAAGCCGACTTGGGGTCGATGTCTATAAATCTGCGAATTACAGAAATAAACCGTCTAAGGAAACGCTTTTGACGAGGAGTTAAATGGTAAAGGTGTAATAATCAGATTAGCAGTTTGAGCGGTTAGAGAAGGGAAGGAATCGGGTTATGGTAATTAATCGATGGTTTGGAGTCGGCGGTTTCAATCCCCATAGTAAACAATATCAATTTCGGAACGCGTAACCGACTTGTTTACGACAATCATTTTATAAAGTTTGCTCATCTAACGATTCAACAAACGGAAATCATGCGGAAAATTTTGATTAAACTGCCCCCGCATGAGATGTGTTAAATTAATGCCATATATTTTCATCATTTTAATTGCAGTAGCAGCATTGCACACTGAAAAAAATTAAAGCCAATAAGGCGCGAAAAGGAAATAAATCTAACAATAATTTAAAGCAGTGAGTGGCCATAAAAAGCGGGGACTTGCTCGGGTCGAAATATTAGTCGCATTGACTATCCGCTTGTTTTTTTTTTGATCTGGATAAAAAATAAGGCTTAAATATGACATACATCATCAGCAAGCTTAACCCTTACGCAACGAGTTCAGATATCGCCAAACCTATCCAATGTGATGGTTACGTTCATTCAAATGCTATAAATTTAAAACTAGCAGGTAATTTTCAAAATAATTTGGAAAAAATGTATAGACTAGTTTATCACACAAAAAGAATGACTCATATGTGAGTCTTCCGTCGCCAAGCGTTGAGAATTAAAAGACTCACATATGAGTCACCCGTAGCGAAAGAGTTAATGCGGTTCAAAAATATTGTAAAATTAAACTCATCTGATTAAATCGCTTTTTAAATACAAAGTTGTTAATAACGACCATTGTTCGCGATGTTAAGCATCTGAACTTGGAATAAATTGTTTGTGTACTGTACTATTAATCATTTCAATGGCAGCATCGCAATACGCTACAATAATAGCAATTTTTCCAGAAACGGCTTCTGAAGATGAAGTCTCGAATTGAGCAAAATACGAAGCCTTAAAAATGGTTTTTCCTTTCCCAAGGTAATCGATGAATATGCGGAATTCAAAATCTTACTTATGAGTTTTTGGTCGCTTTGGACTGTCGATTTAATTCTGGAATATAGTGATGAATCTATGTTTCGTCCATTGTCGAAAAAAACCTTTTTATTGCACTGAAAAATCTCCAAACAGCGCTCCGAATTATGGACGCGTTGTGTTTATGATCGAGTGTGAGCAAATGCGGTACCCACTTTGAACAAAACTTTTTCATTGACATGATGTTGATGCAAAATAGTAAATACGCTACCTTTTGATATCCTCAAGGTGTCAACTATCTCACCCAACTTCAATTTACGATCGACCAAAAATATTTTAAAGACCTTTTTTATGGTTTCTGGAATAAGTCGATTCTTATATATCCACATTTTAGAAGCTTTGTATAACTTTGAATGCGTTTAAATAAATTTGAAGTAATATTATGCAAATATTGGACGTTTTATGGAGCAAGCCATCGCGATTGCTTCGAAAACGATTTACTGCGCCAATTACGTACTCACAGTAAAATACAACGTCCATACAAACGAAGACGACTTTGACTACACTATAGTTTAATAGTTTTTGTTTTTACGAGCTCGCTCCCAAATGACGACTTCAATTAGTTCGGAAAAACAAAGAGGACGGCATAGTTAAAATTAGCCAAAACATCTTTCAGAGAATTGGCCGAAAAGCAATCAAAAGAACAAGTTTAATCTTATAATTGAATTAGTTTAAGGGTTACGTCGTCGGCATCCTTTGCGACGATTTATTAGCATTTAAATTAGTCACAATTCGCTTCGAGACTTCGAACCGACCCTCCGTAGACGTCTACGACTTTTGCAATTTTTAATGATGCCACCAAATTCAAAAACACAGTAATTCTCTCCAAAACTCGCAACGGTAGTTATTTTTTAAGCGTCCAGAGCTATAATTCAATTATTATTATAAAGGAAGATGCATTCTATAAAAAAACCGCGAGTGATACTCCCAAGTGTAGAATTTTTCGCTTTATATGCATGCTTTAATATTATAAATTCTGCGAAATACATTCCCTGAGAGAACATAAATAACTCAAAATGCCCGTTCTTTTTCGTGACTTTTTTGAAAATAAATACGAAATGCGCATACAAAAGATAATAATGCGATAGTATTGGAATAACTCTTGGCAGACGAACTAGTTTCTCGAAAATTCTTAATAAATGCTCATTCGGCACAAATATCCACAATAGGGTGTAAAAATATTATTATTCTGGAATCAAACGTTGTGAAATTTTATAATTTATGTACATTTTGGTCTTTTTTTATGTGAATCTTTTTTATGCGATTTTGAAGTTATGCGATTTTCAAAGTTATGCAATTTTTTTAGTCATGATAGTTCTGATAATATGTTCATAAATATGTATCCTGACTGATGACAATAAATTATACGATTATCGTTTGAAATAGATTTTAATAAAGCAATTTTAAGATAATATGTATTGTTTTTATTTTATGCGACTTTTGGTACATTTTATCACATTGATTTGAAGTTATGCGGTTTTTAAAAATAATGGAACCTATCCCCCAGTTTTGTATGTAGTTCAAGTCTTTTTTTTATGCGACTCTCCGTGGAACGAGTGCATTCCAATAAAATTCAGATTTTTTTGTGGAAGAATATTCAAATTTATTTTTTAACGGCATTGCGCTCTTAATGAAAAATACTGAAAGAAACGCTCAATTTTTTGTCGCTAAAATGGCGGCATTCTATCTTTCGGAAGATAAATCAGTCATTTGCATATAAATGTATTTAACAATTTTAATGACGCGCCTAGAGATGTTAAATCGGGAGGTCATGGACATGTACCGTGAAGTCATGTAGCACACATCTCGTGCCATATTAGATACGTGACCGAGCGGCGGCAGACCCGTCGGAAGATCTCGTGTACGCTGGGATAGACAGGTATACATAGACTCTGCACGTCTGGGATGGATAATTGGATATCCATGCGGAGATCCGTTCATGATCATAAACCATGTTCTGCGGAAATGTTCGGGCATGGCGTCAGTGGTCCGAAATTTGGACCGGTTGTACACATAAGTCTTGTGGTCAGTTCCTCCCAAAAGGCTCATCCCAGCGGCCAGCAACAATCTTGGGAGCCAGCAACAACATTTTGGGGGCCGTGAGCAAGACTTAAAACTTACCTTACTCCACACAATATATACACAATTATTTTTTTTAAATTTGTAATTTAAAACAAAAATGTATCTCTCTGTATATTCTAGTCTAGAGATCTTAAACAGAAATCTTTCTTCCATGCGTTAATGGATGTTTTGTAGCTAAAAGATGCGACCATTTGCTGTGTAATATACAAAATAAAAAGATATGCTACTGCTGTAGTGGTTGCTTTATCCACAGTTTTTCGATGGGGTTTTTTTATGTAAAAAAAATGTAAAAAAGGAATAATACAATTTTATTATTTTTTTTTTTTTTTTTTTGAGGTGGCTTTTAGCGATCCCTTTTTTATGGTATCATTACCAACCATTTTGACATGGTTTTTCATGGCATATATATGTTTTTAAAAATGTGGTTGCCAGCCACATCTCCTGTGGGATTCGAACCCGAGATGATCGGGTTATGAGTCCAATCGCTTAACGCGGGACTACCTACAGGTACAATTATTATACATTTTTATTTTATTATACATTTTTATTTCAATTACTATACGAGCCGAACGAACAGACTGACAGACAATATTGCCTTCGGATAGTAATGGATTAACGGACGTTTGACGGACATTTAACGAATGGGCGCGAAATCATGTACAATAAAAATAACTAATTTAAAATATAGATGATGCTGATTGATAGTTTTCTTCGAAATTTCGGGACAATTTGATATTCATCGGGATTCTGGAACAATCTCGGTCAATCCGGCGCAGTTGATAATGTCATAAAAAATGTTAAAAGTTATCCTGTGCATATCAAATTTATTATTAGGGTTGTCAATCGAATTTGAATAGAACACGTCATAATAAATATGCAATAAGTGGTTCGGGAGCGACATGGAACCCTACAATGTGAAACACTTTGGCATACATATCCAATTAAAATGCATCGAGTTACAAAATACGTACTCAGATCGTTGATTGCTGATTGAGTCGGAATTTCGCTTTGAAATTTAGCTCGATTGCACGATAGATAAAATAGATAGAGAAAAATAGCCGGTTCATATATATTTCCATGAATCGCCATGTCGATCAATCTGAATGGCGCGAAATATTATAAATATAGATTAATCGAGGGGTTGAAGAAAAGCTCGAGAGGAGGGGAAATTGGTTGTTTAGATTTAACGAGCTTGGAATGTATGAAAGTTTGGAGGCGTCGGGCTCGTATAGAATATGGTCGCCTCACATGAGGGGTGTTGGGTGTCGCACATCTCTTCTTTTTCTTCCAAATTGGATAAAGCCTGCGAGCAACGAAAGCACTCTTAGCGCCTTCAAATTTGTTTTCCATTTTGACTTGCAATGCGATTATTATACTCGACGCGAAGAAACCTCCTCGAGCATCTATTCTCTACTCATAATAAACACGCAAATTAAATCTTTTAATAGTCACTTGACAAATAGAAGATTAGCGACTCGATGCAATTATTTTGATCATCATTGATTGCTGATTAACACTCAGAAATCCGGTATACTGCGAAATATCAATCTCACATCACACGATCCATCTGATAACACGCTACACAATTTGTTCATTTTTTCATCGTTTAAAACGCAATATATATTACTTAAACCACTATTTTGTTTAAATATATCGATGCACTAAACACTTTTGTAGGCACTACAAAAATTTCGTTTAAATCTATTGGCTGGTTTAACAATTATACCAATTTTATAAACGAAGTAAAGTTTCATAAACTTCTTGCGAAAACGCCCGTACTTAGGGCGAATTATAGTTCGGAACACCCGGATGTAAAGTGTTAATCTTTAGCTCGATATGACGCTGCATCATATAAAATGATTTCAAAAGACCATGACAATATTCTATGTGTGTGTAATAATTGAAAAATATTTATTTTATTCAGACAAAAATATAAATTAATTATTCACGGTTGACATGATAACTCAAGTTCTAATCAAGTGATTTGATTCAAATTTGATAAAAACTTTTATCATATAGCTCTCTATTGTTGCTACCAGATTTATAATAAAATTTTATTTTTTAGTATTTAAAAATAAATTCGAAAAATAAAGTTAAAATTTTTTTTGTTAAAAAAAAATATTTTTCTTTTTTTTTATCATGTCAAGGAATCCAATTGTCAACAATTGCCAATTAGTTTTATGCTATGGAGTACACTTGTGTCTGTTTTTATGCGCATCTTTTTTATGCGATTTTGAAGTTATGCGGTTTTCAAAAATAACGAAATTTATCCCTCACTTTTCTAAAGAGGATAAAGCTTTTTTTATGCGAATGCGCATTAAAAAAACTTAAATTTACACCAGTGCAAGTTACAACCGTTAAAGTTATTCATATTTAGAATATATCTGGTATCTCAGATAACTCCACAAACTCTTGTTGGAAAGTGGTTTGACACAAATTGAAATAATAAAAAAATAATAAAGTTAAAACGTTGCATTTTTTTAATGCGATTTTGATACATTTTATCACATTGATTTGAAGTTATGCGGTTTTTAAAAATAATGGAACCTATCCCTTTTTATATGTTGTTCAACTCTTTTTTTATGCGACTCCCCGTGGAATGTATCAATCGCATAAAAACAGATCCAAGTGTATATATATTTTCTCATGATATTAAAAGGACATCTAGAAAGTAAGATTACAAGGGTTCCTGAGGTTGGTGATTTTTGTTTCTAACGGTCAGTTTGTTTGGTCCTGCGTGTTTATCGGCCATTTTGTTTAGTCAGAGTAAATTCTTCCGATAGATAGGTCGTCGCGCGCTCCCGCCATCTGTTTTTTGACTTTGCAAAGCAATACCGCCGCGAATATACATCGGAAGCTTATGATATTAATTTACGACAGTGAAATAATTAAGACATTAAAAAAATAAAAAACTGTGTGGAAATAAAATCTATTATGTACTAAGTACAGAATTTACGATCGTTTGTCTGAATATTTGATTACACTTCGCTTTGAACAGGTAACGATAGTTTCGAACGTACAATGAACATTTAAATCGAATGTCCGACACAAATTGTGCTTTAATGCCTTTAATATACGTAAATTGGATAGCTTTTTAAAACTTCAAAGTCACATATCGACCACTGGGGCAACTTCCTCAACTATCTGGATAACTACCGGTTCCGACCCGAAACCGGGACAAATTAATGTGAATCGTTTGAAGATTGGTCAGTTATCCCCTATAAATTACGCTTAATTGAAATAGATACTTTTACAGTAAAATAGGACAGACATTTCATATAATAAAATATATTTTTGAAGGCGAAACTAACAATAGTTGCATAATTTTCGCAATAAAAGGCACACACGCAAATCGATATTCTAGAAGTATTGATCTATGTTAAAAAATATGTATTAAATGCGTCTTTTGGGGGATATTTAAAAATGCTTCGGGCGAAAAGGTGAGCCCTTATAAAAGTTTCCCCCGAAGAAGTTTCTTTTTGTACACTTTAAAAGTAAAATTTTCATCAAAAACTGCGGAAATTGAATATGAGAATAATGAAGAAGAAATTTGAAATTCAATCTGTCGAAAAAAACTTCGAAAGTTTGATGGAATATATTCGAATGGAGCAGAAACTTATAAAATTATGTACCACATAAACAATGCCTTTACAAATTTTGCGCTGTTCCATTGTCCACTGCTCCGAATCGCGCATTAATAGTGAGTTAGTTTTTTTTCGATTTCTATGATTGAATGTCTATGTTCATGAAACTCGTTTGGAAAAAGGATTGTAACGCGACAAACCCATAAAACAGATGATAATTTAAATCGATAATAATATAGTGTTAAAGATGCAAGCATGCATTGGAGTGATGCACGCAGCATGTGCGTGCATACTCTTTCTGGATCGATAGAAAGTGTATGTATAAAGCAACCACTATATCAATAGTATCCCCTGTTTATTATATACTAGCTGATACCCGGCCGTTGCTGCCACAGAATTATTAATCCTAAAAATCTCAAAAACAAAAAAGTTAATTGTATTATACCTATATTATTTTAAAAAGCGCAAACAATAAGTTGGCAAAGTTTTATCGCAATCAAATGAACGGTATGGCAGCGCATTAAATACGGACAAACAAACATTGATTTTTATATATGTATCTATGTTACTCGCGAAATCTTTAGCAATAAGTGGACGAAGTTTTATTGCAATCTAATGAATGGTATGGCAGCGCATTTCAAACGTACAAAACCCAATTCATTCTAGGATCTAAGAAGAATAGATAGCAATTTTAAAATAAGAATAGATATAAACCATTCAGTAGAATTTTGTGATTGTTTATTAGGCGGAAGATCAACCCTCAATATATATATATTTGATTGGACAATTTAAGTCATCAGTTCATACCGAGGAAGAATTAATAGAAATAAGGAACTACGGCGATATTAAACTATTTTTCGGCGGGAAAACAATAAGTGAGTCTTTTAATTCGATCTCTTAACCTTTTGAGGAGTACAGTCGCATATTTGCGATCGAATTTCAGTGATTCTGAATGAGCATTGTTACAAGTTGAATTTGGATAGTGAGAGAGGGAGAGTGTCTTTCAGTTCGGAGATTGTGTTTATTTACATCAACAGTGTTTATTTACAAGATTGATTCACACTGAGCGAGGCTGAGAGACAAGTAGATTTGTATGGACAGTAATCGATGGACATACGAATGTAGCATCTATGTTTGTGTGATTTTAAAATCAAATCACTACTCAAAAGAGTTAAGATTGCCGAAATACCCACCTGTATGTCATCCGTCGCCAAGCGTTGAAAATTAAAAGACGTACTAATGAGTCACCCGTCGCGAAAGATTAAAATAGCAAAAATAGCAGAACTGCGCAACGACTTCAATCGCCTTTTGTGTTGTTTTAATTCTTTGCGGTCCTATGTCGAGTCGGGCTCGACATTTTGTTTCTAAATTTTTTCCCCACTCAGATTTAAAATCATGTGATTTTATTTTGCGTATCGTGTTTAGGACAGTATTTGGAATGGAATATTGGTTTTTATGATTCCTTCATAGTGTTTTCGCCTACCTGCTAGAGATACAAAGGAAAGGGGCTGTTGCCCGGATAAAATCCTAAAACACAGGCAGTGACTCTTAACGCGCGCTTTCGTGAACATCTATCTTTCAACTAAAGAATATACAAAATAAAATTTAAAATTAAAAAATAATAGTGTTTTATTAAATACTAACTTAAAAATTGAAAGAAAAAAAAACCGTTTTATTTTAAAAATGTCTGAAATATTTACAGTGTTATTTGCGAAAAGTGCAACATGGCAATGTATAGACGTTGGATTACAGTTGGAAATTGTCACTTGTCTCAGCTTTATTTTGTCAAAAAATTTCCTGTAATGGTTTGTCATTTTATTGCGTCAAATTTCAACATCTATTACAAAAGGACCCATCGTAACTAAATGAGAATCTCAACAAGTGAGGCATATGATCGCATAGGGTTGAGAGAGTAGGTATCACGTAAGAGGTCCATTCATGAAGGACTCTCGATCGATATTAATGGGAGATAGTCCCATATGGGTTAGTGGTAATTCCGAAGTCCGTTTGAGGACGAATCGAGTGTGCACTTAAACGTTGATCCCAAATGAACTGAAATGGAACTTACTGAGGGCGACATTGTTGAGATTGGTCTGGTCCAGCTGTCCGCGAAGCGCTCTTAATCTCCTCAGCTTCAATTCTTGCGCTTCTACCCTCTCTCGCAGCCTTCGCAGCCTTTCATTTTCTGCAGCCACCTGTGAAGTAAGCACAAAAAAAATAATTATGCGCATCGAAAAATAAGTCCAGCACTAGGAAAACAAGGATAATTATTTGCAGCGGTACAGTGGGGGGGTGTCAATCTGCCTGATTGAAAAGGCGAAGAGCGACAGTACAGAATTGGACGTTTCGATATCTCGAGGACGCGGTCCGGCCGTCCCGTTCATACTTCACGAGATAATCCATTTATCTTGACAGATATCCGATCGGTCTGTCGAGGGATATCGGAAAGAGGTCTCCTTAATTAAATTTTAGAACGAGATACGTCGTCTCGAACGTCCGAGCATTTCCGATTAATATTCGATTCTGAATTCCGACCGAGTGTTAGAATTCTGACCGTCCTGTGAATCGCTGCGACGAATGCAATGACGCCCAAATATTTTACAGTCGAATGCGAAAGTGATATCGCACGACATTACAGTCAACCCTCCTATAGCGCCCACTTTCGTTTGCGGCATCTTTTATGCATGTGTAGTTACTATAGAAGGGATGAATGTATTCAGGGTTCGACCCCGACGGAGATCTCGCTCATTGAATGTTGGCGTCTTCCGCAGGATGGCAATAAATATCACTATTAAGTTAAACGATCGTCGTCGAGCGGAGGATTAGGCTGCGAAATCGAGACGATGGCTTTCGTCTCCCCGGGGAGAGAATCCGATAAAAATTACACTTGGATAAATCCGAGAAAGTCGAAAGCTCCGGGGAGCGAGTCCGATTCGGGTCGAGGAAGTCGTCATTAGTCAAATTGCGGAGCTCGTATTTAGCGCCGATCCGACGATAGATAACGTTGTTGTGGCTTCAGACGACGTGGAATCGAAGCACCGGATGACGAAGATTAATCCAATTTGTAAACAAAATTATCAGCGAAATCGAATTTCGATTTTTCACGCTCCACTAGCTCTCATTTGGATCAATACCAATTTCTACAGAGTGCAGCAGGGAAACTTCCTTATTTAAAACGCGCGCCCTGAAGCGACAATTATTCCAAGAAAGATGGAATAGCACTCATTTGAAAGAACGGATCCTAACGTTTTCTGTTGTATATATATTTAATACCAATCATACAGTGAACGACAGAGAAGCGCGCATTCGCCTAAGGTGCATACTTTTTGTATTATTCATTTTTAAAATAAGTTAGTTTCCTTGCCGCATCCTCCAGAAGACCATTTTTTACGAGAGACGCGAGAAGGAAAACTGGTAATACTTATTGTAAGACGATCGGTCAAACACTGAGATAAAATTAATCGATTGCGGGACAATCCGTAACAATGGTCCCGAATCACGAGTCGGCTGCGATGAACGACGGAACACACGTTTATGATTTAAATTATTAATAGGCTTGCTATTTTTCCATAATTTCCTTCCACGTTACAGTATCAAACTGATCACAGAGGAAAAAAGGTAAGAACTAGCAACCTCTGTTGCGCAACGCGTAATTATTTGTTTTCTCATAAACGAAGGTATGTCTATTCTAAATAAGACCCAAGTATTTGACTGGACGGAAAAGTTTCTTGAATGTCTGAAAGTCGAGAAACAGTCCCCTAGAAAAGTGATGGTTACGGTATTTTGGGACTCTAAAGGTATTTTATTGATTGATTTTTTTATATAACAGACAGGCGGTAAATACAACTAGACGACGCTAAGGCTGCTAAAAGACGAAGAAAATAAATTCGAGCTGTCCTTATTCTGCCCAGGTGGTTGTTAGACTCCATGATTCCCACCCATAAAACCCCAGAAAGGGGGAGTCAACCCTATACCCTTGGGCAACGGTGGAACCTCCGCGCTAATGATGTGGAGTAGAGGTGCGCGAAAGTAGGCTCGTCGGTTTGCTCATTAAACGCAGCTGGGGTAGCCCAGCTAACATGAGTTGGGTATGCAGGTCACCCTGTGCGGTGTATCCATACCCGAAGCTCTGGAGGACGAGGAGCAAAAGGGGTGGGCGCCTTGATACTCTGCGCATAACGTTTCCCGCGGCTAAATATCCCTGGATGATATTCTGTGTAGGTAACCCAGAACAGACCATGCAGCAGCGCAGGAAATAGGGCCGTATTAAAGAACCTCCAATCCAGTCAGTCACTGTCTGTCGCCTGTGTCTTGTCTGTTCTTATTCTGCATGATAACGCGCATAGCAGCCGTAACTCACGATAAACTCACCCAGTTATACTGGGAGCACCCATCTTACAGTTCAGACTTGGCCCCATGTGACTATCATATGTTTATAGAAGCATTAGGAGGGCAACGATTTCAACAAGACAACGCTGCGGACGAACAATACGTGCGCAATTGGTTTATTAACTCTTAGCAGCCTTCTTTCTTCAGTGATGGGATCCAAAAAGCTTCCTATCTGATGGAATGGACATTTGGCAGTTTTTGCAGCCTTCAACGCAGTAGGTAAGCATGCAAAGAGAGGACGTACCTGGTGATGTCTGGCTTCTTGCTGTTTAAGAAAGCGCAGTCGTTGTTCACGAGCTGCCAGCAGTTGATGCTGGCAGTCGATCTGCTGCTGCTGCCGCAGCGCCATGGCGCGCAGCTCGCCCAGCGTTAGCTCCACGCCTTCCGGCAGCTGTAATAAAAAAAAATATTGTATTGGATGTTTTTGCTTTGTTATTCCCTAATGATTGATTTTAATGATCTCCCTCTCTTTGAAAGATGAGCAGCAGTGGAACAGACGTGAATTTATTGCATTTGCGGAACGTCGTCAGTCGAAGCAATGTCGATGAGCGGAGCCTTGTTGCGAACGCGCTTCGACTCATCACTTCGGCTTTTTAAGTAGCACGCGATGAAGATAACGTAACCCTATGTTACAATATTATAAATATATGACCTAACCGAATGTTTAAAAATAAATTATAGCAAAATAAAATTCATTATTTAAATACATAAAGGCTGAAGTTTGGCGAAGTTCAAGTCGACAACGTTAAATTTTGCCCATCCAAAGCATCGACGACATTCTTTCCGACATATTTGTCACCACATTTAAAGGCATGTTATTAAAAGTATTCAAAATATTTTTGCGAGTTCGTTACTTTGCCGAGATTGTGGCTCGCAACGAGAACTTTTATCAAAGTTTACACATTAACTTTAGCATCGTCAATCTTCTTTTCAATCTTCAATTCTTGGGAGACGTTTTCTGCGCGTGGAAAATCTCATAAACCTCTAAAAGGTATTCATCTGCAAATTTATAACGATTCCATTGCCATATTTTGACAAACTTACAGAATTTAACATGTAACAAACTTCGGCCCGCTCGATTGTAGCGCCCGAGATAAAGTCGCCTCGGCACGTTCCGCATTGTAAATTTACATATGTCCTCTATATCGCGTTATAGTCTATCGAAAATACTGTTAAATAAGGCAAGACCAAATCATATCCGCGAAGAAAGACAGCAGTTGAATATTTATAAAGGCCTTGGCTAATTGAGCTTTCTTATAGGGAGGTATTCAATTTTCTTCGCAACAGAACAACAGAGCGTCCCTCTAAAAGTGTCATTATAATGTTCATAATAAAATGCCCAGAAAAATAATACGGTGTGCAGGATACAAGAACGCGGATTTTCCGCATAATGATTATGGAAATTGCGTGGCTTTTTATGCCTTCACAATTCCATTGTTTCATTAAAAATAGATCAAGCGTCCATAATTAACATATCGTTTAGCATAATTCTTGGGATAATCTTCGTCCCGTTTTGTCCCTCCAAATTCATCTCGAAGATCAAATGCCGGGAATAATTCCCATTCAATTATGCGCGACACTCTCATGAATGGAATTGGCGCAAAAAATGCGCCCCATGCTCGATTCAAATTTTTGGTCTTTAACATTATGATAACAACCGGCGTCAAACGTAAAATATTCGCGAAAGCCTTTGAACTGGGTGTGAACTGATCGTCTTCGTTTCGACTGGATGAGATTTTGAAAATCAATACAAATCGCTTTTTAACAACCCGTCCCGTGCGGGAAATTTATTGCGAATATTGGGTGTGAACTGGTTGAACTTCTTTATCTCAAGTGTAAACTCACTTCACACCTGAGATAAAGGATCATGGGGTTTGAAATATGGAAATAAGTTGTTTTTGTAATCGTAGAGATCATATAAAACCCTAGGTACGAATTTTTGCCATAAAATGCCCTAAAAGAGGTCTATGTGCTCAAACGGTCCGCTTTTCGGACCGCTGACACGACGAATAACTTGATACATCGAACCCTCTTCAATCATCTTAATTTGCTATTGAATCGATCAAGGATCTTCGTATATTTTATGCTTGCCTTCCGAGAGACTGAACAGTAAAATTTTACGAGCGATTTGTCATGACAATTCGCACGGTTTAAATTTGATTAAAGCAATATTTACGAGCCGATCTTCTGTCGGCGGACGATTTCGTCTTTCGGACCGTCCTGGGCTCTATCTAATGTATTTTTCTCGCATTAATCTTTTTAAATATTCATTGAAGTCGTGCTCCGTTTCGAAATTAAATAAATCGCGGCCGAATATTATTATGAGCTTTTTCTTTGGCCCCGGGACGAAGCCTTATCTGCGAGGTAGACTAATAAAACCGAATTCGTTTCGGGCTTCGAAATTCGAGGAGATTTTTATCTTTTTCAACTTTAATTCGACGTATTTGCGTTGCTCCGACGTTCGACGGGTCGTTCTTTGCCGAGGCGCGAGGAAGGATTCGCAAATGTCCTTTATACTATTGACAGTTCATCGTCGAGGGGAAAAGATCTCATTTATTTAATACGAGGTCTGTATTTGCAGATATTTGGTTGGTTTCATCGTGTATCATTTATTATGTATGTGGAACACAAAATATATTTATTATTCAAGCATGACCTTTATTTCATCTTATAATTTGTTTCCAAAACTGCTTTTTGTGGCAATGCGCCAATTTAGCAACGCCAGAATCTCACTTCTGACACCAATGTAGCGTGACCGCGCGGATTTCGCACGGATGGGAGGTGGCAAGAGCGCGCGATGATCTCTCCATCAGAACAATTTACTGTAACTCAACAAAATGGCCGACAAGCCGATTTTGACATCTGTAGCGTTCAAGCCCTGATAAAAAAAACCAGCATGCAATGTCGAATATGTCCTTCGTTGGTTTTATGCTTATCCATGTTTTCCCTTAATAATAAAATAAGATTCATGACACAAAAAATGAATTTGAAGAAATGTACATAAATTGATATCAAGCGAAAGCATGTAAAAATAATGGATATCTTTCGGGAAGACCTAATATAATATGACATTCAAGATGATCAACGCGTTCATTTATTTTCTACTCTGTTAAAAGCTTCCAAGACGGGAATGATATAATTTTAATGAGCAACTTGTATTAAATTTGCAGACAAATAGGATTTTTCTGCTCAAGGTGCTATTAAATTTGTGCATTCCTATCTCTGTAGGAATACCCTTTTATACCACAAAACCGTAATTTCATGGCTCACTGAGTATTTAAAGTTCACTCGTTCCATTTCAGGTTTGAAAGTGCCATAATATATCTGCTTTTGAATAAATTGAAAATTTGGCAGGGGCGCTTAAGAGGTTAAATGAGTTTTTAAAATTTCAAAAAATCCATTTGTATTTTTATATAATAACACAGCATTTCAATAATATTTTCTCAAAATTTCAAGTCAATCGGATTAAAAATGTAGGAGGGAGAGCCTTTGGAAATTCCGGTCAATAGGGTCGACCGGCTGAAAATGTCGCACGTCAAACACTTTTTTCTCAAAACTCTTTTATTGAAGTCGGTGGACAACGTTTCTCAAATATTATTGAATTTTTGCATACGTCTTCTACATAGGATTGACTAGTGATTGAACGATTTATTTTCTTTGAACAGGACTTATTTTACAAGACAATACAGATTTGATCCAAAATTGTGTTTTTTCATACGGCTGTGTTAAAAATTCATTTTTTAAGCTCTTCATTCAATCATAAGTTAAATTCACTTACAAATATAATATATTCATATTATATTAATGTTTAAGAAGACGAATATTGAATTTCAAAGATGCATGCAATGAATACCTAAGAATTTCACTACACATAAAAAAATAAAGTTGAAATATCTGGTGAAAAGGTCATCACAACTGTTTTCTGGGATGATAAAGGACTTTCGCTGTTAAAATTTATGCCACGGAAGATCACAACACTGGAAGCTTATGTCCTTAGAATTACTTTTTTACGAGAGGTCACCAAAGAGAAGAGGCGAGCGAAGCAATTATTCATTCCAAGTTTCCAGGATATTCACAAGATCCCGTAATCCTAATTAATTATGTGGATAAACACATGGATTTTAGATTGTAACAGTAAATAAGTAAATCATAGACAGTTAAGCGACAAAAAATTGATAGAGGTTTTAATAAATTATTAGGGGGACCAAAAAGTATTCGCGTCAAATTTATTGATGAACAAAAATTGTATATACAAAATTAAAAAATATAAATCATTATACAACACATCTTCCCATTGCTTTGGCATTCATTCGATCCCTTGTTTGTAAATAGTCCAAACAATCATCCAAGGCGCGCTGGGGGACTATTGTACAAGATTGCACGGGGGAAGGTACGGGGAGGTGAACCACCGAAAAAAAACGAAGAAGAAGAAGAATCACACAGAAGAGCTCCTCATAGTAGGAAGAAAAATGAAGACAGGGAAGGCACCAGGATCGGATGGCATGCCCGGCGAGATCGTCAAACTGATGATTGCCGAGTACCCGGATATAGTGCTGGGAGCACTCAATGTCTGCCTGGCAGAGAGGAAATTTATTCAAAAATGGAAAACAGACAGGCTGGCGCTAGTACCGAAACCGGGTAAGGCCACAACAAGACCGCTGTGTATGCTGGACGGTCTTGGAAAGACCTTAGAGACCCTGCTCATCAAGAAGATGCAGTTGAACATTGAATACAAGTTGTCAGACAGGCAGCACGGCTTCAGACCGGATCGATCCACGTTTGGAGCAGTGCAGAGAGTAATCGAAATAATCCCACGTGTCCATCATTATGAGACGAGCACGACCAAGAAGCTAGAGATGGACGTTCCGCAGGGATCCGTTCTGGGGCCCACTCTGTGGAATGTCCTCTACAACAGCCTGCTGACAACAAAGATGCCACACGAAGAAGAACTCATTACCTTCGCGGACGACGTCGCACTGTTGGTGACAGATCAACATCCATGGGAAACGGGCAATGAAGCCCTCGTCAGAATCAACGCATGGAGGCGGGAAAATCGCCTTCAACTGGCGGCAGAAAAAAACGGATGTGATGATCTGCAGTAGAAGAAGAAGACCGAGGATCAAGAGGGTTGTTGTGAATGGTCACGAGGTTGAATGATGCAAATCCTGTTGGACAACAAGCTGACCTTCAGAAAACATATTGAAGCAGCTGCGCAGAAGATGGCCAGTGAGCTAGGACGGCTCATGCCCAATATTGGAGTGTCAAAGCCGTGCAGAAGACGTATCATAAACGAGGTAATACACTCGATCCTTCTGTACGGAGCCCCGATATGGCAAGAGTTGCTCAGACACAAAAGCTACAGAAGGAAGCTGACCAGAGTCCAGTGGCAGTCACCGCAGCATATAGAGCTGTATTTGAAGAAACGGTGCTCGTGATCGCTGGAATACTCCCGCTTGACCTCCAGGCAAAGAAGAAGACCTTGGACTACGAAGATCCTAAAAATCGCAACGAACATGATCAGAAACTGAGGGAAGCCTGGCAACGGAGATGGGGTCAGTCCAGCAAGGGAAGATGGACCCATCGACTTATTCCGGTCATAAGTCGGTGAAGGGCCTGGGAACACGGCGAAACAACCTACCGCTTGACTCACTGGGCATGGATGCTTCGGTGCGTTCCTGAAGCAGATGACGCAGAGCACACCATCATCAGCTGTGAGGCTTGTGTGAGTGTTGCCTATAAGGCTGGGTATGTGTTTCGTCGCTCGTTTTTGTTGTGTTCAACGAAAGGCGTGCGATACCCATCCTACCCCATAAAACCCATCCTATTCGTTTGGGCGATGAATTTTAAATATGTTTGCATAGTGATTGTAGTGCTTCTTTATCATAATTCGAAGGTCCTCCCGTTATCGGTTCATCCCTTAAACGTATGTATAAGGGAAGATCTATCAAGATTATGAATATTTTATTGGCTGGTAATATGATAACATCTAAGGATCAATTTTGGCGTATAAATCTGCTATGATATTTATTTAAGCATATTATTTAAAAGATAGTTATTAGGTTAAGTACAAAAGGGTCCTTTTTAGGAAGAAAACGTCGAGCAAAGCGCAATCAAAGTTTACAGAGGCCACGTAGAAAATCGGGCAAAAGAATAAACAATTTTCCTCATCGCCGTTTTTGATCTAATCAACTTTTCATGGGCGCTGTGAATTTTTGCCGGAAAATTAGCAGCGAGTACATCGTAATTCAATTTTATTTTGGTAGCAAAATCGTTGAAGTGAAACGATTCATAAATTGAAACGGTCCTACTCTTTTCGTCGGCCTACACTTTAATTAAATGTTTCATAAAGCACAAGTGCGTGTTTATTTAGCGTCTGTATTCGGTTAACCGTTTGACTGCTACGTTGTATGTCGATAAACGTTTGTTTACTATATTTCCTCTTAATTAACGTACAAGCAAGATGCACTACAAAATTAAGCATTCAAACGTACAGAAAATATTCGTATTCGTATTCATCAATGAATCACAATGGCGATCGTCGTTCGCAATCTTCGTCAATTTCGAAATCGACGATATATCGTATCTTAGCGCTATAAGGATTAATTGATGCTCGCAGACTGTGATTAAGCCGCTATTTTTAAGCTTTTTGGATGTCCTCTTTAAATTTTGTCGAAGTTAAAAGCCATTTAAATATAGCCAAGAGGCCGAAGCTAACAGATCAATTGCGCGAGCGATCAGCGCCAACCCTCTTCACTTTAATCGAGATAAAATTATCAAATTGTACAAGGGTCGAGACGATTACAGAGATAACCTACCAAAATTAATGTTTTCTGACTCATGTATTTTTGAGGTATCATCGATTGAGCCGTTATTTTCCCAATGCATAGTGTGAATCTCGAGCGTTCAAAGCAATTTTCCAAACTGAATCGACTTCAAAGGGTGATTTATTACATCATATGACCCAAAGTAAGCTTGAATTTGAAACAGAATGTCTAAGCATAATTTCACTAATCAAATTCATCCTCATGTTATGTACTCGACATCGAAAGCATCGCCAAGCCACCGATTGTGCTATCAACTCTGAACTTTTTCATGTAAACCTTTAAATCTTCCATATCTACAAATGGTCGGAGACTCGACGATGTGTTATGTAATCAACATCCTGTTTAATATCTGTGTTTCTATTTAAGATATTTAATCTACTTTAATATGTTTGGCTAATCTTCAACAGCGATTATAACTTGTATCGACCGAAGAAACTTTATCTTTCGTTTTTATGCTGACCAAACTTCGAAAGCGTCGCCAAGCCACCGATTGTACTATCAACTTTGAACTTTTTCATGTAAACCTTTGAATCCTCCATATCTACAAACAAGCGGAGACTCGAAGATGCATCACACACTCTTCATCCATCAGTCACACATAAAGCACTTCGTCCATCTTTCATACATAGAGTATTATTCTCTATTCACTCGTAAAGCTAATATTAATTCGTGTTAGCTCTTCGAGCTATTGATTTACGATTACGACATACGATTCTTACATACTGTATATTGTTAAATTAATTACTAATAAATACAAGTTGTTTAAAAGTGAAGTTTAACTGAAGCACCACCACTCCATTCACTGTCCATAATAAAATTTGGCACAGCCGGTAGGACTTGCCCAGTCCAGCTCGCTGTCCATAACACTCAAGTCACGATGTATTTCATTCTTTTCTGTAATAATTACTTTAAGTGAAGTTGGTTCTGACCGCATCCTCATTAAGCACACCCTCATCAGCCCTACCCGTTAACATATGTATCTCTTCAGTCTACGGTCGGTAGCCATATAAATTGTATCGTATTTAATTCTAAAATTTAAATGATTTTATTTATATGAATATAACCGATTCCAAATGATAAACAAAAGTGTTCAAAGAAAGAAAATCGAACGGATTGAGATTCTCGATATTGTACATCGACAAGTGTGCAACGGCAGCCGAAAATTTTGAATAAATGAAACACATTTATTGGCATGTTTTAAAAACATCGATTAATAATATTTTGCAATCATTTAAGTTATAATAAAACATCATAAAATCACGAGGCTTATATGTAAAATTTGTGGTTTAAGTGAAAAGCTCCGTATTAACACATTTTAGACGGGACGCTCAGTACTAGGCATCTTGGCAATTTTTTGAGGTAGCCTTTAGCAATCCCTTTTATAGGGCCATTGCGAACCATTTTAGCATGGTTTTTCTGAAGACTTATATACAACTTTATTTAGATTGGCAGCCACCGGTGGCTGCCATGGCGTGTGTTAATACTTTGCGTACAGATTACAAACAAAACATTTTGATTTATATTTTCATAGAGTGGAAGAAGTGGTTATAAACCTTGAAAGCTAATGGAAAAAACATTATCTTACAATAATGGCCATGCTGTACGAGAGGAATTCAAATATAACCCGGAATTTTGTGTAATTTGTATATTTTTAGTGAAAAAAATAATTAAATGAGTTAACGAGTGATTGATGGCATTTGGGGACTTTTCTTCGAGTCGATTACTGGCAGTCACCGATGAGTGACACGGCGCGATACGTGTTAAAAATGTTGTTGCCAACCACACCTCCCGTAGATTTGAACCCAAGATGATTGAGTTACCAATTGAGGGCAATCCACGTGCAACTCCCTCCTTTTTTATTTACGGAGAGAGAACTTACAAGTAGGAGCGTGCGGGAAGGACATCTTTCCGCAGTCAAGGTTATTCAACGAGTCTCCACTTCCTGCGCGTTATCACCGGACGAGAAGCGGTGCACGCACAAGAAGAAATAGTAGTAGATGTCGTTATTTTATGCGCAATATGTCCGCAGGAAGATATCATTTTTAAATTGCATCCGAAGAAAGAAAGAAATATGTCGCTGTTAATCTGGCGAATTGAATCTATTCAGATCAACAGCGGTTATACGTGGGGATGCAATTTAGCCCAAACAACTAAACTAAATAACTATGTATTCCACACGAGAAAGAGAGAGATATCTGGCTGCAAGAAGGACGACCTCCTGCAGCCAAGGCTAACCGACGACTCTCCCGACTCCCGCCTCTTGCGCGTCATTACCCAACCGGCAACGGTGCACGCGCAAGAAGCGATCCGTCAGTATCCAGGTGCAATGTCTCCATAGGACCACAAGAGATGGCGCTGTTAAAATAGCGCATTGCACCTGAAAAGAGACGGAAGATGTCGCTTTTAATCTGGCGAATTAAATCTATTCAGATTAACAGCGCTACAAATACATATTGTACATACTGACAACAATTGAGCGAAGTAGTTCTTCGTGATTAATATTTGATAGTCTTAAAGATAAGTTAAAGTCTAACAGTAGCGATGTTTACATGTAATTGCGCGAGTCAGCGCCCGCCTAAAATGTGTCAACTGAGTATTCTAGTGATAAAAAATACCAACCATGCTATTTTATGAAACGACTCTGTCAAGTAAATATAGTAGTAATATTAATTTTATCAAAAATTGTTATGTAGGTATTCTGTGAAACATAAATGAGTTAATCAATAAAATAGATAGTTATGTTACAACAAACGTGAAGAAGAAAAGTGTTTATTAGAAGCGGAAAAGTCGTTAGATCGAAGCGCAGAGATTGTGGAAGAAGCTAGACAGTAAGCTGATTATTTTCTCAATTATAGATAATTGAACTAATATTAGAAGACGAGCTATGGAAGGAAATGACAAACTAAATAATTGGAAAATGGGGAAGTAAACAAAAAGGGAATAATTTTGATTACATAATAAACTAAGTACGCAGCGACGGAAAAACCAACTTTTCCTATGAATGCTAATACTTGCACACTTTTTCCCGACGAGCGCGCCTCTTCAGCTCCTCAAAACCAAAACTTTCTTAATATCCCCATCAAACTGGTTAAAAAGCAAACATCCTCCGTTTTTTAAAACGCATTATGAATAATTTATCGAACACTATCACTAAAAAGCAATTAATCATAGTTTGATATTAACACTCTGAATTCTGGCGATTTTTTATTCCGCGCACCTTTCACAAAATGGCCATAACTTATCATGTATTAATGCTAAATTAGTCAAATAAAAAATATTGCAAAGCATATAATATAGTGCATAAGTATTTAAAATAATTGGTTCATAAATATATCTACCAAGCGGTAAAAACGATGATTAATTAATATTTAATTTAATATTAATAACGATGATTAATAACATAAGGTTGTAAGTTATTGTATAAAAAAACACATAGGATCATGAATAATACTATATTTATTCATAAAACTAAATAAAAAATATATTCGTATCGTGTAGAGTGCTAATAGATGGAGAGATCTCGAACGTAATGCCAATACGCGTTGCTGCGGGAGCGGATCCCTGAGTGTTAAGACCAGTTTAGAATTATGAAAAAAATGTTTTTTTAAATACATTTTCAATGTTTAGACATTTAAGAATATATTATCCAAAGGAATTTCTAAAATTCCAATTATTTACGGAGTTATGGCTTTTTTAGTGTTCTGCTTATATAAGAGTGAAAAATATGAACGCATGATTGACATGAAATCTCAAGTTTTAATTGACCGATTTATTTTATATTTATACATTTTTTTCTCTATATAACCCTCTATCGTCCCTACTAGATTTATGTTAAAACTTTGAAAAAATAAGAGTCAAAATCAAAATTCATTTTTTGCCCGAGTGTATGATTAGACAAAGACACTCCGATTTTCACATTCCATGTATAAGAATGCTCTTTTATAGCACTCGAATTCGAACGCATATATGCGTGATTACTCATCAACGAGTTAAGGTGGTATTTGATCTTTCCCCGTTTCGACCTCTGTAAACGAACGAATGAAGTCTTAAACGTGTTCCGTCGTTCATCGCAGCCGACTCGCTAATAGGGACCATCGACTACGGACCTCGATCTCGTAAATCTCGATCGATCACGCATTGCTTCAAGGGTTGTATATCGATTTGCGGAATTGTGCAATCTGAGCATTGCGAGCCAGTTATTAAATTTAACACATTCGAGCAAGAATAACGGGGTATGTTTTTTGTTGTTGTTTAGGCGCGGTAAAGTTCGGGGTGAAATCGTTTCGGGAAGAGTTTGATTCAGTCTCATTAATGCAAAAGGACTGTAAGGGCTGTGCGAAGTTTGGTCGTAAGACAGCCTTACAAGCTCGTAAACAGGGCGCGTCTTCTCGCGGTGCAAACTTTAATTATTTCGAATAAATTAAAGACAATCCTTTCGGGTAGCTCCCATTTATCGGTGTTAATTATTGGAGTGAGAATTCGGCTTAATCCCCACTAATCCGAATGCTTTGTAAACTCGAAACAGATTCCGGAGGTGGCGTCACTGTTTTAACACGCGACCGCCCGCCGAATTTACAACCGCATATTTACAGGGAGGAGGCGCAAATTATTCATATTTCCATACAAAATAAATGAGTTGAATTGCGTTGTTAAGAGCGAGACGATTCCACAATGCCATAGAAAATATGTTTCATAGAAAAAATGATATTGATTTAGGGGAGCCTAGATGAAAGGGTCGCTAGATACACGGGAAGACTGCCGCCATTCAAGTTATCCAATTAATTTCTGTAAGGAATTCTGCCGTTGTATGGTCTGGCCCTTTTATGCGAAAGGCCCGGCTGATATTCGAGACTCCAGAATAAAGTTAATAATCACAAGCGAAGACCGTCTATTTTAGCGTAAATCTTCTCCTATGTCTCATCAAAGTGTCCCGGGACTCGAGACGCTAAATTTTCTCGAAAAGTCTCTCAAAATACGCTAAGATCGACAAGTATATAGATATTTATTTAATAAAATGGAAAATAATTATACTATTAGGGCGTTACACTTGAACGTTCGGAATTCGTAGGCGAAAACAAAAACATCATAACTTTTAAAATCATAATTTGGAATAACCAAATTTTGGGATATTATTGTTTAAATTGCGAGAAAGATGCCAAAAATAGGCAAAAAATTGTATTAATTTATCCGTTGTTTGTGTAGCGTGGGCGATTTATCATCCCCATGTAGTATCGCTGTTAATAGCGACATCTTCCATCTCTTTTCAGGTGCAATGTGTTATTTTAACAGCGCCATCTCTTGATGCCCTGCGGAGACATTGCACCTGCATACTGACCGATCGCTTCTTGTGTTGGTTGGGGAGTGACGCGCAGGAGGCGGAGTCGGGAGAGTTGTCGATTAGCCTTGGCTGCGGGAGGTCGTCCCTCCTGCAGCCAAATCTTTCTCTCTCTATCTCGTGTGGAATAAATAGTTATCTAAAGAAGAGAGTCTTTCTATTCGACGCCCGTCTATTTCCATCTATTCGTCCAGCAACATTACAGTACATTTGTCAATTTGAAATACATAGTTGCACTTGTAAAATATTGCACAGAACCTTTTTCAATCATGGTCGATCTTTGACTAATTGAAATTCCGACGTTTCGTGTGTAACAACGCAATAATTTTTAGCGTATATCTTTCAAAGTTCAACCGCACTTAATTATTTAATTAGCTCCTCTTAATTATAAGGTAAATAGAAAAGGCTCTCGTCCGAAAAGGACAAAGCGAAAAGTAGAGGAGGAGCGTCACTCGTAGGAAGTATCAGAAATGAAATATTATTAATTTCGAAAAGCAATTTGAGGCGCCCGCCATGCCTACGATACCCAAAATAATGTCCGGTAAAATGAACTTAAATTACGATAATTATAATAAGGGTCTTGCCGTAGTAAGGTTTTATTGGTGTCCTGCATCAATTTATCGAGCCGTATCCATGGGCCTTTATCGGCGCTTATGTTACACCTGTAAGCCGATCGATTATCTATGCTTTACAAATATTCTACAAGCTTACCTGCATATTAATTACATTAAATATAATTGAAATCATTTTTCACCATTTATAAAATACCAGATTGTAATTACAGTCGACCCTCCTATAGCGTCAACCTGGTTTGCGGCGTCATTTACGTAAGCAACGGGTAAAATACTTAACGTTAATAAATTCTCGTGCGTATTAGAAACATGCGCTTGTTAATAAACTGAATACGTAAAAATCTTGTATGGATGCTTATTTTTTTATAGCGTGGTCCCTATCTTGACGCTATACAAAGTAATTCTTAGGCGAAAGGAAAATAAGCGAAATTCAAAGCGTATTTAACATTGATCAAAAACAATATTGTTTGATTGAATGTGAAAATACTACCAATCATTTGAAACAGTGAGTGCCCATGTGAAAGCCAGGACCTGCTCAATTAATAATCTGAGACACATTGATAGTCGAGCGTCGTTTTTTGTATGTTTTTAGATTATTTTGGTCAGGGCGTAAATATAAATGCTATATTCGATGTCTGGACACAATTACGGTCAGTTATTTTTTATTTAGAACTAGCTGGTACCCGGCGCGTTGCTGCCACAGAAGTAATAATTCTAAAAATATCGTTTGAAATTTGAAAGAGTTATCTTGTTTAATTAGGAATGATATAATAGAAAGAATGATTTTTTTCCGATAAAGAAAACATTTGTTGAAATTGAATGATATATAAAGGAAAAGTATGAATTACATTTTGTTGGTTTTATTATAAATATGAACAAACATACAAACATTGATTTTTATATATAAGATCTACTGTCAGTTAATTATATTATACCTATATTATTTGAGAAAGTGCAAACAGTAAGTTGGCAAATTTTCATTGTAATCGAACGAGCGGTATGGCAGCGTATTAAATACGGACAAACAAACATTGATTTTTATATGCATTACACTATGCCTATGTTACTCGCGGAATCCTTAACAATAAGTGGACGAAGTTTTATCGCAATCCGATGAACGGTAAAGCAGCGCATTTTGAACGAACAAAACCCAATTCATTTTTATATATTAGACTATTGTTAAATTTTATTTTGTGTAATAGATTTTTTAAATCGTTAATGGTAAAATGTTCAGACCCGAAACTAAAAAAGTCCACATCCGGTATTGTATGCTGCTTTATTTGAAAAATAGATTGGGATACCAAAAAGCCGGTAAAACACTCAAATATGTTTATTTATTGTTTCCATAAATTTAAGTTGGACAATAAAATATTAAGGGATGAACCGAGAATGTGAGGACTTTCGAATTTTGATAACGATGCACCAAACTTCTGATTGCCAATATTTTTGGAAGACAGAGTAAATAGAGAAGAAGAAGACGATGAGAAATGGGTCCAATACGATAACCATATGCACACTATTACACTACACTACAACTATACGGGTGTTTTAAATATGGACATACATTTTTTGTTTTGGACATGAACTAACAAAATTCACGCACTACGCCTATTTCTTATTTCAACCATCTTTCAATTAGGATTTATTTTGCGGGCACAATCGTTTAAATTAATTCTTTTGCGTATCCTTAGACAAATAAATTCAGTGGTGTCAGATCTGAAAACCGTGGGATCCACAAAATAGGGCATATCCCCAGACAAGTCCAGTGGTGCCAGATCTGGAGACCGTGCCAGCCAGGGAATAGAGCACATCTCCAGACAAAGAAATCCAGTGGTGTCAGGTCTGAAGACCGTGCAAGCCACGGAATAGGGCACGTTCCCAAACAAGAAGGGCAGTTGTTAAACTCTTTAATTTTAACAAGTTGTTGAATGATTTGTATAACATGTAGTATATCGTTGAAAAGGATATAATATATAGAACCTTTTAAATCTAAATTAAGTTCAAAATAAATGTTTTTTTTAAGGAATTTAGAAGTTGATATTTCTCATTCATTTTGCACATTTTATTTAACTTTGAAAGCTCAGAAGTATATTTCTTATGACCAATTGCATAAAATAATTATTTATTTAAATGTTGAAAAAAAAAAATGTCTATTTCGCCTGACATTTAGGACATGAGCCTATGTGTGAAAGACCCTCCCTAACTTCCAAAAAATATTTAATCAGTCCATATGCAAATACGCGAATACTTTTCAGTTCCCTAATACACCATCAATGTCCATGTCAAATATGACTTTTAATGTATTGGATTAACAAAAACATTTTATTATAATAGAATGCTTTGATTTAGATCGGTATTTAATTACAAAATTGTTAGGGACATTGTAAATAATCATTAAAATGCGTAAGCATTGGAAGCAAAATTGCCGTTAATCAAATGATACAAGCCTAAAATATGACATGGAAATGGACGAAGGGCTTTAACTTTAATACAAAACGATTGCAGGAATTTAAATGAAGGCGGGATATTGGTAAATTTAGCGATTTGTTTAAAGATCTTCGTCGGGCTGAGCACGTTCAGTAAACACAGGAAGGTAAATTTATGTGGAGGAAACTGACTGCGATTATGTAAAGTACGAGAGAATCGAATCGGGTAATCCCACCCTTACTCGCGTTCAGCTCCAGCCTCTTTACAAAATAGTCTTTCCATTATTTAGGCAAGTCTACATACTTCATCAATTCCTTGTCACCGCCTAATATCAGACTCCATTCACTAATTAAAACTAAAATGATGATAGCGCTCTGCCACGGCGGCGACGTTTAATTAAAGCGCGTCCTTCGCGATAACCTACCCTTATGGAAGACGAACAATAAGACGATGAAAGAATAGCAAGAGACCTCCCCAGACAACCCGTGGGACTTTCATATAACACGATACAACGAAACAAAAGTATGCAAGTTCATTTCAGCCCTTCGATGATCCGCAAAGTTAATAAGCGAGCCATATTTTTAGTTCGTCGAAAGCTCGGGCTTACTCAATTTATTTTATGTCCGAGTAAATTATCTTATTTTTTCCGGTGAGATGCATTTTTTTGGGCGGCCGAATATGGGCGCTATTGGTCTTCGGTTGTCAGCCTTGTGCCCTTTCGGCTAATTGGGTAAAGGATCTGAGGGCCCACATATTTGGTCCTTTCGGTTATCTCGATAAACAAACAAATTGTAAGGCCGTATCCCTTTACCCCACATAAATAATATTTTGATACATAACTGACAATCGCAAACATGTGTCTCCAGAGCACACAATAACCTTATTTATTTAAGTATTTCATTAACTTGGAAAAAATGGGGGATGAAATCATTCCTGTCGCAAAAACGCTGCTAAATTTCACGTATCGGCTGTTTTCATATGAAATGTCCGATGTTCGAAAACATTTTTTTTAGAAAATAAACTGCGTAGACAATGGAAAGCATTGATGACGAGGCGTATTGGACACATTTTTGATTTTATTTGAAATATTATATTATGGTATTAAATCTATTTTCTAATATATAAAAATGAATTGGATTTTGTTCGTTCGAAATGCGCTGCCATACCGTTCATCGGATTGCAATAAAACTTCGTCTACTTATTGTTAAAGATTCCGCGAGTAACATAGACATAGTCTAATAAATAAAAATCAATGTTTGTTTGTTTGTTTTTAATGCGCTGCCATACCGTTCATTCGATTGCGACAAAACTTTGTCAACTTATGTGTTGAAACAGTTTAATAACGACGCCCTCGCATTTTTGAAGGGAATGAATATCGTCGTCAGTCGGAGCTTTGTGTAAGAAAGAGTCTTATGCTACTAAGACTTGGTTCGTCGCAGGTCTCTCTTCTTTGAGCTTATCGACAAGGGAAAAGATCTTTTGTGATCATATATCGGTCTATGTTACAGTTTATATGCATTTTAATATAATAAACCCAGTAAATTTGATACAAATTCGTGAAGATTTCCTGTGTAAATATGAATTATATTTTCCTGAAAATATTTAGTGGAAAAATTTCCAATGCGTAATTCCCTGGAAGACCCTTTAATACTGCAATGCGAATGCCGGCAATGACCGAACTTTATAATCCGCCAGAATATGTTGGGTCATGTCGTTGTTAATTATCGTTTATGCATATTATATATGCGTCCAGAATAGTTTCAATCATATGAAAGTGACCTCATATCTTTTGGGCCATGAACATGTTATATATATTAAACAAAACGCCTAATATGTATGATAGTAATTAAAGCGAAACCGGACACAATGGTGTGGGAACTTCGACTTCATTATGTTAACAGAGAATATGTACACGAGACTTTACGTTTGATTAGAGAAGTCAGGTCCCGGTGATGAAGGTTTCCATATTATATTAAGTCCCGATGAATCTTCCAGGGAAATCAAATTAAATATAAACAATTCACAATCGAGTCCAGAGATGTCCGCAATTTTTTTGTTGTTCGACTTTCGTCTGATCTGTTGAATGGCATAAATTACAGGGTTTCAAACCGTTATTCCATATCGGTTCGGTTACGGTTTTCGTTCCAAGCACTGATAAATTATCTTTTGACTTTGCGTGATGAATAATATTTTGCAACGTTTGGCATAATTTCGATCGAAAGCGACCTTAGAAAGTTGCTGAAAAACATTCGCTCGATGAATGTAAATTATTTCACCCTTGCAAGGAAAGAAACTTCCCAACAAATAATGAGTCGAGAAAGTCTTCTATTAGGGGATGAAACAAAACGCAACTTCCAATTGTAAATAATCGCCATCGCACTGAAAACGGGCTAAAATTAATTTCCGAATAAATAAAACGAAACTAGGCATCGGCCCACAACGGAGGACATTTTAATCTCATTGAGGATCTGAATTTTGCAAGAGTCGCTCAACTTTCGCCGCTACTGTAAACGAGAACTTTTATCGAAAAACCCATTAACGATAAAATAATTAAAAATTTAAAAATTCATTAAAAAAGTTCAATCGACTGCGTCGACGGAATTTATGGCACCGAATCCGCTACCCGATGGCTAAATTTAAAATGAGATTCCGTCAATAATTCGTTCGAAAATGTCCAAACCCCGTGTCATCAAAGATGGGCCATTTTGCCCGCGACTTTTAAAAATTACACCATTGTACAAAAAAATAAAATAATACCCGACAAAATTCGTTTTCATATTCAATTTAAAGCGAAATTAAGCCACGATTTGAAATAGTGAATGGCTGTGTTTTTATTATACACATGAACAAACATTGATACTACACCTATATTATTTGAAAATGTGCAAACAATAAGTTGGCAAAGTTTTATCGCAATCGAATGAACGGTTTGGCAGCGCATTAAATACGGACAAACAAACATTGATTTTTATATATTAAACTATACCTATGTCACTCGCGAATTCCTTAACAATAAGTGAACGAAATTTTATTGCAATTCGATGAACGGTATGGAAACGCATTTCGAACGAACAAACAGATATTTTTTATAGATTTTTAGTAAAACCTAATATTTTTGAGTAAGCAGATAGTCTACAAGCAATTTGGGAGCAAAGAGTGGTCACGAAAATACTGAGATCTGATCAAGTTATAATATGGGTTCAAATGATTTTTTTGCGGTGTATTTAGCAGAAAGTCGACAGCATGTATTAGGGGGACCGAAAAGCATTCGCGTATTTTCCAAAAAACGCGTATTCCGAAAACTGGCTCATTAATTATTAATATACAAGCTTCATATACGCTACGACGGTCCAGATAAGTGGATATGTATGACGATAAAAGGCGGACAAGCAAATATAGCATCTAAGATAATGATGAATTTACATCAGCTCACTACTCAAAGGATTAAATGCGTTTTATTCGAAACTACTTTTATCAACACGGTTGACATGATATCTCAATTTCTAATTAATCGATTTAATTCAAATTTAATATAAACCTTTTATATATAACTCTTTATCGTCTGTACTAGATTTATGTCAAAATTATATTTTTAGCTATTTAAAAAAAATAAGTATAAAAAAATAAGACCAAAAATGACTTTTTTTTTTAAAATAGTCGCCATTTTGCGAAAATAAAAGTATTTTTTTATCTCCGCGGTAGGAGCCATAGTGAAATCTTTACTTATTAAGAATCTTTTTTTATTTTTATATTTGAGATGACTAAAAGGGTTGAAATCGTGTCAACCAAGACATGCTTTATTTTTTACAACCAGCATATATTTTTTTTAAATTCAAAATTGTAATTAATCTAATATTTTTGATATATTCTAAAAACGTCAATAAATTATTTATTGTTTCTTTTTATCGTACTTGAAAAAACACCCAAAATTTGTGTCTTTAAACTAGAATATGCATTTAACTGGAATTGGAGTATATTACAATATAATTGTTCATATCGGCATTAAATTAAAATCTACAAAGCTGTTTTTTTATGTACAAGTAGTTTAAGTTTATTATTGTTAAATAAACGTCGTTTACTTTCGATACAATATGATTAGAGCTTTGGTAGACGTGGTTAAAATTGTAGTGCGGGAACTTGATTGAAGTATTACAACTTTCAAAGTATTGCAATATTAAGGTAAATGAGAAAAAATCAGCTTTGTGTTATGGGAATATTTACACAAATAATGTCGCTGCCTCCCGTATTATAATGAGTAAATTATTCAGCCGGGTTGAAAATATATCTCTGCTTAATTATATTTATAAGCATGGGCTCAGAATAAAAAAAAAATGAAGACTTTGTGTACGCGTATCGATATAAATGCGGTTCGCTCCTCCTCGGGATAAAAATCGGGAAAGGCTCGTAACGTACATAAGTCCAGAGTAAATATTGTTTTTGGTCATAGTCCAAATATGGACGTGTCCCGCAAAGCCTTCCCGCTGTGCGGTACGGGGGCTTTAATTCATCCCACTACTCACATACGTATATAATACAAAATGTGATGCGAAATTGACACCGGGAACAATAAAATCGACCCACCCGAAAAACATTAATCGAATCGCATATTTAAAGACGAAAACTAATATTGTCCGTATCATTTTCGATTCGAATATCTCCGAAAGCAAAGGTAGAATGACGGCATTTAATTGAAAAACGCGAACGTACGCCGAGCGTTAATAATACAAGTACGCATATTAAAAACGGGGACGCGTTTCATATTTTCTCTGGAGGCCATCAAATATGCAAATCAATTACACGTTCAAACAAAACAATCGTTCCAGTTATCATCCAGACGAGATGATAAGCAAACAATCATTAACATAATGTAATATCTATTTGCCCAATGTGTATTATATAATGTAATCTGCAGGCGGACATCTCTTTCGCGATTCCGCGCTCAAAACATAACCGATGATCAAAGTGAGGATTTTTTTAGATTCGCTCCGTAATAGAGTGGAATTGTAGAAAAAAACGGGAGAATGTGTAGGTTTAGTCTCACTTATCCCGGAGCAAGGAAACTACCCTCGATTAGCAGATAAGAGAGAGTGTGTCTGACAGATCTAGCGGAACGATTTACTCTTAATCTTTCACCGCAGCTTCGGAGCCCTTCTGGATATGGACCACTAAAACGGTAATTCAATGACGATCCCGACAATTTAAATTCAACGTTCCTCGGCATGTAGAGATAACACGAAGGTCGATTGTTACACACTACATATTAATCAAATTGCTGATATATTGCACTTGGACACTTCATATGTCATCCCAAATAATCCTAAATTCAATTTTTCAAATAACGACGGTGCTTATTACTTCAATTAGGATCTCTTTTATGATTTTCTAAGAATTGAGCAGTATGGAATTTTAGGAATTAGTAAATTTCTCGAAAATTAGCCGTTTAGAAGGAATTCTAGGGATTGGAATGTTTTATTGATTTTGTCGCAAAGTGTGCCACGTTTTCCAGTTAGTCAAAGATCGACTATTTGAAATTGAAAAAGGTAATACAATCTTTAATTGCCTTTAAATATTGGGTCATTTTTGCAATTTCTATTGTTTACAATGACTTTCAAAAGAATGGCGTCAACAAAAAATCAGTAGCTTTCTGAATAAGTTCAAATTGGGGCACAATTTTGATTTCGGGATTGCATTAGACCATCCCGGACATTGCATTAGACACGGACTAAAACTAGCGAAATTCCCGATTTCCCGACAAATTATTTATTTCCATCGCCGCAGATGAATACTTATATACTATAATACTTTGATGCGATTCGTAATTATATTACGGAGGAATACAAAAATTCTGAACCGCCTATCTATTATATTTAATATCAATATTCCCGTTATTAGCGTCGAGGTGTAGTAAATACATCACCGGTAAGGAAAGGTTAATATAACAATTTGAAAAATATATATGTATACATAGATTAGACAGTTACTATCCATTAAGCTCGCCAATCCAAGCGTCCAGATTTCGGCAGGAATGTCTCGATTTAGTAGCCTTAATCGTGTTGATGAGGTGTACAGTTTCTATTAGATAAAAATTTCAATCCCGAATTGTTCGGGATTACGTTGACTAATCCCGGGATTCATGAACACCTAAAACCTTCCGGGATACCGGGATTGAATACCCTAATCACACCGGAGCACTGTCAAGTCATACATGTAAATCCAATTTAGATTGAATGTATATCATATTTCCTTCGCTCCTCAGTATCGATAGGGCTCCGCAGCCTCGATATGGACTCGCAGTTTACGACGGAATTATTTTTATCTCTTTAGAAGGGATGACGACGGGTTTATGCAACCCTCTAAAATAAAATTATGTTTGTAAAAATAACCGCCCAATATTCATACGCTAAAATATTGATGTCTATTTCCAGTCAAGAAATTAAAAAAAAAACATCTAGGTGGCACATTCGGATGACCCCATATAGACATCTTAATAAATTTGTAGGATGACGTAGGAGAAAGTGAAAGATAACGTGAAATCGGGATGGCCTCGCTCAAAAGAGAGATTTGGCCGTAGGAAGGACGTTCTCCCGTAGTCAAGGCTAACCGACAGAAAGACGGAAGATGTCGCTGTTGGTCTGGAGAATTAAATCTATACAGACTAACAGCGCCATTGCGTGATATTTAGCCCATACTTCAATAGCGAATAATACATGGCGTTATTGTGACTGAATCTTCATCAGAAGAAATATTCATATAGTACAACAGATCGTCCAGTTTTTATCTGTGTCTTTTCGCTTGTTTTTCCTTCCATTTTGAAGAGTTTGAGACAAAACAATAAAACAGACCGTACATGTACGGTCATACTCATCTAAGGGTCGAAAACGAAGATTGTTTCTCTCGTTATTCCCTTGTGAAATATTTGATTTCTTAGTGACTTACTTAAAATTACTAGGAATTCACAATTTTAAAGATTATCCAATTTTGTAGTTATGTCTATAAAATGCAAAATAGTTTAAAAAACAGTGATAAAAAATGATGGAAATAACATTTTGGAATAATGACTTAATTCTTGGTACACTTAAAATATCGTTTAACACTCAGAAATCCGGTTCCGCGTGGACGCAGTAATTATTTCCTTAGCGTGTTATATAGTATTATTTATGGCTCTACATTTGTTTTTTTGCAATAGCTCATAAGATTATGCTTAAAAATGGTATTTAAAATTAAAAATATTTTTTGGTTCGTAGACTGCCTTTTAATATGAACCTCATTGTCTACTCTAGTTATAAAATTTGAAAATAAGATAAAGTTATGATACACTGAAAAGTATCTATTTGTGTTAATAGAACAGTCAAAATATAACTAAATCATGGTTTTCTTAGCTTAATAGTTTTATTTTCAGATAGATGATTTTTTATTTAATCAAATTAACATCGACAAAAAAAATGTTATAAACATTTTTGTCAAATCGCGTTGTATAGAAAATGCGCGTTGTGTATTACCGGGCGCTTGAGTGTTAACAATCTTTGGATGAAAAGCGACAAAAACCATTATTTATAGGCGGGTCACTGTCTGCTGATGTTTCTCATTATTATACGATATTATTTTGGTAGTTTTCAATGGAAAGAGGCATGGTTAAAACTACATAAATAATGCGGTGAAAGATCGAAAGTTTTGCGGGATAAATGGTGCTTTGTTCGAGCCAAAATTGAATTAAACATGTTTCATTCCAAATAAACATTGCTTATTTTCATTCGCAACGATGAAGGCTATTTAATGTTGGAATTTTCTGATGGAAAATTATTAAAAAAAAAGTGGGACATAGATTGATAATGTGGGGTATTTCGTGCGGGAGAGAAAGACAGTGGACCAGAGTCGGTATTTTCATTTCCACGCGGAAATGGCGCGTCGCCTTTCCGATTTTCCCACGAAGCTCTAGACACATCCGGAAAATAGATGGGAAAGAAGAGTCGTCTCGGAGATGGACCACAAAAAAATCATATTTCGCATTTTTTCCCTCGACGTTCGGTGTCAAGTTATTCCTTGTAAGGTTGACGTTCTTCAACTTCCGCCGCCTTATAAATCTGTTGAAACGCAAACCTCCACACACATACAATTTGTATCCTTTTGTGTCTATTCACTACAATTTACATATTTCTTTCAGCGACGACACCATACCTTATCAGTACAAACATACTGCGAATATGAATAATATTCCATAAATGTACGGTATGAGGGGACATGTAGAGGGGATAGTTTGTTTGGTTGCGCGTGTTTGGCGGCCATTTTGTTCAGTCACAGTAAATTCTTCTGATGGAGAGGTCGTCGCGCACACACACCATCTTCCGTCATGCGAGATTCGCGCAGGTCATCCGTTTTTTTGCTTTGTAGAACAATTCCGCCATAAATATCCATCGGAAGCTCATGGAAGTTTATAATAGTGATGTGATGAGTCGACAACATGTCACAAAATGAGTTTGGTAGTTCAGAATAAATGTTGTACATAAATCGATTCTTTATGATAAACATCATTAAATGGTGCGATACAATGCAAGAAAATAACAACGCAAAAAGGCTTTCATTCAAAGGGGTGTGGTAAATTTTCAATTTATCACAACAAAGGGTGTAGAAAATTAATAAATATACTCGATGCCGATATAAGAACGTACGCCATATATTGAATAACATTTTGCGATGCTCTTTAAGATTACAAATATTACGCAGAAATAAGATTGAACATATTCTGAGAATTTAATTACGTTGATGTTTTGGAAAATATAAAACTTTCACCGAAGACATATTTACAGTCATCAGACTAGAAAAAAATGTACGTAAATCAATAAAATAAACGATTAACATAAATCTGTTTTAGCTTAAAACTACAAACAATTTGTCGATAAATAACCTGTATTCAAACCTGAATTTTAGCAATTTGTAAGAATTTTTGTCATAATAGAATTCATTTTGGCAAAAACCCACTCATACGCAATGCAGCGCTTTAAAAATGGAAGATTTTGTATTCGTATCAAAAATATACGTACAAATTTTATTTACAGTGCCAAACAAAATTTTGCTTGAAAGCAATGGATCTCGTTGTTCAATAATAATGTAAACGCCTTGTTTCAATGTATATCTGTCCTTGATCGAATTTGTACTATTACATTTCTCAGTCAATCCTTCTATAGCGTCAAGATAGGGACCACGCTATAGAAAGTTAGTCACTTATACAAAATTTGGGGTTAGGTTTTTGAAGGGAAGTGTGATTAACCTTATTTATCCCTTACACGAGTAGATACATGTGAATATATAACTTTAAATGTTTTTTCTTTTATTTTTCTTGTGTTGTTTGGGTTATTTAGAGTGACTTTCTTAAGTGGATTGTTTCTTATTTTTCTTCTGGGCTTGTTGTGGTTCCCGTGTTATCATGAATTTTCTTCTTGGTCGGGAGGTGTCATCTCCAATCCCCCCCTTTTTTAAATTTCTGTTGCACTTTTTTCTTTAGTTATCCGTTTTGGTATTGTTCTTTCTAGGTGGTTCTCGAACTACTAATTAATCGTGCCTTAGAAAGGCATCTTTCCCTGCTTCTTTTTTTTCAGTTGTTCCATTAGTATTCTCCTTTGGTCCAAAATTTGACGTAGGTAGTCTTCTTTAAGATTTCATATTTTGTTTTGGATTTCATATTTCTTTTATTTTTCAATAGTTCTATTTGTCTGCCATACAATCAATTGTATCCTCTAATTCTTAATAGCCACTTTGTTCTTCTATTACTCCAAAGAATATAATATTTCTTGTTTCGAGCTGGTTTCATTAATTTTTATCGGTCTTGAGATTTTTTTAGTGCTTCTTCCGAGTCTTTTTTAATATCTGCTCTCAATTCTTGTAGTAGTTTCTTTATTTCTGACATCTTTGCGCCTTTTGCATACAATCTGTAGTGCTGGCGCAAAATAGCGGCGATCAGTATGTTTTTGAATTACGCTTTTTTTGTGCGGTAGATGCGCTCCGCAGAAAATCGCACAAAAAAAACTATGACTTACATGGAAAAAGTGAAGATGCGTTCCATGAATTTAAAAACCCGCATAACTTTGAAACAGCTATAATAAATATATGCAAAATCGCATAAAAAAAACAGGTGTTTCCCAGTTAAAATAACCGAGTTGAAAAAAGTAGTTTCGAAAAAAACGCGTTAAAAAATTTCATTATGTTAGAACCGGCCAAATAGCCTCGTCACTAAAATAGCTATAACTCCGTAAATAGTACGAATTTTGGAAATTCCTTTGGAGAATGTATTTTTAAACGTCGAAACATTGGAAATATGCAAAGAAAAAGAAATCATATTTTTTAAAATTCTAAACAATTATTAAGGGCGTGGTACATATGATTTACAAAGTTCCAAATTATATTTTTTTTCCAAACTTCGGTTAGTATTGTTGATTTATTTCCTGTTTTATCCAAAATATCTCGAGACGTACTCTTTATGAAATTAAAAAAATCGCATAACTTCGAAATCGCATAAAAAAAAATCGCACTAAAAGAGATTCTCGCTAAAAGCACCCAAAAAAAAAGATATTTGTAACCAAAATGGCTTATAGAAATATTATACAGATATCTAGGCATCGTCTAATACCTAAAAATATAGATGTAGCTCGGCACGCTCATTCGAGGGCCCGTAGGGTGAGCCCTATTAAGCGATTGACGTACTCAAAGGCTTATGTTCGATTATAAATATCTCGCGCGTTTAGGATCCTGTGATAATTGCGAATTGAGAGGTAACGTAATTATCGTAGTAGAATAATGGTTGGGGAGGCTTTCGAGGGTGAGTAAATGAAAAGCTCGACGTGCGTCGCGTCATAAAGCGATTTTGTCAGTGTCTCGCGTTTTAAATCGTCATTTAGCAGTCGGAAGGTTCAACAAACACTTCAATAATTGAGGCACACTAAGTGAAAATCGATAGCCACACGACGACCCTCTTCACCATTGCAGCCAGCATCGATTATTTCCATTTTTCAGCATGTTTAACGCCCTTGCAAGCCGGCCTCGTCTAATGACCTTATATATTGCCTCAATTTTCCTATTGCCCCAGGCGAACCATATAATTTCCACGTTTTTATTTCGTTTTTCCGTGTTTGACTGCCGTATCGCGTGATCGCATTTCCATTTGGCTTTTCCAGCGCCGCACTCCATCAGGCTCTGGAAAAACCCAACACCTCGGCTCGAAGAAGAATGCCAATAAAAATTGTCATTTATTCGCGAAATTTAACACGCCCCAAAACGAGAATTATGATAAACTTTTGGGCTGTTATTTAGGAGCCGGGACGCGCTCTGCAGCTCGCAGGAATTGCCGTCGTAACGAATTTTCATAATGCGAAGAGCGATTTACGGTTTCGGATTGGCACCGTGAACGTCGGTGACAGGCCGTAGAAGTTGCTACGTGTAAAATCGATCATGCCAAGGGCGAACGGGTTAAAACTTTACAAAATGACACGATGCAAATTACTCCGACGCAATGAATCATAAGGGCGCTGAGAATACCTCGGGATTTCGATTTTTACGCTAAGCGCTCTATTTTACATCGACTTCCACCACATAAAAGAGATAACAACTAATTTATAGGATCGATATGAATATTCATGGAAAAATATGGAAATACATTTAAAAAATAGCTACAAATCGTAATTTATCAAGACTTTTTTGTATAACACGGTCGAAATAAGTTTGTACATTCCTTATGCATAATAATGATGTCAAAAATTGTACGCCGAATACAAATTTCTTTTGTCTGCTAAATAATACCGCATACTTTCGATTATCCGTGATCTTATTTAAAATATAATTATATCGAAAGTTGAAGTATCATGTATAAGTTTAGATGGCGCACCTGGAATATAGGGGGTCTGGAATTCTAACGGTCAGTTTGTTTGCCTCGCGTGATTATCGGCCATTTTGTTCAGTCACATTCTTCCGATGGAGAGTTCGTCGCGCGCTCTCGCCACCTCCCACCAGTGCGCCTGTGGGCAACGGTCTAACCCCTGGGGAAATGATGTGAGATCAGAGGTGCATGAAAGCAGCATCATCGGTTTGCTCATCAAACGCTGCTGAGGTAATGCAATGTGGAACTGCTGATTACAGAAGTAGGTGGAATCTGTACAAAAGTCATCCCGCGACTATCCTCAACAGTCTAGTGCATATAGGAGCGACTCGTCTCCGTGGCTAGGTACTACAAATGACTGAATAGGGAAGAGGTAGTCCCTGCAGTTCAAACTGAGGTTGGACTCGTGGTGGTAGTCGAATAACCACCAAGTAGTTTCAATAACCTTATCCTTACTTCTCCAACGCGCCTTCTGATTCATGCAGGTCTGAAGCTGGCGGGAACCTCGTCTCTTTTAGAGGGTGCAGAGTGAAATGGGTGGACACCCGGACAAAACTCTACGCGTACCGCATCTTGTGGAATCAAAAACTAGTGGCGAGTCTAGGGAAACCTGGAAGAGTCCACACAGAGGCGCAGGTAATACGGTCAGACTTAAAGGCCTTCCACACCATAAGACACTGTTCGTCGCACTCTGTTTCGCTCGTTTTCTGACTATTGACAGAACAATACCGCTGCGAATATCCACCAAAAGCCCGTAGTAATTTATGTTAGTCCGTGCGATATCCGCGCGGTAACGCAACAATGGTGTCAGAAGTGGTATCGCTGCTAAATTGGCACATTGCCGTACACAGACGTCCTGGGGATGACATTCGTACATTTACGAAGGCTTATGTCATTGCCAGTTAGTTTTATGCTATGCTTTATTTTCTCATGATATACGAGGGTCATCTAAAAAGTGAGGCCAGTGATTTTTGTTTTGTTTTGAAATTGGCGCATTTGGTGTGTAGGGGAGATCCTAACGATCAGTTTATTTGGTTCTGCGTGTTTGTCGCCCATTTTGTTCAGTCACAGTAAATTCTTCCGGTGGAGAGATTGTCGCGCGCTCTCGCCATCCTTATTTTAACTTTGCAGAACAATACCGCCACGAATATGCATCAAAGGCTCGTGGAAGCTTATGGTTGTGATGTGTTGAGTCGACAACAATGTCACGAAGTGAGTTAGGTTGTTCAGAGAAGGCCGTACTGATATTCATGATGATGCAAGGAGTGTAAGACCATCAGTCATTTCTGACGAACTTGTGCGAAATATTGAAAAACAAGTGCAAATTGAACGCCGTGTGATGCTTAACGACTTCCACGAAGAATTTCCTGACATTTTTAGAATTCTTCTCAGTGATATTGTGTCAGAAAAACTCGGTTTCAAGAAGTTGCGTGCGAATTAGGTGCCCAGAATATCAGGAACGAGAAGCTTTTTTGGACTTTGGATGATGACACTGACATACAAAAGCTAGTGCCTCGACTACAAAAATGTCTTCATTCAATTTTGTTCATTTCAAGGATCATTTTCAAACACAACGTTGTGATCCATTACAAAAAACATGTAGAGCCATAAATAGTACTACATGGAGTCGCAAAAATAACCCTTCCTTGACCTATGATGTATTTACTACAACTTGTGTGTAATAATGGGAATATCGATATGAAATATAATAGATACGGGCTTCAAAATTTCATGTGGTGTACCAAATACATATCATGGTAATACGCGGGTGTTTTTTTAGCACGCTAAAGGGAGAGAACAACGAAAAGTGATGTATAATCAAGTTTTAAGCGCTTGAATTTATCAAGAAATATGCAAAACCTATAATATAATTTCTTGAGAAATATGCAAAATTTATAATAGAATTTCTCGAGAAATATGCAAAATCTAGAATTTTCTGGTTTATTTCTGGTTCTGGTGCAAAAAGACAACTAGGAATGTTTGATTACTATTCTTAGCAAAAACATAAGCTCTCAAAATTGATGAATATTTTCAGGATCCCTCTAATATAAAAAAAATATATGAATTATTCTTCGTTATGTATCAAAAAATCTTTTCAAATATCATATCCAGCATTTTCAATGCTTTAACAATATATGGTGGATAGATTGAAAGAACAGACAACGAATTTGGTAAAAAAATCTCATTTCGTTGGTCGGATTGGGAAGTTCGCAACTTTGGCAGCTAAGATAGGAACCTATCAAAAGACTGTCATTCGTAAGAAGGGTAGTTTATTATAGAAACGTATTATCTCGATGCCATTTGCCAAAATTAAAGACCAGAAAACATCAAATATACGGATAATGCATAATTTAATAACACGTTTAAGCGAGCATTAATTAGCACGCTTTGAATTGATTGACATTAAAACTAGCCGAAATTTCTTAAAGCTACATTAATATTATTCGCATGAATATTTATACAAGGGCGAGGGGATGTACCTATGAAAATATCTACGCAAGTCGCAAGATCTTCTCGCAAATTAATTGTGTTTAATTTAAGCTCCAGCTGAAAGTTTCATCATTTCGGAGCGTGTAAGTTTGGCTGTTGAGCAAAAGCGTTTATGCTGGACAAGAGGCCGATTGCTATTTCACAAAGAACACTAATAGCCGAAGAAAAACTACCCGAAAACAAACTGAAAAACTTTGTATAGAGCCTTTAAAAACGGGGAGAGCATCCGGAATGCTTTCCCACGTAAATAAAATACGCCGATCGAAAGTTTCCATCGAAACGGTCCCCTTTGTGCCGACTATTTTCTCTGCGATGTTATTATTATTTTAACCGATTTGGCTGCTCTTTAGGGGCACTTTTTTATATTTTTTTATTTGAAAAATCCATTAAAAAATCAAACGCGAGAAATTTCCCTCCATAAATGGTTCGTGTAATTTATAAAAAAGGACCTTCAATACCCAAAGACAGATCAAACAGCCTTCTCGCAAAAACCGAAAGGTTTCCCTGATAATATTTAATGAACACTCGAAATGAGAGCAATGGAAAGAATAACATTATTTTCGCCATATTTTAAAATAACTTGCCGGAATAACGGGTAACGTAATAGTTCGCTTTATACAGGACGCGTTCAATAAGGACGCTCTAAGTTTGTTGAATTATAGCGGCTTTGTTATTAAAGTAATATCTATTAAATTTATCATGAATTATTCAATAGAATATGGCAAATTATTATAAAATGTAATAATGTTGAATAACGTGTGCAAATTATAAAATATTTTATTTTCAAAATCAGTCCGTCAAAAATCAGTCATTACTATATCCTTCAACGGTGAGAGCTATATATCAATGATAAGCAACTTTTTGTGATTTTAATTAGATGATATGCATATCGACAATATGTGGTTGCAAAATAATGGCGCTACGTGGCACACAGCGCATGCCATGATGAACATTCTGCACGAGCGATTCGAGGCCCCGCCGATTTAACGCCTTTAGATTTCTTCCTTCGGGGCCAACTTAAATGCTTATAAACTGCAAACAATTGATATTGAATGTTTTAATTGTCTTCCTGTTGATGTGTAGATAAAAAACAGTGTCTTATTTTTGCAAGGAATTAATGCCGTCGTAAGCCGGAGCTTTGTTGAGGACGGAGCCCTATGCTACTGAGGCTCGGTCTTTCACGATCATTTAAAAAGTGAATAAAAATGGTTCGCAAGATTGGCAACAATCTATCTATGGATAAATACATTTAGTTACATAATTACGGTTAAATTTAAAAATCTAGCACCCTTATTAAAATACCCTGTACATGGTTCAAGACTTATACAATTGGGACACCCTTAGCAAACCCTTCTGAAGGGTCATGGTCGATTGTTAGGAAGTCGAATCAAGGTTAAAATGTCACGGGTCTTCGTTGGCGGATCTCGATTATTCTGCTTGAATGATTTTCCCAAAGAAAAACAGCGACGATTTCCCGAAGCAACGACTCGTATTATGATGGACCTTTAGAACGAACGGACGAAAGATCATTCATTTTCATACTCAACGACCAAAAATAAAGTAGTTTCCATATGTTTTTAAATGAATATTCATTAATGAAGTAATAAAAGCCTTTAAAGATGCTTGCAAACGTATGAAAAATACAGAATATTGTTAAATCTAATGGGCTATAAAACGGATTAAAGACTCGAAGAAGAACTTTCATTAAAATATTCAATGTTAAAAGGCTTTGAAATAGCATAAATACATAAGCTTTATAAACGCTAACCTGTTGGTTTATTTTTCTTTTTAAGCTCTTTGTGTGAATTTCTTGAAAGCTCCAAGTAAAATGTTCTACACATCTTTACATTTACAAACGTTTTGCTTTATATGAAAAACTCTTCAGATTTATAGTTCATCTTTTTGATACACTGATATAAGAAATCGACACCCAAAAAATATTTGGATGCGAGCACAAATCCATAAGACATTGTTGCAGTATTTTTTTATTTTTTTGTGGAGTTTTCATAAGGCCTACAGGATTATGATGGACGCGTGCTGACAGGAATAGAGTTTCCACAGGGAAAGCTGGCCGAAGGGCACTTACAAGTTAAGACCTACGTCGTATCCAGTTCGACATCAAAATGGAGAGATGGAAACGCCGAGAAACTGGAAAATCCACTGGGAAAATTACTAAAAATAATAAACGCCCGTTTTTTTGGAAGCCCATGGAAAATGCTCGTCGTTATATAATAAAAGTTGAAAACTGAATCTGAATTTTCGAGTAATTTTATGTTTGTTCTTAAAAAGTGGGTCTTAATTAAAAACACATATTTGGAGGATTTGTATTCTGGTCGATAAAAATGTCGTATGTCGGTAGAAGTATGATGCCAATGTGGTACCATCAGCTAATAACTGCGGGAAGACGTTCTTCCCGCGATCAGATCTCTCTCTCTCTCGTCATCAATAAAGAAATCACACAAGAATAAGACAGACAAGTTCAAAATAACCCCACCCCTGAAGTTGGGGACAACTCAATCTGGGAAGGTTCAAAGCCGAAGCCGACTATCGAATTACATTACATTGTCACAGAATTGAAGCTATTGTAGATATCATCCTAATTCAAGAACTTTACTATTGCAAGCGGAATATCTCCGGATTAGGGAGAGGAACCGCTTTACCTTTTCGGGTACGAATCCTGAAATATGAAGTCGGACATTGAACAAATATCCGACTCATCATGTTTGTGTCGAAATCAGTTGACGCAATGAATCAAGCTATTTCCAATATTCACGGGAGGCAACACCGCACCTAGATAAACCCTTCGACCTCCATCCCACCCCACGGATCCATTACGGCACGTGGGAGTGACACGAGGACTCTGTCCCGATAGCGCCCCCACTCCACGTTACATTGGTGTCAGAAGATGTCACTGTTAATCTGGCGAATTGAATCTGCACAGATTAACAGCGCCATTGCGTGGGAATGACATTTCGCTCACGCTATATAACCTATACTAATGTTTAAACATAAATTATAGTAAAATAAAATAAAATGGTAATACAAAAAAAACATGATACAATCGTCTTATTAATACAACAAAACAGTTAGTAAATGTAATATAGCGTGGGAGATTTATCATTCCCACGTAGTAGCGCTATTAACAGCGATATCTTCCATCTCTCTTCAGGTGCAATGTGTTATTTTAACAGCGCCATCTCTTGTGGCCCTGCGGAGACATTGCATCTGCATTCCGAACGATCGCTTCTTGCGTGTGCATCGTTGCCGTTTGGATAGTGACGCGCATAAGGCGGGAGTCGGGAGAGTTGTCGGTTAGCCTTGACTGCGGGAAGTCGTCCCTCCTGCGGCCAGATCTCTCTCTCGTGCGGAATAAATAGCTATTTAGAGAAGATAGTATTTATATTCAACGATTGAAATACTCTCTTTAAATTGATGTTAATGATCAAAATAAATGTTCAATGAGAATTATCCTTATATTTTCAAGAAATTGATGTATAGGAAATAGGGATTAAAATACATGTGGTTTAAATAAATTTCACAATGGGGAACGAATTTTCCGAAATCACCCCCCGAAAAGCGCGTATGAAAATAAGCATTGCCGAGGCAATTGCTCGAAAAAGAGACACAAATGGACGTTAATGGAAATTAAATGCGACATTGTTTAAAATCTAATTAATTAATGGTAAGTTCGTTCTTAGAATCACTCCGGTTGAAGCTTTTAAAGACGTTTATTGTACAGCTCGCCACATTTTAAGTCCTCGTAGACATCTGTAGTTTCACACTCGGTTTCGCTAATGAAACACCTCTTCTTATTGGCCCGTTCCTGGTGTTTTTAAAGGAGGAATTTTTAATTCGAAGGGAAGATTGAGCGAGGATGTATTGGGGTTAACACGCACGCCTTAATTAGATATCGCGATACAGCCCTTAATTGGGTCACACCGGAAAAGTGCCACCGACTTCCTCCCCAAAGCGATGCGCTCGTCCGATTCCGATAAAACCGCAAATGCCAATTGCCCTTTCGATTCGATTAAATGAAATTTGACGCCAATTAAAATTGAATGTTGTAGGGGGTGGCGTATGAAAGTTTCGATATTTAATTAAGAATCCGCCTTGAAACAACACTCCATTCATTTTCGATCGGCGAAACTCCGATCAAATGGACCCGACGGGGGTAAACTTTCACGTCGGCAGATCCGCGCGCACATTTTTATGCGCGAGTACGCGTAAAAATATCGCTGAAGATAGAGTAAATAAATCATTTCGGCTTACAAAGTTGTAAAAGTTCCTTTCGGGGGATTTGCGAACAAAAGCAACTCGAATGTCATATGGCGCAAAAATTCTCCCCGCCGAGGTAAAAAAGTGTAACGTCAAGAAATCTCTTAAGAGAAGACTTAAATCTTTCATAAAAGAAAGCCATATGGTTCGAGTATATCACGTGTTACGGTATTACATTTGAAGAAAGCGTAAAAAAATATAATACAACACGACACAGCGTCGGGATCCGTAGCTAAAAATAAAGTAACGATTGAGAAAAATTCGCGAATCGGACTGAGATTTAGATGCTTTATCTATGGGGAAAAAAATTGAATAAATCCAACAGATATTACATCATGGATGACTTCGAAGATGACTCCGAAGATGACTCTAAAATCCCATAAAAAACGAATAAATACCTCGTTTAACAACAAATTTGCAGTGCCACGCGCACAAACAGACCGGATAGATTGCAGTCTTACCTGAAATTGAAAAAAATAAATCATATTAGTATATTAAATAAAAAAATGATAAAAAAATAGACGTTTACATATGAAATGTCCGCTCATTTAACATGTCGTTGTACGCAACACACAGAAATTTCAAATTTTTAAATTTTAGACTTTTAAGAATATATTATCCGAAGGAATTTCTTAAATTCTAATTATTTACGGAGTTATAGCTATTTTATTGGCGCGGCAAATAAGCCGGTCTTGCCAGAATGAAATTACTACGTTTTTCAACACGGTTGACATGATATCTCAAGTTTAAATCGATTAATGTACTTCAAATTTGATATAAAGCTTTTTAATATAATTCCATATCGTTCCTACCAGTTGCATGTGATTATTTTATTTTTAAATGTTTACAAAAGATTTTGTGAAAATAAAGTCCCGATTTCGCGACAAATTATTTATTTCCGTCGCCGCAGATGATTACTTATATACTATAATACTTTGATGTGATTCGTAATTATATTACGGAGGAATACAAAAAATTTGAACCCCGTATCTATTATATTTCTTATCGATATTCCCTTTATTTGAGTTGAGGTGTAGTAAATACATCACCGGTAGGGAAAGGTTAATATAACAATTTGAAAAAACATATATGTAAAATCCAAGCATTTGAATTCGATCAAGGCAATGCAGCAGATGTTACAATAGACAAGATGATAATGAAACTCAGTCATGTAGTGTTTTCGTTTAAATACACAGTCCCCTGACATAGATACTAGTCCTCTGTATCGATTTTTTCATAAAACGCTCAAAATTTATAAGCAAAAATCATATAAAAAATATTTGGAGCATTGTAGAGCAATCGATGAATTCGGTTAATATTCACGCTTGAAACTTCGTCACCAATGACGCCAATCGGTTGTTTACGTGACTCATTTCAAAAATTCTAAAAAACGAAATTAAAAGATCTCACAATTAAAATGGATCAACATTCGGACATTTCATATGAAAAATTGTATATTGACATTTTTATTTCGTTCGCTATTTCCTACATCGGATAGAATTTAATTTGCAGCTGAGACATGTCGAAGGTGTAAAATGTCGACTTATAGGCTATATTATTTCGCAACGGAGCCCCCAGATATGAATCTCTCGGGGAATGTCCCGATTATAATACAGTCGTGCATTAAATAGCCGAGTTAATCTTGTAGAGTTATCTCCGAAATTGCTGAGCAGTGTTCTGGCGAGCATTGTCAGTCCGCATAGTTAATGTGTACTATTTCATAGGTAATTTAAATTCGGACAAACGTGCCACATTAGTATTATCCTGCGAGTTTGTACGTTATTCGAGACAATTACCGTGTACCCGAAACGGAAGCGTGCCGCCAAAATTTAGGATTCAAAAATACATCTGGAATCGAAATCGCCTACAAGAACCCATTCTCATGAGTGCGGCTGAAAAATGACGTTGACATACATAAAGAAATTGTGGATATGTACAAATGAAGGTATGGCGTGACTTTTGCTAATTTATAAGTAGAGCAATCTTGATAATAAAACCTGCTCATTATAATATTAATACGTTATTTTCTGTCGACGCGGAAAACTCTTCCATTATTCAATGATGTAGCTCGAGTTTGTATTGGAAATTAGCATAAATATGCTCAATTGCTTGCTGATTCGTTGTTCAGGCCATTAAAAATTATAGATCATAGCGTGCTGAAAATTTAAATATCAAGATCTTAATTATAACCGAAAAAAGAGCACAGTTATGAGAGCAGGAAGAACACGTCCGTCCGCGGCCAAGACTACTGGACGACTTTGTCGTCTGCTTTGCGCGTTCACATCCTTATTAACGCACGCACAATTGAACAGAAACAGGTCGCTCTTAGTTTCGCAAATCCCATCTTCACAGATCAACAATATTTTAATTTTTAATGTGGAAATAGAAATGGAATTAAAATACACGTTCAATACAAAAAGACTACGGCAACCGCAGGAATATTAAAAGTAAGCATTTGAAGATTGGGAGCAAAACTATTTAATCAGATATTATGACTTGAGCTTTCAGATGTTTAATTTAAAGTGTTTAGCATCTCTGTGGCTACTTTTGTCCGACATAGAGTTTGGGAAGAATAGCATCCGGATTATGCTGTTCGTTCAGGAGAGGAAAGAGTAGGGAGCATAATGCAATACTTCCAGGACAAATATACCTATACCCATGGTAAATACATTTCTATAATGGAGGCACGTTTGAATTTGTATATATCTGTGGCTTAATTATTTGAAGATTAATATTTTTCAATTAAACTTAAGCCAAAAACAACCAATTTGCACTTTGATGGGTATGTATTCACATGTTGAGTGTGTATCGTGGGCGATTTACGATCCCCACGTAGTAGCGCTGTTAACAACGACATCTTCCATCTCTCTTTAGGTGCAATGTGTTATTTTAACAGCGCCATCTCTTGTGACCCTGCGGAGACATTGCACCTGCATACCGACCGATTGCTTCTTACGCGTGCACCGATGTCATGTCAGAGGCAATGACGCGCAGGAGACAGGAGTCGGGAGAGTCGTCGGTTAGCCTTGGCTGCGGGAAGTCGTCCCTCTTGCAGCCAGATCTCTCTCTCTCTTTCGTGTGGAATAAATAGTTATTAAGAGAAGAGAGTCTTTCTCCCCGCTTTAACGTTACAGAGTAAAAAAAATGCATGTACTGGTTGACATGATTTCAACCCTTCTATTCATTTAAAATTTAAAAATTCTTATTTAATAAAAATGTTTTCACAAAATGAAAAAAGTCATTTTTTCAGTTTTAATTTTTTTAAACAAATATTTTTGACATAAATCTGGTAGGAACGATAGAGAATTATTATTATTTTTTATATTAAGCTTGAAGTAATTAATGAATTAAAACATAAGATATCATGTCAACCGTGTTACAAGAAACAGTTTCGAGAAAAACGCGTTTAAAGATTTGATTCTGGTAGGACCGGCTTTGTGTCCGCGTTACTAAAATAGCTATAACTCTGTAAATAATTAGAATTTTGGAAATTTCTTTGGAAAATATATTTTAAATATCTAAACTTTGAAAATATCAAAAATGACAAAATCGATTTTTTTAAAAATCTAGATCTAGATCTAGAATATAATTTTGAAAACATAACTTTCATCTTTTAAAAGACGGAGTCCTTTCGACTCTGGACTCTAACCGGGGAGGATCATCGAGAAGTTTTATTAATCACCTACGGTACCTGCCTCTTTTCGACTTCTATCACCCAACGAATAAAGTCCGTCGTTCATCGTAGCCGACTCGTTGAACGGGACCAAGGTGCTCTAAATCACGGGAAATACCCTTCTTAATGGCGTGTATAAAATATTAACAAAATATTCATTGTTTTGTGACAATCCTGAACAAGAAATGCTTAAAAGCCGTAAGCGAACCCGCAGGATAGCATGTGGTATACAAATTTTTGAGTTGACGAGTTGTCGGTTAACCTTGGCTGCGGGAGATCGTCCCTCCTGCAGCCAGACCTCTTTCTTTCGTTTGGAATAAACAGTTATTTAGAGAAGATAGTCTTTCTATTCGACGCCCTTCTATTCCCATTCATTCGTCCAGCGTCATCCAGGACCGATAGAAGAACGGACCAAAAAGAGAGTATGTACGCACACGTGTGCGCTACAAAAATTAACTCACTAATTTAGGATATTTTTTAGTTGAAGATTAAAAAATTAATTCAGTAAGAAAATTGCGTATAAGAAAGCTTTGATGATGTGTGGAAATAGCATAATGTATATGGAGGGTGGTGCGTGCGTCATAATTCGTCCGAAGGGAAACAAAGTTCGAATTGAAATTCCAAGCGGGTCGGGGACATATTTCGGGAAACGCTAAACAGATTGACCGGATTCGGGTTGCGTGTTAAAATGAAAGAAATACCTCGCTGGCTTCCGCTCCTTCGCTGTTTCGTTTGACGGTGAGGCGGGAGGCGCACGGAGGCCCCTCACCGTCGTCGGCATCGGCCCTGGCGAGGACGTCTTCTGACACCAGCACAAGGCTGTCGACGCAGTAAATCTCGCCGTCGTCCGTCACCGTCAAAACTTTCGGAGGGTCGACGCTGGCGGTCGAGCCCGCCGAGGAGATCTTCGTCGACTTCGCCTCCCGCTCTATCTTCCTCAGGCTGAGGAGGTTCTTCGGCGACTTTCGGTGGCTCGACGAAGATCGCGTATCGTCGCTTGCCGTCGAGCACGAGTAGGGCTTCGGGGGCGGCTTCGGAGGTCTCGATTTGAGCCCTCTCGGTCGTTGTAAGGGCCTCCCGGGTCCCCCGAGGGGCCCCAGGGACGCGGCCCGGCCCCCCTTGTACAGCTTGGTCTCGGCGGGCTGGCACACGCACGCCAGCATCCTTCGGGCTCTTCGCGCTACGCCGGACGGCGCCTCGAAATCGACACTTCAAACGTTTCGTCTCTCACACAATTCAACCCTGGCATGATTTTCACTCGCGTCGACTCGTTCTGGAATAGAATCAATCCGCGCAAAAATGTAGGAGCGCATCGAAAAAAAGGAGAGCGTTCCCCCAGGAACGGAAACCTCGCGGCGACGGCGGCGCCTCGCACGACGCCGCCGTATCGTTTTTATGCGCGGAATAGCGTTATTCCCCCATTATACAGTGAACGAGTGAACATTTTACTGAAAACGAAGCCAATATTCAAAGCATAAAGGGACGAATCCCATGTCAGCGATATTATTTTCTGGGCTCGATTTCTCCCCGTTAAAACGTATGCATTTTTATGGAAAATACCTTCGACGAACCATTAAGCTGTCTATCTTTTTATAACAGACAAAATTCCATGCGAATTATATCATCTATTTCAATTTATGCAATATTTTGAATCTAAGCCTATCAAATAATACGACTGTAAAATTACAAAAAAAGAAATAACAGACACTGTTGACCCTTTGATGAGTATGCACTCAAATGTGGCATGCAACGCTTTATTTTCAATACCATGCTTTTATTTCTAATGCAATACTACAATATTATTAATTCAAACAATACATTTGCATTTTAATTAAGGGAATACCAAATATTTAATTGATTTTTTAATATATATTTATTAAAAAAAAATGTTTTCTATATAAATATTATATAGAAAAAAAAATGTACTAAATTTGAAGTAAATCAATTAATAAAAACGTAGATTACACTTGAGTCTGTTTTTATGCGGATTCTTTTATATAGAGGACACAATTTTTTTTATGCTAATGCGCATTAAAAAAATCTAAAATTAACACTAGTGCAAGTTACAGCCGATAAAGTGTGAGTGATGATGAAATTTTATTGTGTTTTTATTTATATGATTTTTTTTATAAACTTTTTTGTGCGATTACTGATACATTCTATCACATTGATTTGAAGTTATGCGGTTTTCAAAAATAATGGAACCCTCCCCATAAATTTACAAACAAATTTAACTATTATACATAAAGCTGTGTCTGTTTATCCTTTCGAAAAAAATTGCAATTTGCCGAATTTGTATCATTAGTACATTGGTTACATGTATTAACATTCTGCGGCCCGGATCCGCGTTTACGCGCGATGGCTAAAATAACGTTTTATCGTCATTTTAACGCGTTTAAACGCGATCATGGAGCGTAAAGAGTTAAGTGGTGATTGGAAAACAATAAAAATCACATAAAAGTCATATGGTTCGAGCCACTAATTCTACGAATATAAGACGACACAATCGATATGAACTGAATTCGATCGATCCATGCGGTCGTTTGAGAGCATGTTTAAATATAAATTCGCTGATATAAATATGCGAGAACGATGCGGATGTTGTCTTGTCGGAAAAAAGTCGAGATTCACCTTCTTTTTTTTTTGATATTTCGGTTCCTTTCGGATGCTGCTATTAGATTTGTCGTAATGTAATACGCGCTGACAAATGTGTGGCGTCGCGTAAGCAAAAACCCAAACATTCTCAAATCTTTGCTGTGTGGACATTTTCGGATTTCGGCAAAATCACACCGGGATATTTTTTGGACTTGTAGGAGCGCTTAAAGATGAAACGTGGCCGGGCAATGCGATATTTACTGGCGTTCTATTAGAGAACGAGATAATACGGGGAGTCCCGAAATTAAATTAGAAGCGTCAAAGTGGCGTTGCCGGGAAGGGCTGGATCGATTCGGGAGGGTCGCTTATGTAAATTCCGACGATGTTTGAGATGCCGCCGAGTTTCTCACACATATTGGAACGGGACAATGGCCCTTCTCCAATCCGACATGCAAATGTACCGCACAACTGACGAATCATACATCTCACCCTGGAACGTATCGTGCCAAATTAGCCACCCCCGAATCGTTCGCATTCATATCAATCGCTTTCGATCGAATTCGGCGATTTTCGCGACGATTTTGTGATTAAATTTGGACGCAGATGGCAGCACATAGGGGTGGATTTAAAAACGAAGGCTTTCAGCGTGAGCAAATTGACGAACGAAAGCCCCGACAATGGAGAGTCATTAAGGTGGTGCTCTGCCAACAATGGACGGTATAACAATTCTGACCGAGATCTCTGCAATCAAAGGTAGGTCGCTCCAGGAATGCAATCCTGGAGAGCGCAAGCTCGCTCTGTGACATTAGACAGATTAAAAGCGAACATTTTTAGCTGAAAATTGTGAACGTCAAGTTTTAAAAAGGTTCTGATTAAAAAGCACAGAAACGTAAATACGTAAATACCCTCAACCCGATTTCAGGTCAAATGTTGTTTGCGGCTGCGCCAAATTACGTAGTTGTCATCATCAACTGATAGAGTTGATTTCAGAGCGCATGCCTCTTCGACTTTCTGGATGCATCGAAACATAGTCAACAGCATTAATTATGTAGACCAATATAAACATCAAAAGCAGGTCATCAAGATAACAAACAGTAATTTTGCATCATTACTGGTGATATCAAAAAATAATCAATCGCCTTGAAAATACATATTTGCTTATATATTTCTTCGCTCGCTTTTTCGTCATTGGTTCTCCAATCGCGTGATAGTTGAATAAATACATTGTGCTGATTGTTTGACATTTTATTGATCAACTGCTGTCTCATTTCAACATTTATCACCGAACGAATGAAGTCCTAAACGTGTTCCATCGTTCATCGCAGCCGACGCGTTGGTCGGGACCATCGCGTATCAAAAAATAACAAATTGTTCATGTCATATTTAACCCTTTGGCATCTTTAGCACAGTATTTTTTCTTCGTTTTTAAGACTCAATATTATTTATAGTTCTTGGCTCATAAGATGATGTTTGAAAATGGTTCTTGAATTGAAAAACATGATTTGGATAGAAATCTTTCCAATAGTCACAGATAAACCGCACCGAATTCTATTTATTCTCTATGATTTTGAACAATATAAGCAGAGCCCTAACTAGAGTATGAAGCGCCCGTGGCATCTAACTTAACGCCCACCTGCCCCGAATATCAAATTTATTTTTAAATTTAAGTAATACCATTATAATGTATGTTTTAAAATAATATACAAAGATCGTACAGATCATAGAAAATGTCGCAAAAAGCCCTAAAAGAGGACGGAGTAGCCATAAGTTTTGTATGCTCAATCGGTCCGCTTTTCGGACCGCTAATACGACGAATAAGCGCATCGCGATCAGATGCCATACCTGAACATAACAATAACGAAGAAAAGAAAAGACAACTTAGTATATATTATAAAGACTTTTGCGCCCCAAGTCCAGTTGCAAATAAGCCACATGGAATGAAATTCGTCAAGTAATTTACAATATCTTACAGGTTAGAATCATCCATGGTCACTAATGATAGTAATTTTAGTTGGAGTGATAAATAAAAATGTCAAAAAATGCATTCCAAATTAATAATTACAAAGTACACTTAGGTCTGTTTTATGCGATAGATACGTCCCACGGGGAGTCGCATGTAAAAAAATCGCATAAAAAAGACTTGAACTATATAGAAACCTGAGGGATAGGTTCCATTATTTTTAAAAACCGCATAACTTCAAATCAGTAGGATAGAATGTACCAAAAATCGCATAAAAAAAGTTTACAAAAAAACACAATAAAATTTCATCGTCCTTCTGTTTTAGCCATTATTTTTTTTACCCAGTCCATGATATGGAAACATTTAATTCTTAACCATTCCTTAAACCATGATGTATTGTATTTACTACGACTCTAATAATTGGAATATCGAGATGAAATATAATAGATAGGTTCAATTTTTTTCAAAATTTCATATTGTGTATCAAATACATATCATGGTAACGCGCGGGTGTTGTTTGGCACGGTAAGGGAAAAAGTTAAGCTTGTATTGAAATTTGAATTCTGCATGCTCTTTTATGAGTTCATGAAACAGAAGAGCTTTTTTCTTAATTAAATATCCACAAGAAAAATAAGGGATAAGGGAATCCATTATTTTTAAAACCGCATAACTTTAAAATCGCATAAAAAAGATCCACATAAAAACAGACCCAAGTGTATTATCTCGATATTATAAAAACGGATATTTCATATGAGAACACTTAATATTTATGTTTTCACTTAACCGCCAGTCAAAGTCAAACAATTTTTTAGGCCATTTCCAATATCTCTAAAATAGCTAGCGGTTAAAAGGTTAAATACAATCGATTTTCATATAGCATGATTATTTTTTATTATTATGACCTAGAAATATATGAAGTTGAGCGGATACGTCTGATTTTCGGAAATTTAATATTCCGACATGATTATTGAGCATGAAAAATTCTATATAGGCTTGGAATACTTGAATAGAATTAAAAAAGAATATGGACGTTATATATTTAAGCAGTGTTGATTTAACTGGGAAAAAAATCAAAGCCTCTTCTCAAAAGAGCGATAAGAACCGACATCCTTCTCATAACATAAATCAAGTCTTCGATAAAAAGAAATAATAAAAAAGCCATTCTCATGGACTAGATTATAATATCTACATGCAATATATCACAAGCCCGGATCATAACGATTGAAATAGATTAAATAATCTCGGGTTTATATTCGGGAGAGAAATGCCCGTTTACAAATGCGAAGCCCTTCGAAATCAGGGTAGTAATTTAAAACGACACGAAATGTAAACAAAATTGTTAGGGGAGGGTGATCGAAATATTCAACCGGAAAAAAGGAGGTAAAAAAACATCGGGCACGCTCAATTAAAATTCGATTATTCTTTGAACAATTAGTGTCGCCCGATTGTTGGACCGGAATGATTGGCCGCCCTTTGCCCAATGCAAATAATCGACATTTTAAATTAAAACTAGGATTTAGTAAATCCCAGATGTATAATTGAATAACCTTTTTTATAATGCATTCCCTATTCAGTCAACGATATATCAGGATTTCATCGCATTTGCAACGATAAATCGTCGTTGGCCTTTTAAGCATGTTTTGTCAATGACGATGTATCACTGTCTGGCAATAAAAGGGTTAAAATAAATGAACGGCAGTCGAAGCGACAAAATCTTAATGGAAATAAGGTTGTTAAGTCTATCTAACAAAATGGCGGTTTCTGTTGTAAAAAAATACTATGATAGAAAGTGTCTATAAGCTACGTTGCTTCCGGGACCGTACAGATCATAGAAAATGTCACAAGAGGTCCTTAAAAAGGACGGAGTGGCCATAAAGTATGTGTGCTCAATAGGTCCACTTTTCGGATCGCTGATACGACGAATGAGCGGCTCGCGATCGGATGCCATACCTGAACATACCGATAACGAATAAAATAGGGATTAGATAACTTAGTATATATTATAAAAAACCTTAGTAGGTTTTGGGTCGCGGCCGAATTACGTTAAGAACCCCTGATGTATCAGAAGGGGTGGTTAAAAAAATAAAATCTAGTTGTAGATACAGTGTTAGTCTCGGTTCGTATTTGCAGAACATAAAAAGAATGGAAGGAAATGGCGAAACTAGCAGTGTGTGCTTTAGCAAGCGTAAAGTAAGCAAGATTCGATTGAAAATGAACGGGCACGGATTAACCCCGACAAACTAATCAAATTATTTGGGGGCGGTTAGGGGGAAAACGTAAACGAACGCACAGCCTTCCGTCGATTCCAAATAAATTTAGCGGAAATATTTGCAAAAACAGAATCACTTATTTGTATAGCAAATCGGTCCGTCACAGTATACCGAATTTCATGAATGCCAAATAAGGGGCGCATTTACAGCCCGGGGAAGAATCTGTCGATTAGCTTTGTTTTTCGATATCCGAGCGTTCATATTTGATACTCTGAATTCATATAATGCAAACATTAACTCCCGAATACGGCAACAAATTGAAGATTTACTCCCGTTTTTAAGACAAATGTCAAAATTTTAGCAAATTAATTAAAATACATTTTTTTCAAAATAGTATCATCTAAATGCGATTAAAATGTTTATGTGAAAGAGCAAAAAGAGAAAAAACACAGTAATATTTCAGTGTATAAGAATTTTTTTTTTTTTTTTTTTTTTTTTTGAACAATCTATCCTTTGGGGGACATTCAGTTCTTATTATGACGTTTCTGTCTCGTGTAGGTCCCCATTCGTTAATGAGGACCTAATGTTCATTCATTTGAATCTTTTGTCCAGGTCATGAACCAAATATCTTTTCAGCCTGCGCGTTCCGGAGTTTTGGCTAATCAGCTCTTCAACAAGGCGGTTGGGGTGTGTGTTTAATCTTCTTTTGTACTTCTGGCTATGGCTTTCGATCTCCTGCCTCACTGTTGGTATGCTCAATATGCTGTGTATTGTTTCGTTTGTAACGTACCATGGAATGTTGCCTATGGTACGTAGCACTTTAGATTGAAAGCGTTGGAGAATTTCTATATTGGAGTTCGATGCGGTTCCCCAGAGCTGTATCCCATATGTCCAGATTGGTTTTAGTATACTTTTGTATATTAGTGTTTTATTTATTAGGGACAGTTCCGATTTTCGGCCCATTAGCCAATACAGCATTCTGATTTTGATTTCCAGTTGCTTTTTCTTCTTTTTTATGTGTGTCTTCCATGTTAGACGTCTGTCTAGGTGCATACCGAGATATTTAACTGCATCTGCCTGTGGCAGTGCGCAATCATTCAGTGAGACAGGTGGACACGTTTCTCGTCTATTAGTGAAAGTGACATGCGTAGATTTACTTTCATTGGCCTTTATACGCCATTTCTTGAGCCATTTCTGTATATTGTTGAGGTCATGTTGGAGCAGTTGAGACGCTATTGCCGGGTCGTTGTGCGAGGTTAGAAGAGCTGTGTCGTCCGCGAAGGTGGCCGTTGTCGTGGTGTCCGTTGTCGGAATGTCGGCTGTGTATATAAGATATAAAACTGGGCCAAGTACGCTGCCTTGTGGGACGCCGGATTTTATGTCGTGGAGCGTGGTGGCTTCATCTTCGTATTTGACGTAGAATGTTCTGCTGGTCAGGTATGATTTGAATATGGAAAAGTAGTTTGTGGGCAGTTGTTTTCCGATTTTATATAGCAATCCCGGATGCCACACTTTGTCAAAAGCCTGAGTTACGTCCAGGAATGCTGCCGAACAATATTTTCTGTCTTCTAAGTCCTTGTGTATTCTATTGAAGATCCTGTGTATTTGTTCCACAGTCGCATGTTGTTGACGAAATCCAAATTGATGATTGGGTATTAGATTGTTTTCTTCGATCAATGGCTTGAGTCTCTTCAGTAGTAGTTTTTCAAAAAGTTTGGAAATTATTGGGAGTAAACTGATGGGTCTGTATGATTTGACGTCATGTATATCCTTGCCGGGCTTGGGGATTAGAATAATCTTAGCCACTTTCCATTGCGGGGGGAAATAGCCCATTTTTAGTACCGCATTGAATGTTTGTACCAAGAACTTAAATCCTTTAGTAGGGAGTTCCTTTACCATTCTTCCCGTAATGAGATCGTAGCCAGACGATTTTTTAATGTCGACCTTTGCTATGACTGATCTGACTTCTCGCTTTGTGAATTTTTTGATGCAAATGGTTGTTTTTTTTGTAATTGGCGGCCGGTGAATCTCATCTTCGCTTTCTGAAGTATTCATGTTTATGTGTGGAGTGAATACTTCTGTCAAGTGACTAGCGAATATTTCCGCCTTTTCTTTGCTATTTCTAGCCCATTCTCCATTTTTCTTTTTGATAGGTGGTGATGTTACTTGGGGTTGTTTTAAATATTTTGTAGCTTTCCATAGTGAATAATCTGTGGCTTCAGTGGCGGTTAGCCCGTTGAGGTAGTCACTGATTGCTTCATTTTTGCTTTTGGTGATGGCATTTTTAAGGTTTTTTATAGCTCGGTTTAGTTTGTTTTTGTTTTCTGGCGATCTCGTTATTTGCCAAAGTTTTCTTATTTTGCGTTTTTCTGCAATTTTCTGTTTGATTGTTGTGCTTAACTGTTCTTTTTTATTTTTTTGCGTCCATTCCGGAGTTGAATTCTTTGCGGCTTCCCGCAGAGTAGAGTTAAAAAGTTCAACTGCGTCCGTGATGTTCTTTTTTGTTTTAAGGGGTATATTTGCCGTCAAGTGGTTGTCAATTAGTTCGCGATAATCGTTCCAGTTTGTGCGGTTATTGGTTAGTGTTAAGGGCTTTAGTATTTTCCTCACATGACTGCTCATCGTGACTATGACGGGAGAATGGTCGGAGGACAGATCAAGACTGGACTCTGCCTTGAAGTAGGCTGCTGATATTCCCCTTATAACGCAAAAGTCAATGGTGTCTGGGATTTTTTTCCTGTCAGTTGGCCAGTACGTGGGTTGATTTGATGATATTGTAGCAAGATTCAACGCAGTGATTGCCTTGTGTAATTCTCGTCCTTTGGTGGTTATCAGCCTCGAGCCCCATTGCGTGTGTTTGGCATTATAATCTCCACCAGCGATGAATTTATTTCCAAGAGTGTTGTAAAATCGTTGGAAGTTTTCTTTTTTAATACAGTGTTTCGGTGGACAGTATACGGCTGAAATGGTGATGGGCCCTCTCCAGTCTTCTACGACGATATTGGTCGCCTGGAGGTGTTCCTCTGTAAATTTTGCAGCTTCGTGATGTTTAATGGACTTTCTTAGTATAACTGCAGTTCCGCCGTGAGCTGTCCCATCTGGATGCTCTGTTGTGTATATATTGTATTGTGGGATTTTTATATAGCTTTTTTCCGTAAAGTGGGTTTCTGATATCAACATAACGTCAATGTTTTCCATTTTCAGGAAATTTTGAATTTCAAGCGCATGTTTGGACAAGCCATTGGCATTCCATATTGCTATTTTTAGCGTTGAGAAATTGAAAGTTTGGCGATGAGGGTAGATAGTATGTTGAGCATGGTACTCACCTGTTCGATGAGCCCTTTCATCATGACTTTTAACTCTGCCATGTCATTTGATTGATTTTGAGGAATCTGTTGGTTTTGGTCCTGCGTTTGGTTTCTAGACATGATCTGGGCGTAGGTGATGTCCGGTTGTGCTCTTTGGCTCGTGGCATTGTTTGTTGTTCCCGCTGGTCGGCTGTATTGTTGGTATGTGGGCTGGCTTGGTGGCATCTCTTTGTTTCTTAGCGCAGGAAACTGTGTTTTCTGTAGATTTTTGTACGTTGCGCACCCTTTATAGTTTGCAGGGTGGTTGCCTTCGCAGAGAACGCATTTGACGTCGTCTGATCGGTTTTTTCTCGGACATTGTCCGGTCTCGTGGTTTCCTGCGCATTTTACGCAACGAGGCTTTCTGCAACAAAAATTCTTTGTATGCCCATAGTTTTGGCATCTGGTGCATTGCGGGATTTCTTTTTTTGGGCGAGGTGGCTCAAACTTGATTTTCGTGCTCGCTATAAATTCTATGTCGTATATCTGTTTGTTGTTTGAGTTCTGTTTTAGTTCAATGAAGAAAAGCGGTAGCGGGGTTTTAGTGACTCTGTCGAGAATATTGTGGACGATTTCCACTTCATGTCCATGATTCTCTATTTGCGTTTTGATAGTTTCCTTATCAGTAGAGGGATGGAGGTTTCTTAGTACCACTCGAAAGTTTCTTTCTTCCTTTTTTTTGTATGAGTGGAAGTCTGTATTTTTTTCTTTTAGTGCATTGATAATGCTGTCGTACTTGGTTCCGTCGGTTAGTTGTATTTTAATTTGGTCTAGGCTTAAGACCTTGAGTATGTATTTATCTTTAGCGATGGAATCAAGCAGTTTGGTAAGAGGTTCTACATTTTTAACTCCAGTTACAATTATAGGGGGTGGTTTTATTGATTTTTCGGTTGGTCTATCGTCATTGTTTTCTAAATTTTCTAAGGACGAGAACCTGTTGGATGTTGTTGTTTGTGCCGCCAGCCAGTATTTTTCTGTTCGTGTTTGCTTGTTTCTCTGGAAGACTTTGTCTGGGCTGGGGCTAGCTCGTTGTCTCTTTTTGTTTTGAGTTTTCCATGATGGGTCGTTGTTATCGTCCTCTATGGCACCGTCCTCAAATTGGTTTTTCGTTGTTTCGGATTGGTTTTTTGTCAGTTCTGGTTGGTCCATGTATTGGATGTCGATTGACGACTCGTCCGATGAGTTGACCATGATTGATTTTTGATTAAGAATTTATTATATAAAATGTTTGGCACTACTGATATTTTAAATGTATCTAGCGGTGAATTTTAAAGAATGTTTACTTCACTATGTTTGTACAGAATTGTTACATAATTCACTACATGATGGTGGGTATGTTTTAAGTTTATGTTTTAATGTTTTAATATTAGTTTATTATTATGTTTTTTTGAACATTAACACGAATTCCACACTGTGTAAACTCATACAATGGCCAATTGAAATAACGTGTTGCGTTTGTTTGTTGTTTTCAAAATCTCGCGGTGACTCTCCGATCACTTATAACGTCAATTAGCGACCGCTCGATGAAGAAGACTGTGATGTGTGAAGATGAAGATATAAGAATTAAAAAATAAAAATCAAAATTCTTAGAGAGAAACAATTAAAAAATGCAGCTAAAGTGGAGATGAATTTAAAATCATTTTTGCTTTAAGCCCGAAAGTTTTTATTAAAAACGCATGGAAAGAGTATCGAAGCGATGAGAAGATGTGCTAAATAATGAAAAGAATCATATTTTATAATATCGAATATAAAATTTTACGTTTTTAATAAATTTAAGCTTTTTTTACTAAATTTTTGAATACTTTCGGGTCCCCCTAATACAAATTTTGTCTTAAAAACGACGTTTGATATGCTATATAAATTCCCCATGTGATTGATTTCTAACCAATATACAATGTAAAATAAATACGACACATAGTATTACGTGTCCTGCATTACTGCACTAAATGCGAAAAAGTTTAATAATAGGCGCCCCGCCTAAAGTGTGTTAAGTGCGAAAACATGTATACACTTGGGTCTCTTTTTATGCAGATCTTTTTTATGCGATTTTGAAGTTATGCGGTTTTCAAAAACAATGGAACGTATCCATCATTTTTCTATATAGGACAAAGTTTTTTTTATGCGAATGCGCATAAAAAAATCTAAAATTAAAACTAGTGCAAATTCAAATCATCCATATTTAAAATGTGAAAATAGTGTTTCTTCCACCCAATACGACATGCTTAATTCAGCCACTGGATCAGGACATAATTTCCATTTTTAAAAAGTATTATATCATGAACACTTATCGATATATACTTGATTAACTAGATAATGAGTCATCAACGATACCTGAACATTTATTTGAAGTTATGCGATTTTAAAAAATAATCGAACATATCCCCCAGTTTTATATGAAGTTCAAGTCTTTTTTTGTGCGATTTTTTATATGCGACTCCCAGTGGAATGAATCTATAGCATAAAAATAAACCCAAGTGTATATGAATATAAACTACAACTGTGCTTTATATGAAATGCATCATCATATGTAATCAAAACAAAAATATGAATAAGAGCATGTTGTCGAACAGCATCAAACGCTTTTTCAATGTCCAAAAACATAACAAAAAATACATATTCGCTCTTCGCTTCTATTTTTTCAAAGCGGTTTCATTTATTGATATACTGGATTGACTTATGCTGCGCGGTCCTGGGAGAAAAATGGATTTGTGTGGGCGATAAGCGGCGCATATGCGAATTAAAAACGAAAATTTAGCTCACTAATCAAAGGGTTGAAACTCTACTATGTGACATTTTGTTAAATATTATGAAACTCAGGCATGCGAGAAAATTTATGCAAGTCAATTAAGAACGTGGAGGTTTTCGGGGAGTTGTCGACGGCTTCGCAAGCTTCAAAGCTTTCGATTATCGACAGGTTTCATCTCGGATCGGTTTGCCCTTTCGACGTGTCAACTTTTAGCACGACATGAAAGCGTTTGACAATTTCGAAGAGTTCGTCGCTCGAGCTGAAAACCGCAACCAGTTTTGACATGGCCAAATTTCGCCATGTATGGATAAAGTTTTAGGTCGAAGTTTCATCCGCACCCCCTACATTGTGGAGCTTTCTGCACGTGATGTACGACGTCGACCGCCATTTTCGTGCGTATGTCTAAAAATCATGAAATACAAAATTACGTTAGTTGTATCTTTCGGCGGGTCTGAATTCCGATCGGCGTCCGTGCGAAACGGAGCTTTTTCGCGTAGAGCTTTCGCGATTTTTCGTAGTAGAGTTTCTAGGAAACGTGAAAAATCTTTCATTTGGAGTACGAAAATTAAAACGACGGTGCCACTCAAATTAATTTAGAATTTATGTAAATATTTCTTTCATAACCGCAATGGCAGTGACAGCTCATCGGGTGATGAGGAGAGAATGCGGCCCGAACGTAATGGAAATTCATCGTTGAAAAATTACTCACGACTGAACGTGACAATGAAAAACAACGAAGCTCTCAAAAGAGTTGGACTTTGAGCCACCCCTGCTTTCAAAAAAATAATTTATAAAATCGACCAACAGTCGAATCAAATAGGCGACTGTGAAACAAGGATGCAAATTATGCCACGATACAATGACTTTCCAAAGCTCTAGCAGACAAAGAATACTTAATCGACGACCTTTGATAAGCATGCACGCATATGTTGCGGGCGTACTCAAGCAATCCAGCGAGAGTATGCACGCAAATGTGTGCGGACAGCGCTCCACAGCGCATTATTTATTCAAATTATTATCAAAAATATTACATTAAAGGGTGGTCAAAGTTCATCTCAAAGGTCATTATTAAGACGCTTGGTAAGCACAAATTATTTTATGAATGTAGTCCAAGTGCGAAAAATTAGCCAAATTTTTAATGTCGACGTTTGCGACAAGCTTCCACCGCAAAATACTCAGAGGGATCATAAAAACGATGGCCATTTATGTACTCCCACATCGGCGTTAATAATAACCGAGGACAGTTTTTTGTTTATGGTTTTTCTTCCCGTTGTCGGACGACAGATCCTTAAATACGATCGTAAGGATGCTTTTTTCCCTTATGTAAAAGGCAACTCTATGATATCCACAAATTTCAATTTCATGAATGAAACCTGAAGAAATTATGACTTGAAAGAGTAAAGGCACAAATGAGAAGCCTTTCGGCGAATAAAACCAGGGCTTCGAACCGTTATTGTTTAAATTTCGGTTTTCGTTCCGGCTCAGTTTTAAATATCTAACATATATCGGTTCGATTTGAGAGTTCCAGTCTGGGTACAAATTTATAGAAAGAGATAAGCCTACAATTATTATGAATTTAATTGATTTTGGTGTTGACATTTTATCTATCTTTTTTATGCATAAAAAATAAAAATATGTTTGTTTGCATATTATAAATTCCTATACTATTCATCCGACTGCGATAAAACTTTGGTGAGTTATTGGGCGTGTATCCGAGAAGGTTTTTAAATTAGTAAATTTTAAATTAAATAACTAGATAATTAAATTAAATTATTTTGCATAACAATTTCTTTACATAATTCGTAACCTTTTAGGACACACGATTCATTTAAGACGTATTTAAAATACATTCGGAATTGAAATATGGTCAAAACTTTACTAAAAATCTGTGTATTTTTTTAAATACTATAATTTATTATTGAAATAAAAACAACTTATAATCAACGTTGCTTTTTCTTCTTTGTTATTAAATAGATAATATGATAGTTTTAACGTTTTTCACAATTCTTTACATTTTTATTATCACATGAATCTCGGAATTATTATTTTGGGATCCCAGTTAAGTAATGTAAAAATGATTGCCTGTATATATGTTTGTATTATATACATTCTTATACCATTCACTCGATTGTGATGAAACTTTGAAGAATTGTTGTGCGTATCACTGTGAAGATTTATGAATTTGAAAAAGTATTGTTTGTGCACGCAATTTGTTTTGCAAGACATTTAACGCTTGCACCATGTTGGCACATATTAGTCGGGAGACATGAAACTGAGCTGCGCGCACATCTTTTTAGGGGTTGAGGTGGGGGGGATTGAGTTATATTTTTAATTTTGGCAATAATAACGGTTTTATTGGTTCAGTTCCGGTTCAAGGCCCTAAATGAGAATAATTAATTCATGCGATATATACACCAAAAAAGAACCCCGACGTCTTTCAAACTCCCCCAACTATTATACGGCCAAATTGATTTACGCGCTTCCATTTCAAAAATATTTAAAATGCAAAATATGAAGGCTTCATGGGATAAAAATACGTGGCAGAAGCAGGATCGATCCAGGTGTTTATGGTTCGCGCACAATATAAGGCAGACATTATTTCCGCCCGTTCCTGCATTAATTTTGCCAGGTCCATAATTAAAAGCTGCATTATACGACGTAAGTAGACGTGTACGTATGTAATTATACAACCTTTACACCCATCATATCTTTTACTTCATTTTGGCGAGGAGCTCCGTCGGGCGTTAATTTCCCCGAGAAACTACCTCCAAACTCTGCCAGATTACATTTTTACCCCGGCAATAAATTAACATACAATTTCCTCCGCCAAATAAATCACTCGCGTCACAATTTCTTTGCGAGCATTATGACGGCCGAAAATTCGATAATCTTGATTGATAATTTCCATCGAAAACACGTTTTGTTGTCGGGCATATCCGACGTTTATTCGATGGAAACGCGGGATTAATTCGGATCGCGCTCTTCATCGCATGACCCCGATTTCCCGCAGCCGAAGGGTCAGATCGTGAAATTTTTCCATCGTGTGCGAATAATAGTTATTAATTGATCCCGTTGTCCTGGTCGAGTCCCTGAGGAGCGTTCCGCGACCTACTCAAGCTACTATTGTCAATTTTCAATACAAATATACACAATTGTAAATGTGATATCAGGTCGATTGTAATCCGCCTCATTCATAAAAGCTTCATCTATTAAATCTACATCGGCGCTGACGGATTATTGGGCCGATATAAAATGAGAGCTGGGATATTCCCACCGAGGGATCCTGCGTCTATTTTTTAAATGCTAAACGATCACAAGGGATAGATTCAATTTCGTATTGTGTTTACACATGTGTATGAGTCCCCAAAACGTGATATACTCACGATATATTCCGAATAAAATTGTCATTAATGCGGACCTGAGCGGGTCCACGTTTTTTCATTTACCACTCGTTGTTTCAAATTTTCTATATATTTTGACTTTAACGCTTTGATTAGTGAGTTGATTTTAAACTGAGTTAAACACGGAGAATAGATTCGTGTGACCACCATTTATCGTCCACAAAATATCCAATTTCTCTCAAGACCGCGCAGCATGAATAAAGCTTGTATATCAATAAATTAACCCTAACACTGTTGATAGCACGCAATGTTCGTTCATTTATTCGCACAAACATAAACCATTCTTCGGCTTTCGATAAGCGCGAATTCCTATTAGGGTAGACTGATTATCCGTAGGCTCTTGTCTATCGGACTTAATGTTTTAATGATGTTAAAATGACGCATAATGCAGACGTGTCCATCAAAGCGTTAACGCCATGTATATCGCCCTTATCAACCTGGGTCTTTGTCTAGAATTTAGAACGAGTTGATTTTGTTGTTTTTGCATATTTTCAAAGCTTAGATTTTTAGGAATATATCTTCCAAAAAAATATCTAAAATTTATGTCAAAATATTATTTAAAAAAACTGTATTGTTACGAATGAGGGGGGGGGGGGGCTCTCGAGGGTAGATTCCCGGGAGGCTTGTTTTTCTTTCGGATCATGTATAATCGGAAAGATGAAAAGAGAGAAAGATCTGGCTGCGAGAAGGACGTCCTCCCGCAGCCAAGGCCAACGGCCGACTCTTCCCCAATTCCAGTCTCCTGCACGTCACCACCCAACAGCTCACGCTATAGAATATTATAAATTTGTACCTCTAAACTAGAATACCTTCTTCAGATACAAGGATCATCCTTATAATTTTGAACAGTGTTGTTTTTTAATCATGATTAGAGTTTAATATTACATTATGTAGTGTTAAGGAGTCAATATCCCACACCAGTGCATGGTATCACCAAACTTTTTTTTTTATTATTGTATTCGTTTTGTCAGACAGGCCGCAAAAATATCCGGTGTGGGCCGTATGCGGCCCGCGGGCCATCTCTGTGACAGATAATTATCATCTAAACAATAAGACATATAAGTCAAACAATTTTTAACGCAATTTTCAATATCTCTAAATTCACTGGCAATTAAAGGCATCAGTCGACCCTTCTATAGTGTCGCTGGAAAAAAACCTCCTGGAGTAGGTTTTTTTTTATTGTATATTGTGATTTGAAGGAGATCAGCAAATCAAACATTTGCCAAAATATTTTTTTTAAGTCAAATTTAACGTTGAGGCGGGGGCGCTCTCGGGGGCAGAGTCTTCGGGCAACTACCCGCCTCCATATGCTCATCGAGATGGCCGAGCGCACGGGTCCGTTCTTCTATCGGGCCGTGATGTTGCTGGACGAATAGATGGGAATAGACAGGCATCGAATATAAAGATTCTCTTCTCTAAATAAATATTTATTCCACATTAGAGAGATCTGGCTGCAGGAAGGACGACCTCCCGCAGCCAAGGCTAACTGACGACTCTTACGACTCCCGCCTTCTGCGCGTCACTACCCAACCGGCAACGGTGCACGCACAAAAAGCGATCGGTCGGTATGCAGATGCAATGTCTCCGCAGGGCCACAAGAGATGGCGCTGTTAAAATAACACATTGCACCTGAAGAGAGATGGAAGATGTCGCTATTAACAGAGCAATACTATGTGGGGATGGTAAATCGTCCACTTGTTTTCGTATTTCATATTCCCTTATATAAATCCCAAAAATTGTAGACCAACTTATATTCAACTATTCTACTGGTGATGAACGTTTAGCATCACAGAATATGCAATAGAAGGTACCGCTATACGAATGATTGAATGCCATTTTTGGCTTTTGACAATCAATCAATATTCTGCCATTAATGATTTGGCACATTTAGATCTTCATTCTTCATCGAATTATGTTTGAATCTTTATTCGAGGTCGTGGGTTACAAAGCGGGTTACAGCTTGCGTGTCTTGAAAATTTGTTCGACCAGTTCTTTAACTAAACAGCACGCTCAATATTTCCTTGTAGTTGGAGCTGTAGCTTTCAATTTCCTGTCTAACCGTGGCCATGTTTAATTCATTATGAATAGCCCTGCCCTTGAACGTACATAAGCGCATAAACAAAACGCTGCTCATGGTTATATGAAAACATCAAAAAATGATTAGGAAATTACTTAATATATCTCAATTTTATCAAAATTAAAGGCGAAAATATCTATAAGGACGATTATATAAGGATTTGTGGCGTGCTGCTGTGACTTTAATTCACAAAATACACATTTGTGTTGGTTTGACGATGTGGAGAGCACAATAGCGTACGTTTTCGAGGCGCCGTAAAAAATATCAAAAGCGACGTGAAAAAGCTTTACACCCCGCAAAAGTGGCGATAAAGTGAAAAAGTAAATTTCTAGGATTAATAAATTTGGGCTGGCGCCGTAAAATAAGTCAGGACCTCGTCCCGTTGACACCCGACGAAACGACACTCGTACGAAACGTGACCGGGAAACCTTACGCGAACCCGAGATTGCACAATCCGGGGAGAATCGCGCCGACGATTTGTTCCGAAAATCCATCGAAACCGCGATGGACTTGCGGAAAATTCGCTAAATTTGCATTGCGTCCGGGAAAGCCGCAGCTTTCGTGTCGTATTGCGGACAAAACCTACATCGCAATTTTAACACCTCTGCCGTAAATTCCGGGCTAATTGTCGGCGCGGTGAAAACTTGACCGATTATTGGCTGTTGCGGTCGTCGTTCCTGTTGAGTCCTGTTTGTTCAAGTCGAATTTGTCGCTTGAAAACGTGACATTTTGACAGTACTCGGATAATACGACTGGAAAAGCACACCCTATGCTAATTTTGCCCCGCGGTTGTTATGACGAAGCTAAAACCAAAACACGATGCTCGATCGTCGTCCATAAAAAATACATGCTTCAGTTCGATTGAGCTTTCAAATTCTAGATTGTTTAACATTAACTATAATAACTCAATTTTAATAAGAAAATCTTGTACATATATTAGGTTGATGCATAATAAATGTCGTATTTTTACATAGACGCTTCTTTAAAACATCAGAGAAAAGAGTGTATATTCGAAACTATTTACTTTTTAAATTTAATAAAGACCATAATGCAACGGTAGCAACCAAAAACATATGTGATGTGTAGGAGGCAAAGGCGCTATCGATGCTCGAAACAGTCAACTACGGTTTGCTAAATTCAAATCTGGTTTTTTATCAACAGCTTATAAAGAAAGAGCGGGGCAACCTTCAACCACCGATAATGATATACTTCATGCTTGACTTATTCCATTAAAGGCACCAATAAAACAATATAATATTCGCTATTGATGGTTCTTTTTTATAGATTGCGCTAAAAAAGCTCCAAACAGCGCTCCGAATTATGGACGCGTTGTTATTTTTGATCAAGCGTGAGTAAACGCGGTATCCTCAAGGACAAATGTTTATACAAAATGACTAAATATATTTTGATATAATTTTATCACGTATTATTTGAATGTTGATAAATCATTAGTGGCGCCAACTATAAATCATCCTACGAACTTATTGAGTGATATGTTTTATGAATAAGTCTTTTGGATCATATCATCATCCATTGATCTAAACGTCTACTCCTGCATTAATCTATCTAATAAAGTAAATCAGCATCAAGTTTTTGAAGGAATCTAAAGGATTTCCATAGTTCTTCTAACTTCTTTCTAGTGACCCAGATAGAGTATGCCCGCACATGCGGCGTACAGCGCTCCATAGCGCATTATTTTCAATTTCATGATACATTTCTAACATTATTTATTCAAAGTATCCTTTCAAGCAGACGACAACGTAGTAAACGTTAAAATTTTAACGAAATTTGTCCTTATCCGATTGAAAATCACCAAGTATATGTAATACGAAAATTAACTCGGCAATAAAAGGGTCAAAATCAAATACTCAAGCGCTCGGATTTAAATCAAACACTTATAATAAATTATTGCATATGAAAAACTATAATGGTGTAAAACGTGTTGACCCAATGCATTCCATTAATTCAACCTTTAGGGATAATGGAATTATGATAGGGTATCAAAATTTTACCTATTCAAAAACTCGAATTTTTGGTCCAGTTAACAGGTATTACGAAAATTAATATTTGATGTTTTAAAATCCATAGCGTTGAAAAGCTTATTATATTTTTTTAGGCTAACAAAACCAATTAATATTTGAATGAATAAGAACTAATAAGCACCCGGACAGTGAGAGGTTGTTGCTTTCAGTTCAACTGGGCATCGGATGAATTGTTTTTTCTATGAAGCAAAAGCAAAATGTTTAAGGTGACGATAAAAACGATTCATGTGATAAACTTGCCATCCGTTTATATCCGAGCAATATGAAAACTTGAGCATTTTAGACAAAAAAAGACCCATTGTAGTATTGGCATAGAAAGTTAGTTCATGAACTTTTATTGTAAAAGTTTGGGTTCAAATTCAGACTATGGCAAAAAATATTTCACGATGCTAACAAGCTTTAATATTTCTGATCGACTGTAATGTTAAATACTGACATGATTATTTACATTTCATCAAAAATATTGTGATTCGTTTTTGTTCATTGAGTGAGACGTGTGCATATTTTACATTTGATTGTACAGAACGTGTGGGGTCACGAGTTCGGGCACGTGGGCGTCGTGTCGGCATCATCTGGGTGAGCAGAAATGGGAGCCTTTATTGGATGAGCATCTACTCAAAAAAACATAGTAATCATCTCCAGTACTCTTGTTAATTATTCCAGAGAATATTGGTACAAGTCGGTAAAATAATTTGGGGTTTTTAGCGCCAAACGTTCATCAAGTCCATGATTTCAATTAAATTCAAACACACGTTAAATGATCTATATTCATTCAATTTTGCTATGTAAATTTTGGTTGGTCCGGTCTTTTCCTGTCTTTCAAAGTCCCAGTCACCGGTTGACTTCCAATAACTGATTAAGGGTTGAAGATGCAAATAAGTAGTCGCTGCAGAGGATGCAGCGTAGGTCCTCCAGGGATGGATAGGGTCGGAGGTCGAGCGGAACGACGCGTTAATTAATTTGGCCCGGGGCGTTAGAAAGTGTCGGTCCGTAAAAATAAATTGGCAATTAGAATCTGGAAGCGGCAAAAGCGGCTTTCGGATCTCTGGCTCGAATTAGCCGCCCGTTTTTATTTTCTCGGAGAGCTTAGACCGGCAATTTCATTATAGTTTCAGGTGAACTTCAGACGATTTCATGAAAATTGTATGAGAGGCTCGCTCCGTCGGCCCGATTGCCTCTTGCCTGCAATGCTTTAATACGTAATTAGGCAGAGCCTCCTCCTCCCTCATCATCGATCTAAAATTTGGTTATTATTGCATCCTCAATTTGAGGCAATTCATGCAAGAATAAAACAAGGATAAAAACTCGATGCATTCGAGGCGCACTGAAGTAATACGTTTAAAAAATGGGAACAAAACTTTCTGCTGTATTTTCGCATCCAGTCTGGACGCCAGTATCCGGAATGACTCGTTGGAATCCCGTAATTTCGCGTATTATTGCTGGGAAACATTTAAAAGGAATTAAGCTCTCGCTGAAGTATTAATGCTCTTCAGAGTCTGCAGCATTCCGAAGATATTCGCCAAAGTTAAATTGTTATCGTCCTGTATGGTACTTTTTCCAACTAGTGTTTCTTCCGAATGCTAGAATGCTTGAGCTAATATTATTTAAAAATATCTTTATTTTTCAATATGTTTCATTCAAGATTATGAATCGACGCAAAAACTCGGCTTAATTGCTGTGAAACATTGCCAAATACTCGATTGAAACATCCTCAAAACGCTGTTTTTGTTCAATTGTGAGCAAACGCGGCACCCGTCTTGCGCACAGCTTTATCATGTGCAAAATTTTAGTCAATAAGCGATGCACTACACTTTTTGAAATGCATTTCATGTTTGCTAGCTCGCGCATGTCAGTAGATGGTCATCCAATATCATTTTCGTTACTATTTCTGGGGTGATCATGTTTATAAATTCACTGAGAACGTTCACTTTTGATGGCTGCCAAACAGATGCTAAACAACATAGCGACTTCAAATTTTAAACTTATGCATTATAAGATAGGTATTTTCCACCATAGTATTTTTTTTAAACAAAAACCGCAATCTATGCGTCTGGTCGGGCACTTCTGGGACATAGTCCTCGTAGCAGCCATGAAGAGTTGCAAAATCCGAAATTCAACGGGCAGGAGTTAATCGAGCAAGTGCGAATATTTTATTGCGACATCTGAGAGAAACAAAAATAGAAGCCGAAGACTATTCCGAGGATCCATTGTGCAGAGGAATTCGAACAACGGCGAAAAAATGGGACGACGATGGAAATTTAATCGATTTTTTTGAACGACTTTTTGTGTGCACGCCGCTTTGAGCCGAGTTCGCATTGTTACATAAAAAAGCAATTTCATGTTAACCGTACATCAGAGCGGACTTGCAAAGAATCGCCGTGAAAGAAGCAGAAGTGGTGACACAGAGGACGTCTTTGAGCTGGACATCCTTCCCGATGATGCTCGACATCCTTCACGAAACAAAACCAATTCTTAGCATTTTAACTGCCAGCCAATTTGGGGATATAAGAAATTGCGTAAAAATTGTTTGACATGTATATTTAATTGTTTATCCCGTTGGTGAGTAATCACGCATATGTGCGTACGGATTCGAGTGATATTAGGAATGCACTTGATGAATGAAGGCGATATCCTATTTCTATCTTCCGACAAAAGATTTATTAAAAATGTTAAATAATGGATTGATCTGATCATTTAACAGTCTTGAAATATATTACAAAGGCTTCTTCCATATTATATTATTTATATCATAATCAAATGTATATATTTTTGTTCAAATAAAACTATTAAATATATCGAGAAAATCTATCCCTTTTTGAGATGTTCATCCTAAAGCAAAGAAACGTTAAATGCTACAAATTGCCCGATTATTCTTGTTTACAGTCGAGGACTATTATCGACGTACCCTTTTTCTCCTACATTTGACATTGTTTTAACACCCACTCCACGCTATTTTTTTTTTCGACTAAAGAATATACGAGGGGGGATTCAAATATGACCCAGAATTTTGTTGTACAAATGTATTAGTAATTTATTTAAAAAAATATCTTATTCTTCTACATAGTTTCTGCTTAAATTAAAACGATTTATTATGCGTTGCGCAACAGACGATCGTCCCAGAGACAAATCGCCCTCGCATAATTCGTACCCCTTTTTAATGAACATTTCATCAAATCATAGGGTTGTCCAAAGGCGTTAATAATCGCTGTGATGAATCATGACTTATTCGATATAATATTTCAACATCGAACGATACGACTCATGATGATGAAGAATCGGTACTTTGGCCGTAATTACGAATCTACGAACATTACAAATGGGGATCGTTTAAGTAATAGACTGACCGTTCGAATGATCGATCGCAAGAATTTAAATCCGATCATTTGAACAACCGCAGACTCGGATGGATCTACGGTTTGATTGAAATTTGTCATCAATCCTGTGCGACTTAAACTCGAGAACGGTGATAATTAATATAGAGCTTCTTTATATAGATATAGAATCACGATAATGTTAGTATAACGAAACCACAAATATATCTTGAGCTTCTTTCGAGCATGAGAGAAGACTTGGCTTCCCTGGGGCTTCAATAGTAAAAGAAGACTTCGGCATAGCGTATCTTCAGCTTTCATACAATAGATGTACTACGTACTATGAATTTATCACTTGGTAGAAGTTATATCATTTTATATATTTTAAAATATTATCAAATTGTTGGCTGAAATTTTGAAGTTGAAATAATATGTACAGGATAAAAACAATCATACAATTTATTTTCCACGATCAATTTGATAATAGAAGGCGCTTAACCCATTCCGTACTGAGAGCATACCTGCTATGTTCTATTGTAAATCCATTTTTATCTCAGAACCGCGCAGCATGAGTAAAGCTTGAAAAAATGTACATATAAGCAATGCTGGGATTCAATTAAAAAACATAATAATGTAATTATGCTTTTGTTCAGATTGTCCCAAACAAACTAGTTTTTATTTGGATCCTTGTTTCTGGCTTTATCAAAAATAATGATTTTTTAAAATTTACTATTGTATTAAATGTTTTGCTTATATATAGTTCAATTAGTTATATTATAATGAACAAATTTGAAAATAAAAATATATTTAAACGTGTAGGGGTAACTTTACAGCAAGACTTTACCATCGATGTGCGTGGGTATGACAAGTTTGCAAATTCAGTACGCAATAGGTTAACCAATAGAGCTCCAACGTCTCACCGGTGAGTCGCTTTACTTTTTGCTATAAAAGCAAACACCTAAAAAAATATGCTAGGGACCTATATTGATGAAAAAAATTTGAATTAAAAAAGTCATCGGCTGGTAAATCGTCAGGGATTTTTTCAAAAATCTAGACTAGAATATAATTTTGAAAGCTTAACTTTCATCTTTTAAAAGATGGAGTCCCGTTCGGCATCTGGACTCTAACCGGGGAGGATCATCTAGAAGTTTTATTAATCACCTACGGTACCTGCCTCATTTCGACTTCTATCACCCAATGAATAAAGTCCGTCGTTCATCGCAGCCGACTCGTTGAACGGGACCAAGATGCTCTAAATCACGGGAAATACCCTTCTTAATGGCTTGTATAAGATATTAACAAAATATTCATTGTTTTGTGACATTCCTGAACAAGAAATGCTCAAAACCCATAAGCGATCCCACAGGATAACATGTGGTATACAACTTTTTGCGCATTTAATTCGATTAAAATTGAGTTCCAATCGACAAAATAGATTTAAAAAATTGAGCAGGTGTGCTTTTTGTAGATGTTGTAAGCATTGATTGAATAAATAATAAATTGAACGGCGGCAAAGACAATAAGTGGTGGTGTTGATTTGGGGCTTGGCTATTTTCGCGGAGAAAAGCGTTAGCCGGGGGTTGCGCCCCCATTCAGTCGAAAGGGTTCTTCGATAGCCCGAAATATCTCTCCATTGACGCCCCGTTTGTGGTTACTTTCCCTTATTACCGAAAAATCCAACCCGATTGTGAATAACTGTCGTCTGAAAGGCTTCCATTACGGCCGTGGAAAACCGACACAGAATACAACCGTCGCGTTATTACTTCCACCTGCGGTTCATTTCATTTTGTGAGCGCCGTCCACTTTTTGGCACACGATTGACAAATGGCGATGAAAATCGCCGCGGGCGATTTTGAAACCCACGGAATGAATTCGGAAAATGCGTGGTTTAGGCGCATCGAGTGACGATTTATGGCGTCGACACAAATCAAAGGAAAAACGTGTCGTTTTGTGTATATTTCGTAAATAATTAATCAAGGAATAATAGCTCGGATCTGGAAGAAACACTTTAAGCGCCCGGTAAACAGGTATAAATTTCCTTTTTGAGAGCTTAATTCGCCTCCCCGGCAGCCGCTACGATAATTTTTCATCTTTTTCATTGGGAGACGTCCCGAAGATAAATTTCATCTTGGAAATTTACAAGAAGATCCGCGATTATCCGGCTGTTTATCGCATATTCAAGACGATCGCCGCGGCATCACAGGACTCTGAATGAATTTATGTTTTTGGAAAATTGAAAATCGATCCCCTAATTCGGTTTGATTTTGTTGTGCGAATATACTGCAAACAGTAATTCTTCAATTATCAAAAAAGCGGGATTGCAGAGTACAGTCGCGTATTTGCGATCGAATTGTATAGATCGATAGCCCAAATTTATTGACTAATAATGATAATCCAAATTAATCGATTTCAAGTGTATTGTTTATGTTTACGCGAAGAAATTAACGAATATTGTGTGCTATCAACGGTGTTTATTTATTTATATACAAGCATTATACACGCTGCGCGGTCCTGGCAGATAAATGGATTTGTACGGACGACAAGTGACGGACATACGAATAAAGCATCTAAATTTATGATGATATAAAATTAGCTCACTACTCAAAGGGTTAAACAAAGATAAGACGATTTAGAATGTAAGAATGTTTTTAACATATTTTGAACCCTAATAAAACCTTTTAAACATAATGCATTTATCGATAAATTCTTAAGAAATAATTCTCAAGAAGAAACACTATTTCTACATATGTTTTTACTATTAAGAGTTGTGACAATTTTTAACCGACTAAATTCGGCTACCTACACTACTGGATGTCTTTCATGTGCCTCCGACCGGTTGACGATTCTCGAAGAATCGAAACATCAATCAAACTCGAGAATTCGGTTAGGGACCTACATTATAGTATGATAAAATAAGCTTTCATTTGATTTGTTTATTGTAAGTCTCTCATAGCGTTAACACTTCGAATGATCCATAAAGAGTATTCCCGCACATGTGACGTGTACTCTCTGTTTAGGTTCAGCTTCTTCGTTATACGGCTTTTCACACTGTAGCCAATTTTTGGAACGTATCTAGGTCATTAATCGAGGTATGTGTATATTGAAGCTTGGACAAATCTAATATATAAAATGAATTGGGTTTTGTTCGTTCGAAATGCGCTGCCATACCGTTCATCAGATTGCGATAAAACTTCGTCCATTTATTGCTTAGGAATTCGCAAGTGACATAGGCATAGTTTAACATATAAAAATCAATGTTTGTTTGTCCGTATTCAATGCGCTGCCATACCATTCATTCGATTGCGATAAAACTTTGTCAACTTATTGTTTGCGCTTTCTCAAATAATATAAGTATAGTACAATTAACTTACAGTAGATCTTATATATAAAAATCCAATAAAATAAGTATCCTATAAAATCATCATCAAATCAGACAAACGAGACTTTTATAGAATACACGTTTTTCAATTGAGAATAACAAGGTTATATTTAGCTTTATTCAAAGTTTGAAGAGATTTCAGCTGGGTTGGTTTTTAGCGAGCTCGGTAAACGACAAAATGATAATTGCAGCCTTAATGCGAGGAAAAACAGTTTGTCGAATATTTGGGCAAACTCTTCGAGCAAAGTTAAAAGCAATGCAAGTTGTCTAAAACGATAAATATTATTTTTAGGGGGGTCCAATCCGGTCTCGCTCAGCTGACACCGTCCGGTCGGTTCTTTGTGCGCATCCATCCCCCATAATGCTCTGCTTCCCTCGCTGTTTACTTTCAATTTTCAGCCCCCGCATTAATTCACTCCAATCTTTCTCAGAAGTTTATCAGATTTCAAGACGATGCTTCGATGACGACTTCCGCCGTGATAGAGCGCCCGACTTGGGCGCTGCTACATTATAAATAGCATCGTATCAGGGCACACCACATGAAGATTCGGAATTTCAATTAGTCAAAGATTGAATCTAATTCGGAAAGTTAATGTGCTTATTTAAAGATGGTTCACCATTTTGTGAACAGTTCCCCTGTCTATATTTTGAATTAAGCGCCATGTAATATACAGCTTAAATTATTGCGTTAATACGCAATAAATACTATAATAAACTCCAAAGTTTATGGATATAAATTTAAAAAAAAAAACTAAATTATGCTACTTAAAACGCATTTTTCATTTAAATACACAGTCCCCTGACATAGATATACATAACAGATTTTACAGACAAATTATATTTTAACGTTGGAGTCCATGCCATAAGAATATTGTCATAAAATACCGAATATATTAAAAGTTTTGATCCATCTGCGACAAAATCAGGATACGTTTATATGTAAATTTGGCGATGCGAATTTATATCGGTTCTAAAATAAACACTTAGCACGCGTACGAATTATTCGCGAGAAAATAGATATCGTATTTTTTGAGAGAAAATATGATTTGCGGAAAAGCAAGCGAGGTTCATAAAAAGGGAGGATTTCATAAAATTATAACTGCTCTCCCGGCTCCGATCGAATCGGGAACGAAGCAAATCTCATTGCTATTTTTCCGTATAGCCATTTTGTTACGCTCCATTTCGATTGTGGGAAAAACCTATTGAATTGTCATCATAGAGACGTCCCGAAGGTTCGCCGGGATGTCATCACATTTTTCAATGCTCAAACGCACATTTGAGCCTCATTCTTCTGCTGCGATGCGAGCCGATCCCGGAAAAATACATATTTAAAACGAGCCACCAATGGTATCCATTTCGGGAGTTACGCGCGGTCCAAAATATTAATATGAACAATCCCGGTTTATCTACGGGACTCTGGGGAGAATTCCGTTATTTTGCGAAATGTGAAAACAATCTTATGATTGTTTTCAAATTTATTTCTTGGCTTTTTTCGCATTTGTTCCGCAAGTTTCGAGTCCCATCTGAATATGAAAAATACGCAGCATCAAAAGATTAATCTGGACGACCGAAATCATTTCAAATGTATTCATCGTATTATTTATTCATTAAAAAAATAATTAAAATAATCTTGCGATACAAAAGTTCTGACACATTTTTGCTACGCAAGAATATTATAATATTTTCTTCTCTGAATTCTTCTTTTGATATCATAAAAGGATAGATAAGGATAGCGAACAGAGAAGGACCTTTTAAAAAAATGATATTTCCGTGTTAAAACTACATTAACATCATTGTGCTAATCAAAAATATAACCGATAAACCACGAAATGGAAGGTCTTTGAAATGTGTTAAAATCGAGTTAAATGTCATAATTGAATCGGAATCAAAATACCAAGAATTCTCATCATTTGCTTTTAGTAGGACATTGCGATGATTTTAAATTGAATTATCGAATAAATTTATCGTCCACACAAATCCAGTTTTCTCTCAAGATCGCACAGCGTGTATCAATCTTGTATATTAATAAATGAACCTTAACACTATTGATAGCACACAATATTTGTTCAGTTATTCGCTATTCCAATTGCTAAAAATACACGTCTGAAATTATTGTTTCGCCAGGTTTCATAAATTCCTAACGCACAAAATAATCTTGCGGGTCGTCAATCCGGGTTTCGGAGTCGGAACTGATTTTATCTCAGCGATTAATATTTTTTTACTTATTAATATTACTGACTGTTCTTTATAAAAAAAGCATACAAATGCCTTTTCGAAAACTATAAAGTATGTATATTTAAAGCCGTCATTGGTTTAAATTCGCCCATTTTCTAGGGGGTTGTTTGAGGGGGATAAATCGATATTGTCCAACGCCAATAAATTAAGCCTCGCGAATAAATATGGCATTCAACGGAGACTTGCACATATTGTTGTTTGCGCTCGAATACGTCGGATGTTCCAAGGAACTGCGAAAAATAAATTGAAAACGGAAAACTTGTCTCCGCCCAAGTCGAACATGTTGCGTATTTTCCGTCGGAAGATTCCGTGGTTTATTTTTGCGCAAGAGTCACGCGAACTGATTGCAACTCGCGAACATAGCATAAATAGAAGGTTCTATAAAGGGGCGTTTCGTGTACAAATATTCACCCTTTATCACGGTCAATTTCCACATAAACCGGCAGCCGGTTTCAGCCATCGAGATTAGATATTTCGTATTGAAAATTTCGGCTGATTGTCGTCAGATTGCTCGCTGGATTAATTTTAATTTTAACACATTCTGCTCGCCGTCAGATATGATATGAACAATGATGTTGTTATCATTGAACTTGATATTTTATTTGTGGATCATAAAATAAAGTCTAAAATAAAGGATGTCATGTGTGTATAGGGTGCTTTGCACATGGACGAACAATTTATTTTTTGGGATTTAGGGAGGTTTTGCTGCATTTCACACATAGGCCCTATATCCCAAGTGTCAGAGTTGTCGAAATAGATTATTTTTAACATTTTGAAAAAAATTCTTTGGACAGAGATGCTCACAAAATTTCTTTTTAATTCTGGTCAATAATTCAGGCCAGGTCTGTCGACCGTGAGAACCAGATAATAGGGCACGTCCCCAGACAAATAAATCCAGTGGTGTCAGATCTAATAACCGTGCGAGCCACGGAATAGGGCACATTCCCAGACAAAGAAATCCACTAGTGTCAGGTCTGGTGACCGAACGAGCTACGGAATAGGGCTGCCGAAATAATTAATTTACACGACAGAGGTGCCCACAAAACAAATCTAAGGATGGTCAATGATGACGATAGAAATCACCAGAGGTGTCCAATTTGAACAAATTTTGTAAATAAATGTAATTAAAAAAATCAAAAGCATTAAAAAAATGTATCAAAATAGAAGTTGAAATTCGTTTGTACATTTTATGTGACTTTGGAAGCTCAGAAGTAATTTTCTTTAAACTAACCCTGATACTTAGGACCTAGGCTTTATGTGGGAAACGTAGCAAAATAAGCCCCTAACCCCCAAATTTTTTTTGTCAATTTATATGCAAAACATCCTGTATATCATGTTGAAATCATAGAATTTATAATGAAAAAAACGTGGTAGAGTGCTGATATAAATACTGTCGTCTCGACTAATTATTTTTATTTGCGGAAAGAGCGTTTACAGCTGTTAACCTGCGAGAAGGACATCTTCCCGCAGCCAAGGCTAAGCAGTGACTCAGCCACCTGCGCAAACAGACGGAAAATAGTATACGCGCAGAAAGAGATAAATAATTATTATTTATTGTATTAGTATGGATTTATATATGTATATGTTTGTGCATCAAAGGTTCAAACTAACAAACGCGCGTTTTCGCGTGAACGGACCGCAAAAGCGAATCGCATCGAGTTCACCCTTTTCAACGCGGTTGACATGATATCTCAAGTTCTAATAAACAGATTTATTTAAAATTTTAATCGAATCTTCTTTATACAACCTTCTATCGCTCCTACCAGATTTATATCAAATTGAATTTTTAACTACTTTAAAATAATTTAAAACTGAAAAAAGACCAAAACCAGCTTATAATTTGTTTAAAAAAAATATTATTTATTCTGAAAAAGTTATTAAATATCTGATAAAAAAATGTATAAAACAATATTTTTTGTTTCTTTTTAATCGAGCTAGAAAAAACGCTCAAAATCTATACATCTGGACTAGAATATCCCGTTTAAGCAAAGTTTTCATCATAAATGCGTGCTTTGAATTTTTCTACTCTGTAAAAAGTGAAGTTTGCAATAACAATTTTGTCTAAAAGTTAAAGTGAACTTCTATCGAGACAATTGCAATTATTTTTATTATATTCCCTATATTGATACAAAAATGCTTCGACAATAAGCCCCAGATAGAAGAACTATAAACTGCAATCTAAAAGCATTGCAGCCAGCTATAATAGAACCAATAAAAACGCTTCTCTGGATAACACAAAGTTTGCACACCAAACAATAACTTTTTTTTTGGCGTAGACATCTTTCTTGAATAACACAAGGATTTTCATCAGCCCAGATGCGACAATTTTGCTTATTGACGCCAAACAAAAATTTGCTTGTTCGTTGTTCAATAATAATGTAAGAGCGTTATCCATTTTTGAAATTGTACTATCTTCTATTAAAACAAAATGGCTTATATCATTTGAAAATACGTCATATATAGAAATTATACAGTGCTGATATCTAGGCGTCAAATTTGGATGATCCGATATAATATTGCAAAGATTAGGAGTTTATGGAAGTGGTGATCAGATATGAGGCGACGAAGACATGCGGTGTTCTAGATTAGAGGTTTGCGTAATGTGGTAAGCCAGAACGGCCTAAGCGAGTTTTGCAAGTGATATCGCCACATTACCCCGAAGCCTTCTAAACCTGACTTTCTACTCACTCCATACGAAGCCCCATCATTTATAACAACACACGACGACTCATTAAAATAATATATCAGCTCCGAGATACGTCCTGGCTTTGAATAAATATCGAAAACGCAAAAAAAACGCCTTTAAATTACAGAGCGTTGAAACCCTCGACGTACACAAATAGTACGCCGATACTGAATCTAAAGTTCAGCGTATATCAGACATTTTACGGTGGCTATTTTGCAAAATCGCTAGGGACGCCCGAAAATGTTATATCGGACGATTGGCATTTGATCGACCTTTCAGCGATGTTTTTCTTTCAGCGCAACGAATACACCAGCTCGAAATTTCAGCTATTCATGGGCTTAATTCGGCTGTATAATAATTTAGACCGAGCATAATGAGGATTTGATCCATTTTGCATGGAACGTGCCATCATCTCATAATTGAGATGAGTTTAAATATCCATTTGAGATGAGGAACAATGGGATCCTGGTGCTGACATCCAAGCCGACATATAATACACGTATTGCTGCTCAAAGCCGCTTTAATTGAATAAAGGCATGTTGTGCACTCGGATTTTCTATGCAAATCCTTAAAAGCGATCATCGAACATTGTTTTCGTCCTGTACAAAATGCTTATGAAATGTATTCCGTTTTCCAATTTATTTTTATTTCCGATTTTTTCCAGACATAGTTATTGGAACATGTATTTTCCGGGATATCAACGCTATGGAATAGATGGTAGCGAATTTATACAGTAAACCCTTCATTTCGAGTGGCATAACTCCATTTTCATTTTCTTCATCGTCTCTTTCACTCCTCAAAGCAAAGATTGCACTTCAAAAGCTCATAGAAAGCTGAAAATTTCAATAACAGCTCTTTCAGGCGGCTCACTCGCAATCATTTAATTTTTACTTGCATCAATATAGACATCATAATTTTAAAAAAATCGATGCTTTTCCACCACACAATAGATCACGAGTATCTTTAAATATGAGATATACTGTAAAAAATGTCCGTTTTTTAGGATAATTTTCAATGATTGTTCGCAATTAATTGATTTTATCAACTGAAAAAGATAAGAATTATTTGAAATTTCGATGATGATTTAGAAGATTTCTATCTCATGTGTGGACAATTTTTGGATACAGTCAACCCTCCTATAGCGTCCGTTTCGTTTGGGGCTTGATTGGGGTTGGCTGTATTTTAGTAACAAATCCCTCAATAAGTTCGTAGGATAACATATAATTGGCGCCACCATTGACGTATCAAAATTAGTTCACAAGCTCCAGAAGTTTTAATGACGAAAACATAAATATGAACTAGGAGACGACTAGATAGGAAATGTGATTATATACGAATCGAACTTGCGAAAAAAACCAATATTTGTCGAAAGGGCAGGTTTCAAAGCCCATCCCCAAGCTCTCAATATTGAAAAAAGGTCCATTTGTCAGTCAAAAAATTATGTTACAAATATATTGCGATCAGCTGAAATGCTTACATGCAAAATTAAAAAGGATCTGCCTTTGTGTACCGCAAAAATCTATAATAACCGTGAGACAGTAAAAATTGGATTGTTTGCGTATTTTGTCCCAAAATCTATCATGGCAAGAAATCTGATCATAAAGTTAAAAAATATGAATTTTGGATATCTAATAAAAATGAAAATTGTATATATTAATCTTTCATTTGCTATGGTGTATTTACTACACTGAATCGAGTTGTAGTAAAGTTGAAATAATGGAAATTTTTACAACATCTATATCGAAATACACTTGGGTCTGTTTTTATGCGGATTTTTTTAATGCGATTTGAAGTTATGCGGTTTTCAAAAATAAACCTAATCCTATCCCTATCCCTCATTTTTCTATAGAGGGCAAATCTTTTTTTTATGCGAATGCGCATTAAAAAAAACTAAAATTAACGCTAGTACAAGTTACAACCATTAAAGTGTCTCAAGTTTCTTGATAAGAAACGGACCATTTTGGATTACTTGGCGAATGGACAAAATCCTACCGAGATAAGAGAAGAGATTTAATAAGAAAAATCAATAAAACGAAATCGCCATCAGAAAATCAGTCATTTATAATTAAATTGAAAATTTATTTCAAAACGAATTCCCATATGTGGATATTTAATTAAGAAATGAGCTCTTTTAATCTCCGATTACATTTAAAAAAAGACCATTTTCAACACAGAAGGATGCGGAAATTGTATTGTGTTTTCATTTATATGAATTTTTAATAAACTTTTTTTATGCGATTTTTGGAACATTCCATCATATTGATTTGAAGTTGTGCGGTTTTTAAAAACAATGGAACATATTCCTTAGTTTTATATGCGACTCCCTGTAGAACGTATCTATCGCATAAAAACAGAACCAAGTGTATGTATTATCGAATATCGATATGAAATATAATAAATACGGGTTTTAGAATGTCATATGGCCTACTAAATACGTTTTACTTTTTTTTTCAGGATAGATGTATGAATTCATTAAATCCTTCTAGTGGTATATCTTGATGAAAAAATGAAAACATTTTCTTCTGTGTGTGAGTCTGAGACCCATTTAAAATCACATTACCAAAAGACTCACAGGAGAAAGACGAATCAAATGGGTTTGGATGCCGCACGAACTGAACTCTTTTTAAAAAGTGGAAGGGGGGGATGCCAGGCCCTGGCACAATACTCCTTTAGGGGTTAATAACACTATGTTCTATTAATTATCTTGTTAAATCAAAGCTTCAGATAATATTGTTATCAACCCAAATTCTTCTTCCTATATATTTGCTATGTACTGCCAGATTTCAATTTATGTACTAAAAGATGGGACTCCCAAACTTCCAGCAAAAAAGCATCACACGGCGGTCATTTTGCACTTGTTCTTTTATTTTTTTTTGCACAAGTACGTCGGAAATCAGTGAAAGGACTCCTACTTCTTGCTTGAACAACACAGTTTTTAATACATAAAATAATTTAATCGAATACAAAAATCGGAAAAAAGCCTTCATTTTTCACGAAATGAAAATCTAATCGATGTAAATACGTATTGGAATGAAATATTCGTTAGTGAAAATTCGTTAACTTGTATTAAAATAATATGAGAATTTTGCCACCGACTCATGGATCCTCTTCTTCATAAACATTTATATTATATCCTAATCCCAGCTTTACCACATGTGGAAGACAATGGAAAATTATCAAAGAAAGTCTTATATAGAGATTGTCTACGCCAGATAATGCATACAGCACTTTAAGAAGAATCCAGACAATGCTCGATCAAAGACGACCAGCAAAGGACTAAAGAGGATCAGCTGATTGTCACACGGAAGGATCTTCAGATGGCAAGAGATGTATTAATTCAGCGACTGAAATTCACATAAACTGCCTAATAAAGGGTTAAGAAGCCCTAGGTCTGCAAATCGCGGGCACCTGTTTCGCGGCGGTAAAAAGCAATAATTAGTTGGAATAATTTAATAACCACCTGACGAAAACTTGTAAACTTATAAATTAATTAAACTCGGTGCTTTCCCGGAGGCGCACTTCGTATAATGCCGTTAATATCTTGCAATGACGAGTCAAACAGAACCAGCCGAGCGGCAAACGCTTAGAAAGTAATAAAAACTTTGCTTTGAGCGAGCAAAGTGTAGCGGCAACAGCAACCGAGTTTTCTTGCCTTGTCGCATTTGTTTATTACTCATACACTTCAGGGGCTCTCAACCATTAATAAATAGCGTCTCGCGATTGCTTACAATCCATATTTCGGCCATTTTTCGCCTCTCGCCTGTTCCATGAATCCTTCGCGAGACTTTTCGAAAAGTTTCCTCCGCATTTATTGCGGACTCGAAGGATCGTCACTGAGTATAATCGTCTTTATCTTTGGATTTAATTTCAGACGAGACTGATTGTGGAATTCAACATGTTCATCTTAAATATTATACGATGAAATCTCTCAAAGAAAAGATTTGCAGATGTTCAATTTACGGACAGCAATTATGCTTGGATGGTTCGGTGTTTTTTGATGAACGAAAATTTGAATTCTATCTTCTTCTCTCTTGTTTAATCACGCCAATGTGCGAGCAAGATGCACTGAAAAGTTAAAGACTGATACCCTGACGCACAGAAACTATTCATACTCGTTCAACATTCTCATTATTCAACACTGATTAACTGTCCATTTTTATAATATATACTAAGTTGTCTAATCCCCCAATGAACCGACCCAGCCCGCAATAAAATAAAGACAACAATATTTTCGACCGATTGTAAAATTTAAATAACCCACCCAATCAGTCTTCTTCGGAAAAAATCATTTTGTAATGATAGTTCATAATCGTGCTGTAGATATATTCGGGTATGGCATCCGATCGCGAGACGTTCAGTCGTCAAGTCAGCGGTCCGAAAAACGGACCGGTTGGAAACTGACCTTGCCACTCCGTTCTCTTTTAGAGTTTTTCGCGATATTTTTGGGGATTAATGTGTAGACCTTGTTGTAGACCACCAAACACTCAGCTATAACATCATCACGCTGTTTTTTGTTATTTTGTGAGTAAATGCGGCACCTATATTGCGCACAGCTTTCTCATATCCAAATTTTCAGTCAGTATGCGATGTACAGAATTTTTTGAAAGACCTGTCATGACTGCTAGCGCGCAGGTTTTCGCTAAAACAATAACAGCCATCTATATCTTAGGTTGGGTACTTTTGGGACTAATCGGGAGGGAGGGGGACGTCGCTTTTGAGGAGTAAGTGAGGAGTAAACAAAAGCGCACTTTAAAGCGAAATCATTATTAGTCGATAAATTTGGATAAACGATTTAAACAATCGTGCGATGTATGTAGGAAAGCTCTCCGTCTCTGTCTCCCGAACTGCGCCACTTTCTCTCTCTGTCTCTGTCTGTCTCAGAGCTCAATGTATAAGAGTGCTCTTTCTGATAAGTGGATGGGGGGTCCCAGAACCTAGGATAGTACTCCTTTATTCTCTGAGCGTTTCCACGGAAAACGAATGACGATATCGATATATTTGTACGCATGTAGCACGTAAGACAATAAGCTTAGATTGATACACAAGCAAATTATCTGTACGGAATTTAATCGCACTAATGAATTGAGACACAACTAGCTGTATCTATTCATAAATCTGTAAACGATCCAACATCCGATTACGATGCCGATAGCTCATACAATCGTTCGCATAAGCGAATCAACCCCATTCCATCCCGTTGTGAATAAATACATATTCGGGATTTGTAAACTAAAAGGTAAAAGCGTGCCCCTAAATTGTATTCATTGTCATGCCGGGTATTCGTGAAGTTTTAATGGTGGAACTCAAATTTATTGAGTGGAATTAACTGCCCGGCATCGTGTGATTGCCAGTCCAGGTGTTAACTGTGATTTTCCACGCCATTGTTTCCGTGTCCGCCAAAGATACAACTTTTTTTCAGCCTGAATGTAATGAAGAAGTCATTAAAATCGATCCCTAATTTGGCAAAGAATTTTCATGGAATTGAGAAAAAAATCATATTCCACGCAAAATAATTTTCAATATTGAATAAATTACCAACAACAATAAATGACAATTTACCAACTGCGTCAGCTAGCAGATACAGTTGATATTTTAAAAAGTGCTTTAAAATGTATATTAACTGAAAAATTGTATATGAGAAAGCTGTGCGCAAGATGAGTGCCAAGCAAATTCGCGGCGGACATTTGAACAACATTATATTTTATACGCACAAAATATTCGGTCATTTCTTTGCGTAAACAAATAACACACTTGAAAGCAAAATCATTATTAGTCAATAGATTTGGATTAACGATTTATACAATCGTGTGATGTATGCGGGGAAGCTCTCCGTCTCTGTCTCCCGAACTGTGCTACGTTCTCTCTTTGTCTCTGTCTGTCTGCGAGCTCAATGTACAAGAGTGCTCTTTCTGAATAAGTGGAGGGAGATCGCAGGGTATCCGATAGTACTCCTTTCGGGGTTAACTGATAGTTGACCATAATGGAAATAAGTTCAGTGCACCAGCGGTTATATTTTATATTGCAGAATGGTGTATTGTCACCTATGAAAGAATCAGCCCCCGATCGTCACACGGGAGTATTCGCATATAATTTGCAGACGGTAAGTCGACTTGGTGTTAACAATTATTTTATTATTATATTCTGTTCATGGAGGAATCATGGAGGAGGCCCATTTTGGAATCTCGGCTCTCCTCCGACGATATATTTTTTTCAAATTGTGACCAACCATATTTTATGACCAACGATTCGACACCTGCCAGAGGAAAGTCAAATAGTAAAAGACGTTGTCTTATTATTAGACGATAGTTCTTCAGTTATGAAGTAAAATTATGAGACTTAAACATATGTACAATGATTGCAATGAAATAACTTGTGTTCGTCGTTATCTGCGTGTATTTACGCACGCAACACAAACATGATGATGTGTAAATCTTCAAATACTAATCCATTGTAGATTTTTCCTGGAATAGAATATTGTTTAGATAGTCCCGCGATTAAGGAGAGGGGGGATAATCTTTTAAGGAAGTTGAAAATAGAGATATTAGATGTATCGATAAGTCTTTGCCGATTTTGATTGACGTCTGTTTGAGCTCAGATTGTGTTTAGACAAAGCGAAGACAGCATCTCCGTTGTTTTTTTAAAGAACTATTGGTCAGTAATATTAATGGGTAAACAAATATTATTTTTGTTGAGGGTAAAACGTCAAACCCCCAACACCGGCCAACATCACATTCGGAATTAGGCTACAAAAGCTATAAATGTATTGAAGAACTATCGTAGATGATGTATTTACCATGATCGATCGACAGTTCAAGAGCATTTAAAATGTATCAGGAAGACGCATTTGGATGCCGCACGAACTGTCCGAAGATAACAAAGGATAGTGATGAAACACGTGCAAAGTTTTGTTGTCAACACAAAAAGTTTGTCCCTTTTTGCACCGAATTGTGATTGGGGATGAAAATTTTTTTAGCTGAGACAAAAACTATTTCTGACTTCGAAGTCTGAATTCACGACTCGCAAGATTATTTTGTGCGTTTGGTAATTCAAGGAATTATTTATTATTTAATTTTGAAACCTAGAAAAATAATAACTGCAGATGTGTATTATCAGCAATTGGAAAGGAAAAACCAGGTCGTCTGAAAATCGTCTTAAAAAATCAGGGAATTTAAAGGGAAAGAACATTCATACCCTTCATATTCACCAGACCTGGCTCCAAAATATTATCATATTTTTTTAAAGGACAAACGATTTCGAAACTGAAAATGAAAAAAAATATATATATTCTTTCTTTGTTGAATCATCGGTAAAGACTTTTCGATTAATTTAATATAAAGCTCTAATAAATTCAATCAAGTATATAACAGCAGAATGATTCGTATTTAATATTCAAAGTTATTATCCCGATATTAATTATAAAAACATTGATTCCCAATACCAATTAGCCCCCAATCACACACAGAACAGGATGTATTACAGAGTGATTAATTAATTACGAATACATTAAACTTAACCCCCTGTTGCCGATTAGAATTCCCAAGCACGCGTGTGGTCGTTTTGTTCCGAGAAAGAATCAATGTTTGCCTCTCGATCATAAGAAAAAATAAGGGTTTGTATTCGGAGCATCAAAAAATAATATAGAGACATTAATGAAATTACTATTATTAGGGAGAAAGGATTAAACGTTCTCCGCCCAGTGGTATTATGGCCGCATTATGTATGTAGCTAATTATAGTCATCCAATCGATTGGGAGAATTTTTCGTGTTATTATTATACAGATATTAGCTGAAATATGCCCGGAATCTTCGGCATTAAGAATTATGTAAAGATTCTCATTATTATCCTAGGAATTTTTAATAAAGATCTCACCTTTCACTTATGTACGATAATTTTTATCCAGATATTTTTACATATTGAGCATAGGAATAAATGTCAATACAAAAATGGAAAAGTCATTATTGTATTTTTGTAGGACGCAAACAGCTCGCTCGGTCGGAAATCAAAATACAGAAATATACTGTGTTCGCGAACCGGAATTTAATTACCCCTACCCGATCCAGTCAGGTTTCTAAAATTAAATAAGCTTTTTTAACGTCGCTTTCGTATACTTGAAATCGATTTTCTTTGCGACCCCAAATAAAAGAACTGTATTTGTAATCCAATGAGTATTTTTAAGGCAGTCGTTGAGTGACAGCTGAAAATTCTAAAAGTATCCGGGCTCTCTTTGCTCCAACTATACCTAAGGCATGGAGATAAATTCCTTTACTGAAGAGAATTGGTTAAAAAATGGATAAGTGGTGACCTAAATTAGGGAAGAAAACCCTGAGGTAAGGAAAAGTTATCGGTTCATTACCGATCTCTTAGGTCTGTCATTCTACATTTTTCATAGATACCCGGAGCGGTCCCTCGGGAAGGCTTTATTTGAGGAACGAAGTGGATTTTCCTCTCTCAAAATATAAATAATCATCGTCGATAAACCGATATTCGGGCGAAAGATTTTTAAATTTAGACTCAACCGTCAAAAATTTAAATATGCATACATTATAATCGATTGACATTTGAACTATAAATATAGTATTTTTAAGCAAATCTTAATACTATAATATTAGTTAATTGAGCTTATAACCACGGGTAGCATAATCAACAGCATCAAGATAGGAATTACGCTATAGAAACGAAATGCTATAGAAAATTAGGCCCATACCATTTTTTTACTTATTTATTTTGTTAATAAGTACAAGCTATTAACGCCCGAGGGCGCATTGATCTTATATATTTCACCCGTTGTTTACGTTAAAGGCGCTGCAAATGAAGTGAACGCTATAGGAGGATTGACTGTATAGATTCATACGTGGGCAATGCCTGCTTTTATTTTATAGAATATCCGAAAAACAATTAGTCAATGTTGCAATTTTTTTAATATGATATATTAAAACTTTAAATGTGTTTCTATAATATAAAAAAAATAATTTAACTAATATGTCTTATACTATTAACGTTATGCATTTTTATAATAAGGTAGTTTCCTTGTCGCACATTGTAATAATATTGTATTTATATATAATACTATGTATAAATTTTAAATGATGTAAAGCGCAGATCTATGCGCGCGGTATTTATAGAGTTAAAGGCTTTCTGAAAAAAAATACTAAATAATAAAAATTAATATCCATATTTTAACAGCCTGTAGAAAATATCAGAACAAAAAGTCGCCAAAGGCGTGGAATTGTATTTGTCTTAAATGTTCGAAAGACTTAATTTAAATGTTTCAATAAGCTAGTGGGCATATTGTCAACGTACTCACAGACAAGAACATGTACTTTTGATTAGCCTGGCAGTTTGTGCGCATGCGCATTGCCAATTAAGGCTCAATGTTCCCTCCGCAGCAATCGAATTGGTATCTTTAGGTCAGCGGGCTACTCGGGCTTGCGGCACGACGTGTTAAGTGGTCGGGGTGTTCCAGTAATAGAGACATGGGAGTCCTTGATTGTTTGGTCACGAAGCCATCACGGTTGCCAACAAATATTAATCGTTACACGTTGCCGACACGCTCTGAGCTCAACCCTCATTATGCAAACATACTGCGTGCGGGACAATCGGCTCCGTGATTATGGACCCAGCTGCTGGATGCTGCTGTTACATTTTTCACCCAACGTCCACACATGTCTCTCTCTTACAACAAATTTATTCAGGAAGAGTATCAGGGCAAGGGCGAGAAAGATTAAATTAAAACTAATAAAATGACGATGGTTTCTCAATCCAAAAAAAAATATTTATATAATATAGAAACCTACACCATATGAATGATCCAGCCTTATATAAAAATATGACTAATGAATCTTTGAATCGATAATTTGATCGGCTTGTTGATCTCTATAAATATTTTTCAAATGTTTCCACGGGATGTATGTGATTATTTAACACATCATTTGCGGGGAATTTGGATCTCAGTCCTTAGCGCATCGTTAGCTGTATGCGGGAGACTGTAATCTCATTTCACGATTAACTAATCGCGTTCGTGGGTAATTGTGATTAGTGTTTCTTCTCGAATTTTTTTTAAGCAGTCGGCGTTTTGTGATTTTTTTTTTTTGAGTTAGGGACTATAATAACATCTTTACTAATTGTAAGTCTATGTAAGTCATGGCTTTTTTTGTGCGATTTTCCGCGAAACGCATCTACCGCACAAAAAAAGTTTATGTTTACATTTTTTTTAATTTTGAAATTTCCTTGAAATTCTCGAAAAATTTGAGAAATTATGTCATTTCTCCAGAAATTCTAACTGTGATCACAATTCTTTTTGTACATTCATATACTTGGATCACATATATGAATATACAGCTAACACTTCTGAAAATTAAATGCTATATTTATTTATCTAGAAGGCATATATTGGATATTAGAAGACACATCTTATACACCTGGAACAACATAATTGGAACGTGTAAAAAAATTCACTCGAACGTAACGTGTTGCGAGGAAAAACTTTGGAGACGCTTGTTATAAGTGTAATATTTGACTGAGCAAACCCCGCATAAGATGTGTTAAAGAGACAGCGCAAGATATGGACGCGTGCGGATGAGGCGTCGATTACAGGATGATAATATATTAGAGCTAATTTTACATTAGTTAAGGGGATAATCGCATTGTTTAAGGGAATAATCTAGAATTTTGAAAAAAAAAATCGTTTTTTTATTGTATACTTTCAAAGTTTAGACTTTTAAGAAAATATCCTTCAAAGAAATTTCTAAAACTCTAATTATTTACGGAGTTATAGCTTTTTTTGGTGACGCGGCAACAAAGACGGTTCTACCAGAATTAAATCTTTAAACACGTTTTTTCTTAAAACTAATATAAAGTAAAAATATTTTTATTTTTGATTAAACTTAAAAAACGTCCAAAACTTGTATCTTCAGACTAGAATATCTCTCGTAACAAAAGCTTAAATAGCCATTTATGTCCGAATTTTATTATCATATATTTGAAGGTTTCCATGGAAGAATTATGAGATTTATGAAATACAGTATTTTTAAATTTTGCAATTCGCTTCCATTAATATAAGGTTAAATAAACCTAATCAATGTGTGTATAAGTATATTATTTAGTAAGCGTTGTATCCTAACAAAATATAACATAACAAAGTATAGCAATTTTATTATCAAGTTTTAAAACGAAATTTAGCTTCCGTATCTGAATTATGTTCTCCAGATGATACCAGATAGATTACCACTATAAATTTTACGTGCGAGACGATAATAATGAAGATCGCTACGTTACCCAAGAAGAAGGTACTGAGTAATTAGCCAGAGAAGGTCCTGAATCATTCTAGAAGAGGCTGTATTAACGATCTAGCATAAATTTTCATACTTCGATGGCTGTTGACAAAATTAATTCGTATTTTATGAGCTCATGCTGAAGGCTGTGCAGTATTACATCGAAGATTACCTGAAACAAACAAAGCATACGTTAATACATTTACATCGTCATATCTTAATTAGTTGCAATATTTTATAGATATAGTATTAAAAATACAGTTCGTCGAATGTTATATAATGCCCAACTTGTATCTTTCTATGCATCAATAATTCATGTCTCGTCCATCGAAGCACTACTTGACACGCATCGCTACGAGCAAGAACTATGGATAGAATCATACTTGAAGTTTCAGAAACTGTACCCACACCCATTGTCTTTTGTTGTCGATGAGGAATAGTTTCTACACAATCTTTAAGAAGTGTTTATTTAACACCTACGAATAGAAAATATTAAGATTTTCGATTTTATATAAAAGCTATTATAAATTATCTTGATCACCGCGAGGATATCGCGCGATCACTTGTACCATTTGAAATTTAAGACACCAAATGAAAAATAATCAAACTGATAAAAAATATGAATAGAAAGACGACATATTCGTTGAAGATATGCGCTGAGACTAAAATAAAAACTATGCGATTGTAAAATATAAAACTTTACAAAACGGTTTCAGCAAAAAACACAAAACAAATTATTGTTTTCAACAAGTGACATTTAAAATTTATTTTTCGCGTTGATTGACGTTATTTCATATGATTTGACATTTTAAAAATTGTGTTTAAAAGAATGTAAATGTCGAAGATGCATCGCCATCTTCTATGATTCAAAATCAAATGAAAAATCAGAAGATGTTCAGAAAGACGATGAAGATCCATTGTTTTATTTTGTGAAGAACATATTTTTTTAAATGAATTATAACAATGCATTTGAAGCATTAAATGACCATGAAAATGCCATGACCTGCTCGGGTCATGATTTGGACAGCCATGACAGCCAAAAAAAGGAAAGTATCATCTCAGGACGACATCCCCTCAGGAGGACATCCCATCAGGAGATCTCCTCTTCATCACAAGGGTTAGATGCTAGTAAATTTAAAGAAGTATATACCAAATATATCCATGCAGTTCGATGGAGCTCTCTAACTTAAAATAACTCTAACTGTAAATTTACTAACCCAAGTAGAGGATGAAAGATTATACATTCTTCCACATTATGAATCGCCCTACATCCTGTTCATTTCTGCCATTAAATATTGTTTTTTTGTCGTTAAAGCGGGTAAATTTCAATGATGATTCGACTTTTCATTCGCCGGGGTTGCCTGCAAACGGTGGGGGTAGATTCTTAGGGTTGCGGGATGAACGAACTATCTATTATCACTAGGAAGCCTTGCGGATTGGCCGTGTTAAATTGTTGGCGTTCAGATTTCATTTATCGCCATCAAGTTGTAATTTTGAGCAAATCTGGAATCCTCTGCCTTGAAATTTTCGGGGTATTATCATGGTAAATAGATTTGAATATTAATTTTTTGAGGATTCTTCTTTTTCGATGTTGTCGGATGAGCGGTCGGATATAAAGAATAGACCCCTCTACAGAGGTAAAATAAAGATTTCCGTCGTATGCTGCGAGTCCGTGTCGAGGCTGCGAAGCCCTATTGATACTGAGGGGCGGACGCTCCCGTCCTTCTCGTCGAGGCCTGCTCTGCGACTCGAGACGCCCCTCGTGGTGCGCTGTATGAGGCAACTACGACGAAGATTGCGAGCCCCATGAGACAATGGGGGGGGGCCAAAACGCAACAGAGCTATACTTTAAATAAGCTTATCTGTGTTACAGAAATGTGATTTTAGGGGACCCAAATGTAGTATCAAAGTTTCTTCAACGAGTTTTTCACAGTTAATTTGTGTTGAGACACAGTCCAGTAAACAAATAAGCTTTGTCGTGGTGTTAAAGCTATGACTGTATTTTTTTTTCAGTTTTTCAGTAAAAAATGACGCTTGATCTACGACGTACAATATGTGCATCTTTTCTTTTTCGGTATAAAGAAGAAAAAATTTCATGACGAAATGTGGGTGTTATACAATAATCTTATATGAAAATAAAATGACTTCTTCCAGAAAAATACCTGTTCTGATCCCTCTATCAACACTAACAATAAAGGAGGTCATTCTTTGTATGTGGTAGTATTTTTCTGGAGTTATTTATTAAGAAATGCTCAAATCTGGTTAGATCGTTGCAGCGATCGTTTATTATATACAATTCGAATGATTAAAATAAGAGCCCTTATATAAACGATCTATTTTGGTCAATAACTAAAAAATAATTAACATTCTGCAGAAATCATAAGAAAGCTGGGATTGGAAATTCTACCTCATACAGCTTATTCACCAGATCTCGCATCGTCGGATTACTACATTTTCAGATCGTTAAAGCATACATAAAGATGTAAAAAAATTAACAATGTTGGAGAAGTAAAAACGCAGTTAGATCCGTTTTCTAGTGAAAAATCAAAGGACTTTTTCAAAAAGAGAATTGAAAAATTACCTTTACGCTGGCAAAGGGTGATGGAAAATTATAGAAACTATTTCGTTAATTCGTAGTATTTAAGATTTCTTTAATAAATACATGTTTTTCATCAGTTACTTAGCTTTTCGGTCTTTGGTACCATCCAACATGGTTCAAAATGTCACGTGATCAATACAAAGGCGAGGGAACTTTTCATTTAAAATTTTTGACATTACGAAATGTAATACGTATGTTCCCGAGAGATTGAAATATGTAGCGCAATGTACACATGTGTATTTTTCTTCAGGAATGTAAATATAAGTATGTTCTCTTTAATAACACTGTCGGCCATAACCGCTTATCCCCGAGCAAATACTTCCCAGCGGAGTGACGACGTTTGCTCTCATGCTTCCGAGGAGACACATTCCCAGGATATCTCAGCTGGACGAGAGTCCTTACAATGCAATCGTACTTGGCACCACATGGCCATAATTTATTTAATGTGTGTATGTAATTATTTCTGTGTCCGCTCGTATACCGTTCAAACAATCCTTGCTCGCGCGCCGTAAATAATTCACGCCTTGGTCAACTTTAATTATACCCTGTTTGTTTGGACGAAGCTCTGACTTAACAACAAGATACCGCTCCCCAATGTCATAGGCGATTTATTATGATTTAACATTTGTCTTTTATCAAATTATAACATGGACAATATAAATTTTATTTGACTTAAAATATCCTCAATAGAATCAATTCCTCTTTTGAAAAACGCTTTTGGTTTTGAGTCGAAATATGTATAAATATGATTTTCGACTTCAGTTACGTTTCGAAAGCGTTTATCTTTTTAGAGAATATGTCAGAGATCGAAATATATGATAATTCATCGGAGCCTTAACAGGTCTTAATTTTTACGTTTAATTCTTAACTTTTAGTTCACCCTTTCTAATTTCTGCCAATATATTGACAATAGTTGTATACAACCACAGTTATTATTTCGTCAGGTTTTATAAATCAACAATTCCTTAAATATTTGGTAAAGCGGAAAGAAATGTCATTTTTTGTTATTTGGAGATTTTTTTTAATAAAAGCTGTAGAATATTACTCGATTAAATAATTTTCATTGTTATTTATAATTGCCCTCCACAGATTAGGTAGCTTTTTAATTCCTTTTTCGTAAAATTCGGCTGGTTTCCCACTAAAGTAAGAATCCAAATGATTTTTCACTCGCTCCACAGAAGTGATTTTTTTATCGCGAAGCGAATGTTCTAATGACTTGAAAAGATGATAGACTGAAGGTGCAATATCAGGAGAATATGGTGGATGTTGCAGCACCTCCAAATCCAGCTTCCCCATTTTGTTTTGCGTAATCCTTTTTGCGGTCTTACATTATCATGCTGTAATATTCTTCTTTGCTTGTTAACTAGCACTGATCGCTTTTTGAGCATTTTTTTTGAAAAATGATGTTAAAACTTAGGAGGATGGCTCTGATTCTGAGGCTGCAATGAAAATGGTCCATTCTATGCGGTTAGTGAATGATATTGCTGAGAGTTGTGTTGCCTTAATCAGAGCCGTAACGAGGGTACGAAGCGCCCGTGGTAAGTATTTAATTTGCGCCAGATAGCAGCATAAATTAGTAAGATAGATAAATATATAATTTTTATGGGTGGAGAGAAGTTTAGACTCGTTCGCAAAATCATTTGGCGCGAGCCACCTATGTTAGTAAGACTGCGGGGACTTCCGTGATCGAACAAATCATAGAAAGCCCGTGGTATGCATTTATCGCCGAAAATGCCGCAAAAAGTCCTTAAAAGAATGGTCACAAGGTCTTTGTGTTCAACCGGTCCATCTTTCAGACCGCTGACATGACGAATACTGAACGGATGGTGTGTTTAAAATTTGCAATCTGTCGAAAATATTGTTGTGTTTATTTTATTGCGGGCTTATGTTTTTATCAATAAGTACAAATTAGTGATTAATAGAGTGTTTTAATTTAATTTTTATTATTTTATTTAGCAATTTATTTTGCCGTGATTTTACGTTTACATGCCTATATGCAGTTCCGATTACACATTGAAGATTAAAAAGATCTTTTTTGTGGCGTAGTCGTTACAAGGTATATTCTGTGGTGGACGTCCAAGCAAAAGTTTAAGTAATCCAACATCAAAGGCTCTAATATTACATGTAGATTTTTATTCATAGAATTCACTGTAAATATTTAGCATGTCCTTTATTACATTTTGCCTCAAATATCTCGGTTGGCAATATTTGCCCGCTATTTCATATACTCAACCATCGTATATGCAGCATGTTATTAATCGTTTTATGTAATATGTTATGTTTAATCTGTAATTTTTCCTTTGTATTTACGTACAGATACTGTTAATAGTTTTCATTTTTAACCAAAGGAAAAGTTTGATTTTTGATGCATTGTAATTAGCACAATGCATAGAGTAATCCATCCGGTTTATATTGAAATAAAGTTCATGAAACACATTTTTTAATTACTTTTGAAAAGTGCAAGCTGTGAATCTATCTATCTTTTTTTTAATGACTTTTTACTGTTGTTATAAAAAGTATCATGGCCAACAATTGATGAAGAACATTCGAGTCAATGTATGCTATTTAAATGCAACGATCCAAGTTATGAAGGCAAAAAGAAGAACGAAAAAAATATGAATACGTCGGGAGATGTTTTTAAAACTTAATCAAGATTAATCATGAATAAAAAAATAGAAGCAATATGAATCCCAAAAACGTTCTTGGAAAAAGAAGGTTCTCATTAAATGTCAATTAAGTAAAGCAGACCATGACCAATAATTTAGAAGCAATTTCTTTGAAGGGGCTGATTAAATTATTCAGAAATTTGAGTTTTCCAACAATTGTCGCTAATCACACAAGATCAATGAAAAATTGTACCTTTAGTTTTTTCAAAAATAAACCCATTATTTTTTCCAATGAATTTGACTAAAAAAAAAGTAAATATGTACTGTTTAATGGTTCCGATGTATTTTTTAAAAGGTCATCTCATTTTTATCACGTCACAAAAGTCGTTTTATTTTAAATTTCATTTTTCGAAGTTAGACATCTCTAAGAATGCCGTCGAACTAGCAGACATAGTAAGCATTTCAAAAAGTAAGGAATATCACATATTGACTGAAAATTTGAACATGAGAAAGCTGTGCGCAAAATGAGTGCCGTATTGGCTCACAATGGAACAAAAACAGCGTCGTGAAGATGTTTCGATCGATTGTTTGGCGATGTCTCATAGTAATAAAGACAAGTTTTTACATCAATTCATAACCATGGATGAAAAATGGGTCCATCACTTTCCATTTGAGACAAAGAAACAGTCAAAACAATGGATTGAACAGGTTCCAAAAAAGACAAATCAATAAAAAATGGCCGAATTTGACTAAAAAAGAAGTGTTATTTACTAATAATGAAGAGGCGATGTCGGCGGTTGATTGATAGTTCTCACAATAAACAGAGTATCGAAGCTACTGAAGCACTGGGAAAAATTTGTCGAGCTAAAACGAGACTACGTTGAGAAATTAAGATATTTTTTTCCTATTTTTTTGTATTGAAGTAGAGTTATTCTGGGTAATAAATAATAATGTAATACAAGTGTCTTGCAATTATGAAAAAACCTACAACCTCGAACAACAGTCGATTTAATAGGATTATAAATGGTAGTCCTGTTGAACGATCGATGTTATTAACATTTAATTTATTCGTTGATAAAAAAATCATATTTAATTGATTTTTTTTTCGATTATTTTGTTATGGGCATTGTAATTTTGTATGAACTTTGAACATTGTATTATACACATTTACATTTTGCGATATTCGTGTAGAATCATATAACTGGGTTATACTTGGGCTGACTGTAATATTTATTTACGAGTTTAAATACTGATTATTTTTTGGTATAAAAGCTTACTCCTTCGTTTCTCCAATTCCCGGTTCCCCGGAGCTATTCCTTGAAAAGTATCACGTATGCAAACACAATAAGAAAAGGTTGAAGAATTCGAATGTACGTGGAATTTTCGTGGGGTCTCCCGTGATCACATTAATATTTAATAATGTGAAAGTGCGTGACGTAAGCGAAATGTCAGAAAATTTCCAGGGGCAATTATCGGGAAATTTCTGTGTTTTTCTCCACTTTTCGTTAAATTATTATTTCCCGTTGTACGTTTGAATAAATAAATTATGCTTCCGTTTCTTGGAAGGGAGGGATGAAATTTCTTACCATTTAACATTTCAAAATACTTGCGTAATTAATTCAAAAACAATAAAATTATTAAGCTTAATGACTTTTCAGTAGTATTACGAGGCATCACTTCAAACTTTGTAATTATTAAAATAAACTTTATTTAAAAAAAAAACATATATTTACAATATGAACCATTGAGTAGTGAGCTAATTTTAAAATAATTTAAACGTAAATGCTATATTTGTATATCCGCCTCTTATCGCCCGTATAAATTCATATATCTATCGGGACCGTGCAGCGTGTATAAAACTTGTATCAAAATAAATAAACACTGCTGGTAGCATACAATATTAGTTAATTTCTTCGCATAAACATAAACAATACACTTTGGGTTTTTTATCTACATAATCGTACGATGTACGCAAGACACTCTCTCCGAACTCAGTGTGCAAGAATGTTTTTTTCTGAATCGATGTGATCGCAAATACGCGACTATACTCTTTAAAAGGTTAAAGAGTAAACCATCAAATAAATACAATCAGTTGTGTGAGTTGCACAAGAGTATGACTTTTGGAGGTAGAAGGCTCTTGGATTAGTCCAATGTATCTCGTATTCACCTCGGATGGTTTTTACCTCGACACTGGAAAAGAACGCTTTGAAGGCGCTGAAGGCACCGAAATGGATTGCCATGTCTCCGTGTCCGACGGGCTCCTCACAAGGCTCACGAACACGGTGAAGAAGCATATTTTTTCGGCCCCCAAGTCCCCCCACATCCACGGAATGTGATTTACGTTTATGCACGGGCTCCCACAAGAAACAATCAAACCTATCTGCTAGGCCCAGTTCTATCAGGTGCGCACTGAAATGCCTGTTAATAAGTGGGAATCCCAGTGAGTTGGGTTTACTCAACGCGAGCTTCTTCTGCTTAATGATAGCGTTCCTACCACGGTGTTCCAATATGTGCATCCAGGCCCCAGCTCCGTATGTGGTGATGCTCACATAAATAGCCTCATAGGCGGTACGAAGGCTACGTCCACTCTGTCCCCAGTCGACCCCAGTAGTTGGTGGAGACTGTGTCAGAGGCTCACTACTATCCTCAACAGCTTAGGCATACAGGGGAGAACGATTTTAGGCTGTTCGAATGGCAACTCATCTTCGTGGCCAGGTACTACAAAAAACCGAACCGATAAGAGTACCATGGGGAATGGGTAGCCCTTGCATTCTGTCATCTGCTGCAGCATCCTTCAAACTGAGGTTGGACTCGTGGCGGCGGTCGCCGCACCCTCAGGTGCAATAGTCTGAAACTGGTTTTCCTGCAGAAACCTCGCCTCCTCTGGAGAGCGCGGAGCAAAAGGGGTGGGCGCCTGGACGCTCTGCGCGTAGCGTTTCTAGCGGGACTAAAAGATCAGTGGTAGACCCTCTCTGTGTGGCTAGTCCGGGGTAACCCAGAACAGACCATTTAGCAGCGCAGGAAATGGGATCGCTCATTAATGATCTCCCAATGCAGTTAGTCGCTGTCTGTTGTCTGTTATCTGTTCGTTTGTCTCCGGGTGGATGTTGGACTCCACGATGTCCATTCCATAAAATCCCATTGGAGGTAGGGGGGGGTCAATCCTACGCCCATGGGAAATGGTCGTACCCCTGAATCAATGATGTGGAGCAAACGTGAATGAAAGCAGCCTCACTTCATCACCAACTAACATGAGTTGGGTACCCAGCTTACCCTGTGCTGCGTCCCGTAAAGTGAAATGTGGAACTGCTGATTTCAGAAGTAGGTGGAATCTAAGCAAAATGTTTTACCATATCCTCAACAGCCTAGTACATACAGGGAAGAACGGTGACTCGTCTCCGTAAATAGGTACTACAAATGACTGAACCGATACGAGTACCATAAGGAGGGAGTAGTCCCTACAGTCCGTCATCTGCTGTAGCCACCTTGACTGATCTTGCGTGATCCTTTGGTTGGACTAAGAACTTTTTGTGTATACGAGGACCGAGTGTATTTTTCACCACAAATCAGGGTCCAAATTTAAAACTGCTTTATATAATGAAATCATTTCAGTAATATAACCTGTATCATTTAAGTCATACGATTATAATATCATCGAGTGAAGCAAATCGTCGCCGTCATAATAAAAACTAACGTAAAAACTAATCGTTTACGAATGTCAATTACGAAAAATTTAATCAAATATTCCAACGAACATACGAAAAACCATTTTTGCATTACATTTGGATAAATTTATTCATTACATTTTTTTTTGCGAAATATGATCTTAAATGCGATTTAAAGTCAAAAGGTTTTGTTGAAAATCAGTATCTATAGCGTTTACAATAAGTGCAGATGTTCTCTTATCTTATAGTTTAATGTTGATTATTGGTCAGAGAGACGAATTTTAAAAATAAGTGTTGACTTCATATTTCTTCAATAATGGAGAAAGAAGTGGAAATATTTAGAAACAGTACGTAATTGGTTTGTTTTAATGTGATCGTAGATTTTTTGGTGATTACAATGATCTGATTTAAATTTTAGCCATCGTCCATACATGGCCATTTGCCAGTTTTCAATTTCAGCTTATTTTATTGAGCATTTACATCCTTTTCGTTTTTGTAATTGGACCTGCGTTTATGAAAAATCGTGAGCCATTTAAAATTAAGAAGATATTGATCGCCTACAATGCGTTTCAAGTTTTTTTTTCGTTGTACATTTTTATTGTGGTAAGTTATTCATAGTTTTTCTTCAATATTCATGCAAGCATCACATGTTATTAATTATATTTAATTTCAGTCTGTCGAAGTAGCGATACGTTTAGGCAACATATTCAGCATCAATTGCTACGTACTTAGAGATGGTACACCGGAAAATATCAGTTTCATGATGGAGGTATTTAATATTTATGTAATAACTCTAATTTTACAAAATATGAATTTATAACTTCAAGATAAATTGATTATAGGCTTGATTCATTGACTCCTTATTTTTTCATATGAATATGAATTTAGTCTTAATGTTGAAATATGTAATGTAAGATTTGGCTCATAAAACCGTTTTCGCGGACACGTCTTCAATTGCAGTCATTTTGTGTATATTATTTATGACTTATATGAAAAATATTTTTGTGTTTTAGTAATAATTTAACTTTTTATTTTATTTTCCTGAGTTGCGTCGTTAATTGATATTCCAGCTGATTTTGAGGTGTCCGCGAAAGCGTTAACCCTATATAGTCCATTCGGATTTATAGCAAAAATCCTCAATTGTGGGACTATTAATACGATAATTTTTTTTCATAAAAAATAGCATTTAAATTCGACGATCCAACTTTTTAATGTAAATTTAAAAAAAATGTCTACATCACTAATGGTATACTATTAAGATGATTTCTAACTTTTAATTATGAGCAACCAAGCTTACTTGACAATTTCACTATTATCTGAAGTGTATCCAACACAATTATATTCAACAGTTTTTATATTTTACTTCTGACACCAACTTGGGTGTCAACCCTATGCCTGTGGGTAACAATCGAACCCTTGGACTAATGATATATAGTACAGGTAGGCCAAAGCAGTCTCGTTGGTTTTCTCATCAAACGCCACTGAAAACGTATCTCAGCTAACATGAGTTGGGTGAGCAGCTTACCCGTAAAGTGGAATGTGGAACTACCAATTACAGAAAGGACTCTGTGCAAAAGACGACACAGTATTCAACAGCCTAGTGAATAAAGGGGAAAACGACTTTGAGCTGCTCGAACGGCGACTAAGTTTCTATGGCTAGGTACTATGAATGACCGAACCAATACGAATACCATGTGGAAGGGGGAGTCCCTGCAGTCCATTATCTGTTGTCCATCATTATCTGGTGGCAGTAACCTCAAGTAGTAGTTCCATTTAGTTGCTTTTAGCATAACCTCTTCCTTTCTCCTCCAGCGTACCTTCGGGTGCACGTAGTCTGAAACTGGTCTTCTTTAGTTATGAAATTAAACAAAATTTGTGTGGCTAATCTGAGGGCAATCGAAGCAGACCGCAAAGCAGTGCTGGGTATAAGCTCTGTCATCAAGATTCCAAAATATCTATATTTCGCTGTCTATCAAAGAGTAACTTCTGACACCAGTGTAACGTGGAGAAGACTTTGCCCACTCTTAGGAGCAAAGTCTCCAGGTAATTCTCTGCTACCATGTGTTATTTAAGCTAAGAATCTGTGCACGCGCCAGAATCTATATAGATGTCTTTGTTTACAAGACGTAATGTGCCCATGGAAGCTAAAATCCCCCCCCCCCATATTACCTAACCAAAAAAAAAAATATTTTCATGACTTTTGGGATAAATCCTCTGTGTACCCGCAGTGCATATCTGAGACTTAGAATCAATAAAAAAATACCAGATGATACATTTAAAATTCAGACTCTCTTCTCGGATTAAATTAGTCAGTAGGATTGAAGACTAGCGAATCTGGAAGGATCACTTGTCTTATTTGATGGACTGTGACTGATTTGAATAATCAATAATCAAAATATGTATGAAAACTTATGACAATTTCAACACATAATCTTATTCCAAGTAAATCACATGTGTAAGAGAATGTTAAGCCAACCGTACAAAAAATCGCTTTAGATATAATAAAATAATTTAAACTGCATTCGAATAACTTGCTACGTATTTCATACGATGCTGTAGATTAAGCGGTTGTCATTATTTTAACGCGCCTTATTTGTAAATTAATACGATTTTATTTTTCAGCTGAAGAGATTGGGATGGATATATTTATTGTCGAAAGATTTGGATCTTTTGGACACGATATTTTTTATCTTGCGCAAGCAAAAACGACAAATAACATTCCTTCATTTGTATCACCACATAACCATGATTATTATACCCTTCCATGGATTGCAGTATTTATACGATGAACATTTTATGTCCATACCAATAATTAACTCTCTCGTTCATGTCATAATGTATTTCTATTATATGATATCTGCAATGGGACCGGCCTACAGAAAGTATATCTGGTGGAAAAAATACATGACAATGATACAACTCGTAAGTATCGATTGTTTTACTAATTCAGTAGTAAATATCACAAATTATCAACTAATTAATGTTTTTATCATTGTTAATAGATTCAATTTGTGACCATTTTGATCAATTGGGTCCGGTTACTGTATTATGACTGCTTGGTTCAAAAGACAGTGGTATTGTTGTATAGTATTGATGGACTGTTTCTGATATTCTTGTTTGGTAGATTTTATTTCCAAACATACAAAAAAGATGACATCAGTAAAAAGTCAAGTTAAGACGACGTTACTAATTACTCGTGATAAATAAATTATGTAAATATTATGAAATAAATATTTTTTTAAATCGTTTAGATCACGACTTTTAATATATTTTTATTGTACTATGTTTTTATATTTAGCGTAATGTTACTCAAAAAAATCACAACCATCAAAGTGAAAAATGATAATTTTGAAATATTATTTTACAAATTAGCATAGATGGAATTGAACAAAAAGATTCCAAATACATTATTGAACTAAAGCAGCTACATTTTTTTGACCGTCGCGCAAAAAACGGAAATCATGAGGAGTCTTCGTATAGCCTTGGCTGCGGGAGGACGTCCTTCCTGCGGCCAGATCTCTCTCTCTTTCTGATTAATAAAGAAGTTATCGAAGACGATAGTTTTTCTATTCGACGCCTGTCCACCTCCATCCTATCAGTCTGGATACACAACGACCCGAGAGCAGAATGGATGAAGCACGCGGAAGCGGGGAGCCACCCAGGGACTCTGCCCCACGAGTGTCCCCACTCCACCCCCTACCATACACATCTAAGATTTATTATCTCAAATGTAGTTTATATCAGATAAAAATATTTATTGAAGACGTTTCTTAAAATAAAAATATTATTAGAAATATTAAATTTATTTTTCAATTAAATTAAATAAAGCGTATTACGTGAATTCTTCAATGTTAAAATATTGCAAAAAGAGCATGTACGTGATTATACATAAAAAAAATATTTAAGCCTAGCGAAACGTGAGTTGTGGAATTCGGATAACTACGGAACTATAACACCGTACACGTGCCGGTCACAGTAGAACAGTTCCAGAATAATTGAAAGATGTGCAACGTCCGGAAACTTCCGGTTCTCATATAAATAATCTTCGAGAATATTAAGATTGATCAGGTAAAAATTAAGTGGGGATAGCCAGAATGAGAGTGTTTTTAGTGCGAGTCTTAAGAGAATTTCCAGTTAAGTCCGTTCGATCGCCTTGAACAGTTGAGGTCCGACCGATTGTCTTGGCTGCAGAAAGGCCTGGTATTACCGTGGCCGGAATCTTGCCTCTCATAGTTCGAGGGTCATCCAAGAAAGTAAAGATACAACATATACGTATAATCGAAAAATGCTATTCTCCAGCTTTTTTTGGATTCTGGGGTGTAGCGACACACCCAAGTCTCATTCTCCGTGACGATAGAATCCAGATAAGCTTCTCCCTCCTGTGTAAAACGGTCTAAAAATGAACGCGAGGCGGTCACGTAATTTTGATGGTGTTTCGATGTGAACATCCTGGGCACCTATCTCGCATACAACTTCTTGTAACTAAGTTTTTTTGACACAGTATCACCAAGGAGACTTCGATAAATCTCAGGAAAATGTAAGTGAAGGTCGTGAAGCCTCAAACATTGGTAATTTTGCACTTTTTCTCTAATTTTTTGCACAAGTTCATCAGAAATCACTTATGATCTCCCACTACTTGTCTCGTCTTGCGTATCAATACAGCCTTTTCTGAATAACCCAATCCACTTCGTGACATGCTGTCGACTCATCACCATAAGCATCCACGACCTTCCGATGGTAATTCGCTGCGGTATTGTTCTGCAAAGTCAAAAAATGGATGACCGCGCGGATCTGATGACATCTCCATGGGAAGAATTTACTGTGACTGTACAAAATGGCCGACAAACACGCGGGTCCAAAAAACCCGACCGTTAAGATCTCTCCTGCATGCCAGGTGAACCTTTACTTTCTAGATGACCCTCATGCAAACCAAAACGTGCAAACTTTTTCAACAGCAAAATTTAAAATAATTTATTAATGTGAAGTGAATTACAAAACCTAAAACGACAAACAAAGTAACAGTGTTTAATTACAGAGTTATGATATTTGCATTAATGATACAGTGTCATATAAGTGTTGTGCTAACGAAGTCTTTTGAAGACTTTGGTTGTTGATTACAAACATAATTATAAATATGGACGCAAATTCCGATGGTAAGAAATGCATTTATGGATGATCTATTTGGAATAATCAAAACAGCTCAATTACTATATCGCGTCGATATTTTCAGATTTTGTAAATGATTGGCCTTTGACAAATTTATCAACACCTGTAATAACTCTGGTCATATATTTTCTATTCGTACTATTCATAGGACCTCTTTATATGAAGAATCGAAAACCTTTCGAGATTCGTTATGTATTATTTAGTTATAATTTATTTCAGGTGATTTTATCCACATGGAATTTTTATCAGGTATTTTAAATTCTGTATCTATAATAATACTATAAATACATTGCCATCGTATACATTTTCAAACTTTTATTTGCAGAATTTAAAGAGCAAAATGCCGACTTGGGAAATATTTACAGACGATTGTAAATTCAACATAATTAATAATCGTACAGCATCCAACAGTTACACGGTGATAATTTCGGCATTTTCAGAGCAAAAATCACAAAATTATACGAATATTTAATATTAAATTTGATATTTCAGATAAAATATGGATTTTGGTGGTTTTTTTTCGGCAAATTCGTTGATTTATTAGACACTGTATTTTTTGTGCTTCGAAAGCAAACTCGCCAAGTGACATTTCTTCATTTATACCATCATTTCTCCATGTTGTTAATAATATGGTATTGCTTGAAGCATACAACAGGGGAACAATTTATAATTGGAAATATTTTCAATTCATTTGTGCACATGTTAATGTATGCATATTATATGTTATCAGCCATGGGACCAAAAGTACAGAAATATCTATGGTGGAAAAAATACTTGACGCTGATCCAAATGGTGAGTTATAAAAAAATGATTATCATTTAAATGGATTAATATTGAATTTGAATATGATACTTATGCAAAAAAATATGTTTTTAGCTTCAATTCACAATTATTTTATTGTATTGGCTATTGATGGAGATCTTCAATTGTGGATATGGACATGGAATTCAGATCGTCGTATCATTGGAAGGATTAATCCTGCTTTATTTATTTGCTATTTTTTATAGAAAAAGCTATGCAAAGACAATGAAACAATCCTCATTAAAATAAACAATCGGATTCCAAACTATATTATATCCGATTTACAATTCAAAATAATTATAATTCCTCAAAGAAGAGTTAATCAATCAATAATTGTAAGTCCCTATTATTAATATACACTCAGCGGCACGGAAAGTGGCCCAAACTTTATATTTAGCTTGAATTAAAAATATGTGAAAACCAAGCAAGTTTTATTAAAAATTGGCATTATATATCTTCTTTATTGAGTCTTCTAACATGTAAATCTCTCTCTTTCATTCTTCTTCTTGTCCAACTTAACACCTATTATCAATTGGAGATGCTGTTTAATCTCAAGGATGGTAAGGAACCGATTTTGCAGCACTTCCGAGATGATAGACCGATCATTATGTGCCATCACTTTCTGGTTTTCTTGTGTAGATGTCAGTCTACTGATTCCGATTTAAGGCATATCGAAGTGTCAGGGGTAGTAGCCACCTTATAAGACTTGTTCAATAAGCAACTCTGCCTATGTGATTTGAGCTACAGTAATTGGCATCTTTGAAGGATTTCTAAAATAAAAATTAATCGCACCTTATAAAAAAATATTTAAAAAAATTACTATGCAGAATTGTCAATAAACCACATTTGACTCACTGTATTCATAGCGCGGCTATCAGTGCTCTGAACATAATGTTGCACAGAAGCCAAAACACAATCAATACTTATCGAATATCCAATTTTAATAAACAATCACAAGTTATTTTATATAACTTCACTTTTACAATTAACTAAATGAAACATAGTTACAACATATCATTATGTTTATGTTTGGGCCACATTCCGTGCCGCTGAGTGTAGTTGCTGTATGACCAATTGTGTTGCTGATTTGCAAACTGATCATGGATGTTATTTGAGAAGAAATTGTAACAAAATTGAAATAAATACTGCATTGAGATTTCCAGGGGCGAAAATAATTAAAACACATTAATTGTGTTATTTTTTTAAAAATAAAATAACCTTAATATCATAATACTTCCCTTCCATAATAAGTGCTTTGATTGTTGAAGATTGTTTTTGGACACAAAAAAATAATATAGTTTTATCATAATTTTTTTATGTGGGTTTTCTTCAATCATGGCTATGATTAGATCTGTGTTCATTTGCGAAAGAAACTTATGGGACAACCTAATAGAAAAACGGATGAATTTACGCAAATTTTATAGATGACACAAAGTTTTGTGTAATAAAAATAATTTTAATATTTGGAAGTGTAGATGAAATTCTAGGATAATTTGACATTATACTGGGATTTCGGACAGTAACATTACTTCTGGCACAATTTCAGCCAACATTTTTGTACAACGGAGTGTGAAACATTTCAAATAAAAATAAAATGTGTTTTTAATTGTTCAAAGAACACATGTATTGAACAGCTTTTATCCCCAAAACTTGTTATAAACGATACGAGCATATGTATCTGGATGGGGCCAAATTTGAATAAGAGCCCCGAGGCAGTCGTATATCATCGCAAACGCACATTCCAAAACTAAAATGCCGACGAGTCCTGTAATCGCGATAAAAACCCTCTAAAATTGCTTATTAGATGGTAAATCTTCAAGCAAGCCGAAAATTTTCTTTTGCGAAATTCTCCAAGTTGTTTTTTCCTTATTCCGACGTCAATATCTGAACGCAATCCGCAGAGAGCAATTTGGTGCGAGGGCCAAAGGCGGTTTGCTCCCTTGAAAATTTTCTGGGTTGCCATCGGGTGCCAGGGATCGGTAGCGAGGCCTTTGGAGCGCTTAAAATCAATTTACGTTTTTGATATATAATCATATAGTCCCGATAGTGCCCGAGGACTTGGAGTATTTATTGTTTGAATATATGATTGGATAAATTGCCAAAGATCCCTTTGTAGTCCCTTTTTTTCCTCTCAAGGAATCGAGAGGGTTCCTCTACTTAGCGAGGATTAAAAAAAGCCCTTTTAACTCCTCGCTGAAATTTGTAGAGGGAGAGATATCTAGTGTATATTCGATGTCGTATTAGCTACTTCTTATAAACGATGGATCAATATCTTCTTTCTGGATTAACCAAACATTCATTTTACAATTTATTCTCTCAAATCGAATAATATGAATTCATTGAATAAACATATTAGTGATCTAGATCATTTGATAAATTTGTTCACTATACCTAATAGGAGTCAATTTACATTAAGCATTTTAAAAACAATTATGTTAAAAATTCTAAAACAGTGGATTTTACCCTGCTGTATAATCGATTCAGGTTGTTTTTTTTTTTTTTTGGGTGGCTTTTAGCAATCTTTCTCAATGAGGAAAGCCATAAACAACATGAATATATCCCTAATCTTGCTGAAGTTCTTCATTTCTTCTTTGAAAGACTGCATATATCAATTTCAAATGCTGAAAAAATGTCAATTTCGTATTCAAATATATGTAGCCATATATTCCTAAATGTTCAGTTATTACATCTTTAATCTCAGCTAGCTTGATATTTCAGTTTTCCAGAAGTTATCCTGCTTCACTAACAATCTCTTGGAAGCATGATTATTCCTGTTTGTATTATTCCAATTCCAAATATTCTTCTTTGAAAAAAAAGTCCATCAATTTCTACAAGTTTAACATGTCGTATATTGACTTTGAGCATCATCAGCTCATTAGGTTTGATGGTTGAAATCCTTTGTCGCTTCAAAAAATTTTTTTTTTCATTATTGTTTATTGAAACCTATGTAAATTATAGTTAAACCTCGCTTAACGCTATTTCAGTATTACATAGTAGTATTAAGATCTTGGATCACTATGTAAATCGATGTTGAAGATATCATAGATATCATGAAGACAACATCATTTTTTCTTGGAATGACTGCGATATGTTTGTACAAGGGAACATTTGACAGTATTTCTAAAAACAAATTTTAGCCACTAGAAATTATGGATTAGTTTTAACAAAATTATTTAAATTTGAATAGAAGATCAAATGCAAGACGATGTAATTGATGCGATGTTTTGCTATCGACAAGTGCTTACCGAACGAAGCAGAAAAGAACAACGACAAACGCCTTTTACCCCTAAATCACCAATCAGTAGTCTCACAGACTACAGATTCAACATATAATGCACGTTCCCGAACCTTCATTGCCTCTTCCCAATCAGTACCTTTTTAAATAAGCAAATTATTGACCCACGTATACCTACTGCGTATGCACGTCAAATCATCAATTGTCATCACGTAATACGTAGTGATAGTGTAACTCAAAAATATGATTAGAGGTCTAGTTTAAATTCTCCGTTATTCACGTATTAAGATGATCTCGTTTAACCCGTTGATGAGTAATCTCGCATATGTGCGTTTGGACTCGAGTGACGCAAAAAGAGATTAGTGAATTGGAGACAGATATGGAAAAAGTGTCTTGCGTCTCATCATACACTCGTACATCAATGGCAAGATCGTGCTGTAAAGATACCCCTACACGTCTAAATATTCTCAAATATTTCTAAAAATGCTCCACAGCGCTTATTATTATTATTATTTTATTACTGAAACTGAAGACATGCATTTGTTTTGTTGATGTTTGCGCAAAAAAATAATAAATATTGTGTGCTATCGACAGTGTTAAGGTTCATTAATTGATATACAAGCTTGAATCACGCTGCGCGCTCCTGAGAGAGAAGTGAATTTATGTGCTTTTTTATATTTGTGTGTAGCATTAAACGGGGTCTTCTTGTGCATTTCGATTGTCATTTTTTTTTAATGGGGGAAGCATCATGATGATGATAAAACATTTGTTCATGAATGTAAACACATTATTCGTTAATCATTTTCGTGATTCATTAATTTATCCCATGCCACATCTCATAAATTGGAAGAGGGTTAAGCATTTTAGCAAATATGATATTGGCTCAATATGTGCTGTTGTAATTACCGTGTGCCAGCAAGATGTTAGTTCTGAGAAGAAGGTTGTCTCTGCAGAGCGGCGGTGTTTTGCAGGCACTTGTCCGACGGCGCCAACCACCCACGCCTCATGAAGAGGCGAGCAGTTCTCCGCCTGGGAACCGATGGGGCCTCGACTTGGTCTCCATCAACCCGCAATGTTCCCATCAACACGGATCTGAGGCACGTCATCCTAATGACGGCTACACAGCCTCTTCGGCATTGTGCTTTGCGAAACGCGACGATGCTGGTCGATCCTTCTTCATCATCCATCACGCAGCGCGAAGGCTACTCCGGAAAATCGCCCACGCGAAGTGGGCGGTGATAGGGGTCGTGTGTTAAGTAGATCCTTTCAGACACTTGCAGTCAACGATGCATTGGTAACATATCATACTTCATAAATTATATTTCTTGAGGCTCATTAGCCATAGTATAGCAACCCAATCGAATGGAATCTAATAACTAAAAATATTTATACTCACACATATCGCTTTAATCTTATTAATGTCAAAGACATGTCAGAAAGTCGCTTGACGACTGTCAATTAACGACACCTCTTGGATCATATATCGATAATCAGATCTCACTAATTCTTCTCTTGATGGACGTTAAAAGACCACTTTTGAACAACGATCACTGCTAATCAGACAATATAAAAAATTGGAGCCAAAACATGCATTAATCCGTTGATGAGGAATAACGCATATGTTGCGATCGGACTCGAGTGATAAAGGAATCATATTTTCGCACATCGAATGCAGATTTATTTTTTAGTACAAAATATAAAATCATCACATAAGTTATCAACAGATGACGACAAAATAGACATTAAAATGAAATTTATTCATTTCAGGCTAAAAACCATCAGATATGGGATCCTCTAATAGTAGTATTAATCGACAAATGCATTATTTTGTCACTAATTATTATTTGACATACAAGAATGATTCACGCTGCGCGGTCCTGAGAGAAAAGTGGATTTGTGTAGACGATATGTGGTGGACATGCGAATATAGCATTTATGTTTAATTCGATTTAAAAGTAAGTCACTAAGCATAAGGGTTAGGTATTTAAATCTTAATAATTCATATTCAACTCGATGACCAATTCTACACTATTACAATTGCTTTAATTACATCACAATACATACATATTTTAATTTATACTCTTTTAAATTCGGTGGCTCTCGATATAATTGAAATCTCGGATATAACGAGTAAAATCGATAAATCACTAAAAGAGTTAAAACATTATTTAAATATGTAATTTAATGATAGTATTGGGAAACAAGATATGTGTGCTATATACGAGGGGGATTCAAATATAACCAGGAATTTTGCTGAACAAATGTATTAGTGATTTATAAATATACATATTATTCTCCATCGTTTCCTTCAATATAAATACATTTATTCCATCAGATTTGATCCGAAAAAAGAAGGCCATTCTATGAAAAAGAAGGTGATTCTTCTCTATGATCCAAGTGTTTGAATGAACCCAAAAGTTTCGCGAAGAAAAGTCTAGAAACAGTCTTCTGGAAAAGTGACGGTTACGGTACTTTGGGAATAAATGTATTTTATTGATTGATTTTTTACAAGATAGACAGATGATGAATGTGACCTACCACTGCCGTCTGTTAGATGACACTAAGGATACTTAAATGAAAACGAATAATTACGCGTTGCGCAACAGAGGATGCTATATCTCGCTTTTTTTTCTTGAGCGACGGGATCAAAAAACTTCCTATCCGATGGAATGTAATTCTAACGAAGCAAACGGCTTCGAATAGTAAGATATTCCATTTATATTTTATATATCAATAATAAATTTGTACAGCAAAATTCCGGGTCATATTTGAATCGCCCTCGTATATAACTAAGAGCCGATGCAAGATTTATTATGTCGCACATGCATTGTAGTGAAGCTTACGATTGAGTTCGACCGAACTGCGTTCTTCGACATTTCCAGTGCTTCCAAAATAGCGATGCAATATTTGTTTTTATTCATATTATCAAAGATAATTTTCCCACAAATATGATTCTTATTTCGAAATTATCCGTAGTTTTGATTCCATCTCTAGGGCTTGATGAACGAGAACAACGTCATTATTACTATTACAAGCAACGGGTTGTACAAAACGGTAAACTGCATACACATATTCCACATATCAGATCCGAGCATATGAGCGATGATTTAACGGCTCACATGGAGTATCTACTCCGTAATCAATTTGTTTAATTAGTTGTCGTGGAGTTCAGATCACCTGCAGCATTTGTAAGACGGGAGACCTCGAAGGTCCCGCGTGGGCGAAGACTGGACCAGAAGAAAGCGGCCGAATCTCGAGCGTCTGTTCACCTTTAACAAAAATTTGGTCCGAAAGCATCTCGAGTATTTGTCGATCGACCCGTCGAAGAATGAGAAGATATATATCGGTGCTTCGAAAATTATTTTCGTATTTTCCCCGAACATATGGCTTTGAAGAAGTCGTCTTCGGCTACATTGTGGTATGACACGAGCTGTTGCAACGCTCGACTACGGGAACGGGTCTCTCATGGTAGAATCGTAGCAATAAAGTTGACCAGATGGTCTTATTAACCATGTTCCTCTGACGATAATAATAAAGTATTTGGAAAAAGTGACCCCTCAAAGAAGATTCTGTGGGAGAGAGAACAAGATCGGAACTTTAAGAATGTCACATATCTACCCGACACTTGTGGATGGCTCTCATCATAATTGCTTTTTTCTTGGAAGCAGCAACATTCTTTAAGATTTATTGATCAATTATAGAAATTAATTCATGTTTTAAAGTAATAGAAATACATTCTAAACAAATTCATTGTAACTATAATGTATTGGCATTTCTATGTAATATAATATAAATGATAGTAATTCATGTTGAGAATAGTTTAACCCGTTAATTAGGAATCCCACATATGCTGCGAAGCTCGAGTAATGAAGAAAGAGTATTTTCGCACATTGAATGCGGATTATTTTTCCAAAGAGTACAAAATAGAAAGTCATAACATCAATTTTTCAACAGATGACGACAAAATAAACATTAAAATCATAATGGAATTTGTCCGTATCCGGTTGAAATCCATCAGTAAAGGGTCGATAATAAATAGTAAAAAGCCAAATAAAACAATTACGAAGAATGTCCAGAAAGTAAGTGTACTGTTATCATAACGGGCTGTGGTTTTTTTGAGGGTTGGCAACATTGAGTGTTAGTAGAAGATCTCCTGATAGAACATGCATCTTAAATATATGGTAGCGCGTAAACTCATGTTGTAGCGTACGGTTTCGTAAAATAAACCTCAGTGTTATGTGACGGAAAAAGCATCATTTTGCTCGAATTTATTTTTTATTTTTCTTTAAATTATCACATTTTTACCTCTCTGAAGATACACATGGGTGAAATTAAATTTTCAACCGATGAGCAGGTGCAGAAAAAGGTTATGAAGTGGGGGAAAGAGATGGCGGGAGAGTTTTTCGAGGAGGGTATAAAGTAGCTTGTACCACGGCTCACCACATGCATTGAACTGGATGGCGATTATGTGAAAAAAATAGTCAATAAGTATATCAACAATATCCTGTTTTCTTTTTCAAATACACTTATTCTGTATCCAAAAAAAATATAAACATTTAGTACACTTACTTTCTGAATAAATCTCGTATATACGTAAAACTCTACATGGTAACAAAAATTAATTTATCTATTTCAAGCCTCAACAAATGCATTACTTTGTTACTAAAACCGAAGTATTGTTTATTATTAATCAACAATGTTAAGGCTAATGTATTTATATATTTACAAGCGTCACTCACGCTGCGCGGTCCTGAGAGAAAAGTAGATTTGTATGGACGATAAGTGGTGAACATATGAATATAGCATCAATGTTTAACTCGATTTTAACTCACTAATCAAAGGGTTACGTTTTATTTCCAAAGCCAAACGATAGTAACAGGCATTTTCCATTGTTAAAAATAAGCAAAACTATTTCGTTTATTGAAATAAATAATTATTTGATCATTGGCTTAATGTATTTCAATTTATTTATATTAAACACAATTGACTTTCTTTATATAGAGCTAGATTTTAATGTAATAACGGATACAGCGAGCAATTAAATAAGGAATAATTTCATACTCTTCTTCTTAAAGTGATTCTCCTTCTCATGAAATCCACGAAAAGAAGAGGCACTAAATGAAGAAAGAAAATGATTAGACAATCAAATATATCTTACGTATTTCGGATATTTTATTTCAGACTTAAGACAGAGAGAGATATCCCAACTGCGAGACTCCTGAGGGGTCTCTTCATCAAACATGATCAATTCAAAAACAGAATGTCACCTTCTTCTAGCCAAAGTCTATGGCTATTCTTCTAGGCATCATGATTATCTTACGTACAATATATGTGCTATAATGTATGTATGCTTTTAAAATGCCAACTTTAAGAATTAAAGCAATTTATGTGCATCCTTCGATGTTCGTTATAACCGAGTTCGACTGTATTGATTATTTACTTTCTCACTGATATGTTATTCAAATAAATCGTCTCCATTGTCGTGTTTGTATGTTAAATTCTAACGTATGCGAGAGGTGACTCATTCGAAAACAAAATAGATGTTCGGAGCTCACTTTCTTATAGTTAAATGAAATAATTACTGCTTTTGAATTATTCACTATTTCTCTTGCCGATATATTGATTATCGAAGTCTATTTTACTTAAAAATACATTAGGGCGTTTTTGACAAGGTCGATAAAAAGCATTTGCGTTTGATGACTACTTCAGGGCATAAAGGAAAAGTCTCGCTTCTATTATCTATTAACGGCTATTCAGAGTCACGATCTGTTTTACGGTCCATTTTGATACGGTCTTTATCGTCCAGAAGATTATTTTCACTTACTTCTAATGTTTGACACAAGAAGTGTTTTACGACAAAGCCTTTATTGTGCATATAAATTTTAATGACTGCGTCAGGGAACCTGTGTGAGCATATATCAATGATTACCATCGCATTAGGCGGGCGTTGTTTTACTCTGTTCAATGAGGCTTGCTTCAACCATTCTTGCACTTTGTGCTATTTTTTAACGATAGCAATGCTTTCAGTTTTTTCTACCTCCTGGTCGATTATTTCAGTAGTTTTCCCATGGACGAAGAGATGGAGACGTTTCTGACCCACACCTATCTGATACCCAGAGAGACAGCTAAATGCCGTACGTTTGTTTACAAAAGGTCGTGTCTCGTTTTACGATATCATCAGCCGGCTACCATGAACTTGTAGCATTATTCTCATACGTGACATAATTCAGCACGGCTCTTCAAAGTTTTGCTCCTGGCTCTTAAATAAATAAAGAGAGTACAATCTTCGGCTGGAAGTTTATGGACCAATTTTTTTAATAACCACTCGGCCTTCTTTCACTTCGATACAAAATTCAAGGAAATACTCGACACAAATCATCTCATATAATCGCGATATGTGATATCCAAGCAAATGTTTTCTACAGATGAGCCCATATAAGTAAGCTCATAAATTGTATTTGGGTCAACATCCATCCCTTCTTGGAATTGCTAAATAGTACATGATATGATTTCATATGAAATTATGACGAAAACTTAATAAATCCCATAAAATATCAAAATAAAAGATTGATTGGTTTTAATTCTGGGAAGGCTTAAGATTTTTTTAAGCTCAGTTGTAGATGTACGAGGGGATAAAATGGCAATTCCTGGACATTTTAAACCTCTTATCCAATCTGAATGTGTACGGAACACTTGAACTATCCGACCATGCAAAATAAATTTAATATCATTCCCCAATTTGCTTTGAGCTTATAAAAATAGAGCCTTCACTTAGACTTAAGAACCACTGGTTAAGCCTTCTCTGATTCCCTTTGTAATACATTTCTTGCATATTTAACGTTGAGGCGGAGATGCTCTCGGGGGAAGAGTTCCCAGGTGGCTACACACGAGTCCGTTCTTCCATCGGACCGTAATGTTGCTGGACGAATGGATGAGAATAGACGGGCGTCGAATAGAAAGACCCTCTTCTTTAAATAACTATTTATTCACACACGAGAGAGAGATCTGGCTGCAAGAGGGACGACCTCCCGCAGTCAAGGTTAACCGACGACTCTCCCAACTCCCGCCTCCTGCGCGTCACTATCCAATCGGTAACGGTGCACGCGCAAGAAGCGATCGGTAGGTATGCAGGTGCAATGTCTCCGCAGAAGCACAAGAGATGGCGCTGTTAAAATAACACATTGCACCTGAAGAGAGACGGAAGACGTCGCTGTTAATTTGAAGAATTAAATGTGCTCAGACATACAAATCTTACAGTTATGTTCCAGATTTCACTTCAGTCACACGTCAATTAATTTCATTCCTTTAATCGGTCCAGAATATCGGAAAAAAAGTTTAAGCTTAAAATTGGTGTCAGAAGTGAGATACGCTGCTCCACCAACATCCGTTAAACTTAATATCATCCTTCAATAAATTCAAAGAGAATAATTGCCTGGATTGTGAGAGATAGTTGATTGGAATCCAATTAGGATAAACCGATTTTTCAGATACAGTTTATCATAAAGTCAACATTTTTTGAAAAATATTATATTAACCCTTAGAGTGCTAAAATACGACATATTGTCGATTATTAAATTAACGAAGACTTTAAACACATATGTTGACTTTAAAAGGCTCGAATACGAGTAATTTCTGTGCACCAGGGTATCAGCAGTCAAAGTGTTAAAAAAGGCATGTATTTTATGTATACTATTTGACAATGATTGAAATTATTTTGAAAACATGGAAAATATTTATTTTTCTTTGATTTTACTTGAGGAATGTGTGTCTTTTATAAAAGAAATAGTTCATAACGATTCCTTTTGGTTGGTTCTCGTTAAGCCATCCGACTATTAAGTACGAAGGTTCTTTACAAGCACAGGATTATCTCTCGCCTCTAGTTTTCTTAGAAATATGCAATTGTACGTAAAGTTGTCTGAATGTTTTGGCAAAGTCCTGTTTAGTGTTACTTCATAATTGCTTGGCCCACTTTCAAGGCTTTCGCTCCGACGTTCCACTTAAAGCCAACCCGAATTCCTTAAAGAGAATTTGCTCCTCCTGATTAATGGAGACAAAGTGGGATATTTTCCAAGGGCCAAAGGCTTATTTTGACTATAACCAGAAGACTGGGGCATGCGAAAAGATTAGCCTAACGGCCAAAGGTCAAAGTGGACCCATCCCTTATTGCTGGAGTTACTAAATTGGTCCTGTTATTTTTCTGTTACACCAACCACAACTTCTCCCTGCGAGCATTCAAAAAATCACCGTTGTTCTTGATTTTTTATTTTAAAAAAAAGTGTATTCATGGATCGGGAACGATGCCCTTCGATGTCCGCCTTAATGCGATAAGACTGATATCAAACTCAATTAAAGTTTGATTGGTTATTTGCATACTCGACCTGGTGATCTAGACCAGGTTCGTGACTTATAACGACTATCTGAAGTAAATCTATTCAAAAGTCCAACTCAAACATTCCTCCGATTCCCGTAGACACCTGTCTTCTTTAATCCCAATTGCCAATGAAAATTATAATGAGGAAACCGAATTCCACAGTCGACTTCGTGTAATTCCAATTGAACACGCGATCCTTTCTTAAAATAAAGCTCTCTTCTGTGACTTATGGGGCTATTAAGAAACTTCCAGCCGAACATTAAAACAACCCCGAACAGAAATATATTCGTGTAAAAATTTTAATAACTTCTTCCTTTGGTGCTCATTTAGTATTTATGTTAAATTTGGCCATTTCGTTTATTGTTTACTTTGCGAAATAAAAGGAATGCATTTAATACAGAGAGATGCAATTTCAGCTAGAGCAATATGCAAATGTGTGCATTTTAATTATGAATAATTAACTTAATAAAGGCAGAATATGTTTTGAATATTTTACTTGCGCAAACAGCACAAGAGCTTCAACTCCAATATGATTTTTAATAAATTTAATGATATTCATAAGACTCTTTTTTATACACATTTGTTAATATACAACTTTATATTAATATGCAAGCTCATAAAAATAATATTTCAATTACATCTTTGACAGACCGTTTAGTTAACACTTTACAGTCCGGGTGTTCCGCGTTAAACATCGCCCAAAGTCGAAATCGCAATAAATTCATGAAACTCCACTTCCTTCGTAAAATTGATGAAAAAGAGTTTATTGCATCGTTCTATTTAAAAATTATATTTGAATTGTGTATTTGAACTTATTATATAGCACAATTGTAAAAAAATATCTATTTGTATTTGTAATTCTTATTTACCTTACCAACAGATGATATTTCTATATAATTTATACGATTAAAATATTGATAAGTATATGTACTTTCATCCCTAGAAAGAGATTTAAATCTATATTAAATTCGTACGACATTTTTTCAAGCTAAAGTTATATCATTCTCATAACATAAACATAAAGATTTAATAGAAACTATTTTTATATGAAGCCATAATAATCAAATTACAAACCAACTCCAACTCTAAAGCCAAGATTGAGGATTTGAAAGATCATCTTCTGTGTTCGTCGGGATTTATTCGGCTTAATAAAATTGTGGAGTTGTACTAGGACGATTTAGCTTTTATATTTCGTAAATTGGACTCTATAACACTTATTTTAAATCGAAAATATTTGATAAATAATTGAATCAAAGTATTCGAAATAGAAAATGAAGCACTCATAAAGATCGATAGAAATTATATTGGATGAACTGTTTCGTCTTTCTATAAAATAATAGATAAGAAATTTGTGCTATTCAAATCAAACATCACTAAATAAGTGACAAAATCGTCAAAATGAGATTAACGAGCTATTTTATCAGACGAATTCAGGAGCAATTTATTTATTTATTTAGAAATTTAGAAATTTATTCACAGCTTACGCCATATTACATAAAAACAAGTGAAATGAAATACAATGTAAAAAAAAAAAAAAAAAAAAAAAATATATAATGTAAAAATAAAAAGATAAATATAAAATAAAATAAAGATAAAAAAAAATAAATAAAAATAAAATACATATAAATATAATAAAAATAATAAAAAAAAAATATATAAAATAAAATAAATATAAATGAAATTAATCATAAAAAATAAAAATTAATAACGATAAATAAAAGAATAATCAAATTTTTAGAAAAACAAAATAAAAAATATGCATAAATATATATATATATATATATAATAATAATAATAAAAAAAAATAAAACATTAGCAATTAAAAAATTTAAAGAATAATAAAATATAAGAATTAAGAAGATATTTAGGGGGGCCTAAATATTAACCCTATCCACCTCTTAAATAGGATAGAGGCGAGGTCGATCGATGCTGCTCTCACTAAGGCGTTTCCTGAAGAGAAGACGCGGCACTTCATAGACGCTGCAGCTCTACGAAGGAGCGCCTCGAGTTGGGGAATGCGCCCGTAGAGGAACATTCCCGATGCACTACAACTCCTGGGCAGCCCGAATAGTGCTCTATAACAATTGTTATATTGCACCCGTAGCTGTCGCATGCTGCTCTGCCGGAACTGTGTCCAAAGTTCTCCCGTGTACAAGGACGTGCAATACGTTAGGAAAAGCTGACGCTTGACTGCATCGCTGCATTTAAAGAAGCGTCGCGCCAACATGTTTCCCCGCATGCACATGGCTCTTCTTTGCCTGTCTATATCGGCATTATCGCTGAGATTGTCGTTGAAGATATGCCCGAGATATTTAACCTCCCGAACTACGTTGAGTTCTCTTCCCTCGATGGATACAGGTGGGACGTGATCTGGGGCCTTCCCGTCTCGGAACACCATCACCACTGACTTCGATATATTGAATGTCAATTTGTGTGTGATGGTGTAGTCCACGCAGACGTCCAGTAGCGTTCTCAGTGCCTTGATTGAAGGCGCCAACAGCACCATGTCATCAGCATAAAAGATATGGTTGATGCTCCTTCCACCCACCTGGCAGCCCACTGCGGTCTCTCTGAGTGCCGCGGAGAGCTCGTCCATGTACAGGTTGAAAAGGTCTGGCGACATAGAGCCACCCTGTCTGACTCCGCACCCAGTGCTGAAAGAACTCGATAGAAGACCATCCCAGCGAACCGAATAGCGCTGCCCTCGATACCAACTGGCCAACAGATCGACCAGAGTAGAAGGGGCTCCTCTCTTCAAAAGTTTATCCCAAAGTAGACTTCGATCGACGCGATCAAATGCCTTGCTAAGGTCGAGAAAGCAAGCATAGACAACAGTCCTTCTGCTGGTGTAATACCTGATGACTTGCTTGAGCGTGTAGATGGCCAAACTGGTAGAAGTGTTCGATTTAAAACCAAACTGTGCATCGTCGGTGTAAAGGTAGGCTTTTAGCTTCCTGTGCACAATTTTTTCCAGCAGTTTGGCCAAGATGGTAGCGATTGCAATGGGTCTGTAGTTATCAGTCAGTGTCGCAGCGAGTTTAGCCGATTTGACAATCGGAACAACTACAGACATACTCAGGTCGGCAGGCACGTAGTTATGCACGAGCATTCCGTTGAATAACGTTTTCAGGGCAAGCAATAAGGAAGGTCCGCCGAGCGCAATGTGCTCGACACAGAGTCCATCATGACCACAAGACTTTTTACCAGAGACGACAATTATAACAGCATAATAGATTAGTCATAATAGGAATTCAGAATAATAATCAGGAAAGCTATTGTTCTCCTTATTATTGCTAAATAATGATCTATTTATTTATAGTAAATTAACAGCTTTAATTATTCGAGTATTTCAAATTGAAACATAGACAAAAATCAAAGAAAATCAATGATTTACTAAGATTCTGCAATTGATTAATCAGATTTCGGTTAAATGAAATTGCTGTTATTTATTCAATATATATATATATATATAGCACGAATTATCCTAAAATATGTGATAAATTCATTGGATGGTATATAAGTGTATAAAATCAAAGCACACAGGATGTGTCCCAAAAGTCATGAAATATATTTTTTTAAAAGATTTATTGATAATAACGGCGAAAATTATCCTTCAGGGATATCATCATTTTGATAGCCCTTAACACGATTTTCATTTTGGATTTGCTCATCCTGATCTTCTTCTGTTTCGGGGATATGGAGGTGTGCCATTCTGCACTTGGACGCTTCACAGGCTTACTTTATTAATTTGTGAGTTTGGAAAGCTTTTTGCTAACTTTTGTGCAACACTTGATCATCCGACGTTGTTCTGAAATATCCGCCATCGTGCGTCACGACGTGGTTTCAAAGCAAGGTTGTACTAAATCAGCTATACTGTTTCCATTGATTCTCACAGCAGACTGAACTTTGATGGGCCATAGACCTAAGGATCTTCCCCATCTCATCCAATCGATTCGAACACGCTGCGATCAGTAAGGGTGTGGCAAAAAAAAATATTTCATGACTTTTGGGACACACCCTGTATTCCTCTTCTGGAAGTATTTATACTATTTTCATAAAGCAAAAATGCCATCAACTTATTATAATACGAAACGATATCTGCATCAGTTTTATTGGACGAGTTAGTCGTTTTGAAGCTCATTGGAGCAGTATTTGCTGGCCACAGCAGAAACCATCGAAAATTTTAATACAAGTTTTCCTATGGTAGCAAAACTTTAACATATTAAACTTCTTCGGATGGAATCGTCTGCCAAAACAAGAAGAAACTGTCGAAATTTAATCAAATTATGATGAAATACATTCGTTTACGATATCTACGATTTTATCGAAATAAAAGCGCGGGATCTATATAACATAAGAAATTGAAGGGGGCAGATAACATTTAAAAAAAACTTAATTTAAGAAAGAAAAGGGAAGTAATATGGCGTTATTTTCAGCAGCCTTTCATTAATCGAACAGATGATAGCCGCGGCCGAATACAAATCATAATTCAATCCGATGAAAAAGGATCGAGGCGTTATCAAAAATTTTCATCTCATCTTTGCGGCGTCTATTATTATGTAATTTAATTGATGAAGTTTTTCAACAAAAGATTTCAATTTGGGATTAGGCGCGATGAAAGCAACTGTCGATCAGTTGGGCGGAATAGATTAAAATAAATTGAAATGTTCTACTCGCTGACGTCGGACAATGAAATCAATGACATATCCGAATATATAGAAAATTCTTGGTCCATTGTTGAACTTATTGTATTCCGACGGTGGCCATTTCGAGATAAAACGGGATAAATTCCTTCGCAGGAAATATTGCGATATTTGCCAATATCCCGTCTACCCTCTTGATTAATATTATTAAAACTCGTACATAAAAATATATCAAAAATACACACAATCAAAGCTAAAATGATAGATCATCCATGCTAAAATCTTATTTTATAATTGAAAAATATCCCATATCAATATTTATTAACCCAGGCACGTTGTTTGTTCATGTTACTTACAATAAGATCATAACAACCAATCAATATTTTTCTTAGATTTTTCCCTCCGGACCGCGCAGCGTGAGTGAAGTTTGTATATTAAATAAATGAACCTTAACACTATTGATTGCATCTAATATTCGGTCACTTTTTCGCTAACTCTCTATTTTGTAGTATCCAGTGCTATGTTGGGATATGCATTGCCGTCGCTTCGTGGTAGATTGTTTGCACTTTCAGATTTTTTTGCTTGGTTATTGGTGCCTTAATTTTCGATAAAATTGGTAGCCAAGTTCTGGGTATGCTAGTGCCGTCGTCTCGTCCGTTGAATATGGAGTTACTTCGTTTTTAGATTTCCATCGCTTCTCTCGCAATTTTAATGCCGAAATTTTTGACGGTTACTATGGTTTTTGTACCAGCAAAATTGATGTGATGATTGTTCTCCATAACATGTTCGTGTGTCCATGCAGAGATCCGTCCATGGACTCAGACCATATTCTGTGGACATTTTCGGGCATGGCGTCCGATCGCGAGGCGTTCCTTCGTTGTGTCAGTGGTCCGAAATTCAGACCAGTTGGACACGGAAGCCTTGTGGCCATTCTTTCTGATTTTAGGGCATTTAGGGCTTTTTGTAGAAATTTTGAGGGAAAATACATTCCCAGGGCTCTCTATAATCTCCACCTAGAAGTCCTTGCGACCTGTAACAATTAGTGGGCTCGCCACTAATTGATTGCATCTAATATTCGTTCACTTTTTCGCTTTCAACAATTAGTGGGCTCACCACTTATTGTTATTTATATATTTTTACAACATATATTTACAACATATATTTTTATAATATTTTTTTTTAATTTTTAAGCAGTTTTCATCTATATATTTATCCTAGCCTAGAATTTCAAAGTAAAATTAGAATCTTTAGCTAGGCTCCTCCCGCGTTCAGAGCGTAAGTGGCTGCACGAAGTGGAGAAGGAACGTGTCCTTGCAGACATGGAATTTTAATTTGACGGTTTTGTACCATGCTGTGCACTTTGCTCACGGGCTGGCATGCTCCCGAATAGGGGGATCAATCACACAGCTCAGGTCAGAGAAGGCTCCCCATCTTGTTGTTATATTCATCCCAAAGATTATGCTTATGCCGTGCTAATGAAGTACTTTTAGATTCAAAATATTTTTCTGGATGGTGTGCACCGTCTGGTAATAAATGATTTGAGCGTGAGCAGCCCGCATACAGCTGTCCATGTGAGAAGCATGCACGCATACCCTGTGTGTTTCTATTCTTTGTTGATGATCACACCGAAAACTGCACACGTTTCCAAACGTACCACATATTGAAAACCACTGTTTTGTTTAAATATATCGGTGCAATAAAGTCTTTTGGAGGCACCACTAAAATTTTGTTTCAATCTATTAGCTGGATTAAGAATTATATCAATTTTACGAAGCAAGTAGAGTTTCATGAATTTTAGCGCTGAGCACCCGAACTGTAAATTGTTAATTTTGTTAACTCGCTTTTAGAATACATGAATGAGTGATTTGTTTATTTATTGATTTGGAGAGGCATATGTTGGATGTGATTGCTTAGCAACATGCGCTTAGTTCAATTCAGAATTCGTGCCGAACACGCGCTTAGTTCGAAAGCTACGCGATGTATTGCTGTGGGACTGAGAGGTTAGGATGCGTGCGCTCTCCTTCACTTCGTATAGCGACTGGCGAGCCGCCGAGCACTACGACGGCTGACGCAGCCGAGCGCTTGGACAGACACACATTAGATTGATAGCATTATTGCCTCTCGGCATAGTTGACAAAAGGTTTTGTTTACCTTAGCAAATTTTAAACAGACAGACAGACGGACAGGCTTCAGTTTTCTAAGAATAAAACGATATATTTGTTGGTAGTCTTTTGATTGATTCGATTTTTAACACAATGTTCTATAAGAGATTAGTAATCATATTTCAATACGCTCATGTTTAAGAATGAAGTTAGAATGTATAGCAAAAAAACATATAATTGCCGAATTAAAGATGTTGTAATTATCGAATAGAAAAATGGTATTTTGAGTGATTTGAGTTATAATGAATGAATGGTAAAAAAAAATCAAATCAATAATTTGGTATTCAAATTAAGGTATGAAAACTCAGATTTGCATATTTGTTTTTCAAAAACATATTTAAATTTAGATTAAATCGAATAGCCTATGAAGTTCGATTGTGCAAAAATATTTTAAATACATTTTATACACAAAATACCTCGATTTTCATATCAGCAACACATTGTAATGAATGCATGCTATTGAAATTGCATCGGTCGCATTCGATATGTGCGCATCGTAAAGATACGCTTTTATGCACAATTTTTTTCATTTCCGTTTACACGGAATCGATTTCGTGTATATCGCACCGCGTGTGGGTTTAATTGGTTTATTGTGGAAAACGGCGTTATGATACGTATCCATTTGGTTGGTTACCCTTTATTAGATTTATGGTTTGTATCCTGATTGGTAACGACAAACGCTAGGTTAGTTCATATCAATCAGGACAGGCTATTAATTATACGGTAGTAAACATTCACGCTTTACACTGTGCCGACGCAGAAAACCAACTAGGTGAAGATATTTCTATGAAGCATATACTTATTTTGAAAATAGCAAATTTGCATGAAAATGAAACGAATATATTAACATAAATCCATGTATGATTTGCTAAAAGTCAATATTTATTCCCTTGGGAAAAATATAATGCTAACATCAGATACAGTAACATCAGATATTCGACTATAAACCACCAATTATGGTATCTATTTAAAGCAATTCTAATTAAAAAACATATATCCCACAAATAGCACAGGAACAGGGAATAATTTTAATATAAAAATCATGTGAATACATGACGCATATTTTTTTTTATAGACATTGAAAAAGCGTTTGATAATGTAAGGAACTCTTATCATATCGCACATGCTTAAATAGCAAAATTATCTTATTATTTTAAAATTATACTAAAATCAGTGCATAAATATTTCAGAGTTCAACAAATATGACAAAATTATATCATATTTGTTGAATGATGAATAAATAAAATCTAAAAAATATAAAGAAATTATTACTTAAGTTGATTGATGATTTATTCACCATTGTTTGGAATCAAATACAACGTCATGAAAAGACATCGTGGTAAGTGTAGTTGTCATCATGTCTTAAATGATGAATGACAGCTAGCTTCTTATGTTTAGAAATTTGCACACCTGACATATTGGGAGGATCCTTAGGGTCAGTTTGTTTGGTTCCGCGTGTTTTTCGGCCATTTTGTTCAGTCACAGTAAATTCTTCCGAAGTAGAAGTCATCGCGCGCTTTCACAACATCTCAATGATTGATGAATTCAATATTAAAAATCATAATGTGAATTTATTTTTCACTTCTATAAGAAATAATTTTAAAAGTTGATAGGTATTAGGATGATGTCTGAAAGCGAGATGAGCATTGATTGCTAATATATGTCAACGCCCACGTCAACTAAACGCTCCGCATGCATACATGTTAATTTTGTTTGTAATGAGAATGCTTAACAGTCAAAAAAATGTTGATGGCATAAATATTAATTTCAATTAATTTAAGATTTATAAAAAATATTCAAAAATGTTTTCTCCTTTGCTAAAAACTATTTGCGCAAAACAAATTATGAGGCGGTATTCAAAGTACCTCCGAGGAAAATAATAAAAATTTGGGGGTACACAGATGAGGCCCATCCAAATGCCGACTTAACAATCCCAAATCGAAATAAAACCCCATTCACATTTCGTAATAGTGAAATATTACCTATTTTCTTAGCAGTCCACTAAATCTTCCCGGCCTGACAGTGTTTCCCATTAGTTCTCACCTATAAGTCTTGGTTACACGAACCATTCAACAGTTTGCCCCTATTTGGTCATAGAAACGCCCTCAAGGGTCAGCCTGCCCAACCTTAACACTTTTTTGCGTTTTTATCGGTCAAACACTTTATTCGGATGAGTTCGGTGTTATATTTAAGTAAGTAGAACGTGATTCGGACCGGACAAATTAAATGACGTTTACAAATTTGTTACTTAATTTATTGATATGATTAAATGTATATTTTAACCAATTGAAACATCGGTATGATTTGATGAAATACATATATTTTTTAGAATATTTAAACATTCAAGAATTAGCATTTATTTGGCAACCATCAATAGTGAACGTTCTCAGTATATATGTAAAAAAAAATCTAGTCTCGCTCGCGACTTCATTTGGTCTATCTATATAAATTAGCCTCTGGGAAGACTTCCGTGATCGTACATATCACAGAAGATCCCGGGCTCACATGTATCACCAAATATGCCGCAAAAAAACCCTAAAAGAGTGATCACGAAGTCTATGTGTCCAACCGGTCCGCTTCTCGGACCGCTGACACAATCGGACACCATATCCGGACATGTCCATAGAACATGGTTCGCGTCCATGAACCGATCTAGATATACAGTAACAGCTAAGCAATGGAATGAAAGGAAAAAATCGCCTCCAAAGAAGCAAAGACAGTTCCCTTTGTATATAAATTCATAAGGTCAGTTTTTTGGGATGCATATAAGATTATTTTCTATGCAAACTTATTACAATGTTTGAGTGATGAAATCAAGATAAACGGCCGCATTTGGCTATCGAGAAAAGTGTATCGATCTAAAAGAAGACTATGTTGAGAAATAAAGACATATATCTGGGACTATCTATGTATTTTTATCGATTTTTGGATGGTTTTTATTGATTTTTTTAATTAGGTTTAGAGATATTGAAAATTATGGAAAAGTTTCATATAATGGATGTCTAAGATTTTAGTTGTATGTTGACTGGATGGCTGACATCCAGCGAGTTCGAACAAGATGTACTCCAGGGCACGGAGCGCAAACACCTGAGTAATTTACTGCCTCTCTGGTAATTTATGGCAAGGAACCCATTGTGTTTTGGTTATTTTATGGGCAAATCACCCTTTGATGGCGGGCGTCCATGATTAAAACGCGCCTTGATCCGGAGCATAGGTGGAATCGGGTACCTTTTTATGAATGCCCTTAATACTCCGCGGATGCCCAATCGCAATTCCCATCACCGCAAAATTACCTGCACCCTTGGGAGGTATTCTCACATTTTACAACTGCCCAAAAACACTTCGCTTTTATGACTCCTCGGTGGTTTTGCAATTGAAAAAGGAGCGTATCGATACTGAAGATGCCCATCAACTTGGACTGGAACGAAACCCTCGCCCTCGGTCTATTCACGGAATCGTGAAACAATGCCGCGCCAGTGTCCCACGGCGAGACTTTTTATAAGTAGATGGTAAATGGGAAGAAAATATCCAGAGCCAGACAATGCACTTCCTGACTGACAGATTAATTGTGATGCGCATCAAATTTGAAGATAAACAATGAGGGTGAACAATGAGACGTCACAATGTCGGCTTAAAATGTATAACGCGGAGGAAGGGAACGATGAGGACGTTACACCTTCCTTCATCAAAGTGCGCGGGTGAAGTGACTTTTTGACGTCGGCTTCCATAATTGGAAAGTTTTCGGTTCGAGGATACGTAATCCTTTATGGTATTGTATGTTAATGCAAGGCGCAGGTCGCATTGTCCACAGGTCAAGTGGAACAAGTGTACCATGGAAAAGGAAGCACGCTGAACTTAACTTTATACAATAAATCAAATATGTTTTGATTTTAATTCAAAAATAATTACCATATTTTTCTAATCATATGAAAGTCATTGGTCGCTTGGGCTTCCATGGGAACATTCAAGTATAACAGCGGAACGCTAAGCAGATCTTAATATACAAAATAATAATTGTTCAATTTAGTATAATATTCAAACATATCTGATTACAGTCAACCCTCCTATAGCATTCACTTCGTTTGTGGCGTCTTTTACGTAAGCAACCGGTAAATATATAACTTGGATACGGAGCATCAAACTAATAATTTAAAACAGCGATTTGCCACAAGAAAGCAAATACGCATTCAGGTCATAATCAGGCTGTTAAAAGTCGCCCTCTGCTGTTCTTTTTTAATAATGTATACACAAGGGATGCTATAAATAATATCAATATTTTAAACGCAATATGCAAAAGTATTAAATCAAAAAATGACGTTCAATATTCGTAACAATTAATCTGGCAGAAATGTTTGCATATATAAATGGTTCTATTCGTGAGATCATTGATTTTTAAAAAAGTGCATAACAGTTTATTTTAGCCAGGCAAAAAGTTGCACATTGAATCGAATTTTTAGCGATGAAAAAATGAAATAAACTTGGAACTTTGAAACATTTAAATTAAGTCTGCATTTTGGTTAATTTGACTTTTTTTGCGCGAACCTAAAGAACTATCTGCGTACATTGTTGATTTTTTGCGCGGTTTTTTCATGTTTAAAATTGGACTATCGAATTTATATAAGGTTGACAAATTTTTACATATTCATTACGAGATGCAATTTATTCTACGTATACTCCAAAGATCAAATTTAGACAACTCTGCTTGTTTTTTTTAACCCTTTCACACAGGGATACCAGCTCTTGGTTAATTTTACGCGTTTTTTAAGTTTCAAGTCTCGATATTTAAAATTAAATAATAATCATAAAAAACGTAATATATCGTACATGCAAGAGATTAAAATTTTGGCGACATAATATCGACTTATTATTTTGTAATTTTTTATGAATTCTATTTAAGATTTTAGACATTTTTTTCAGTATGATTAACAGAATCCGATGGAAAACGATACACGATAGGCAATATATAAGAGGGGAAAAAATTCAATAAAAAATGTTATATAGAAAAAGGTCTCATAAATATAGAATGGTTTTATTTGACAACGAAATTATATTTTAAATCATTTCCATGAAATGCTAATATATTAAAATACCCGACTGATAAATAAGGTTTTTAACATCAAAAACCAGAATATTTGGTAATATTTTTTTATTCTGATTCGTGTATTTTATATTTATTTTTTTGTAGAATTAAATTTAAAAAAAAATGGCAAAACACTTTTAAGTGGGTATTCAAGTCTAGAGGTACAAATAATATTTTAAGAATGCATTTTTTATCCGATGTTTGTTAACATTTTCAGGAAATACAAAAAAATTAAATTAATTATAGGTTGATAAAGTGTTGTTCTAGTTGACATGATTTCAACCATTTTTGTCATCTAAAATTAAAAAGAAAGCAGATTCTCAATTAATAAAAATGTTACTATGGTCTCTATTTTGTAGAAAAAAGTTTTAAAAAAAGTCATTTTTTAGCATTATTTTTTAAGTTTTTTTATTTTTATTTTTTTTTATTTATATAATTAGAAATAATATTTTGACATAAATTTGGTAAAGACGATAGAAGATTAAATACAAAAAGGCTTTAACTTATTTTAAAATATATCAGTTAATTGAAACATGAGATATCATGTCAACCGTGTCGAAAAAAGTAATTTTGAGAAAAACGCGTTAAAAATATAATTCTGGAAAGATTAGGGATATATTTTTAAGTCTAAGCTTCGAAAATATGTTTGTTGTGGTATCAAAAGTCTAAACTTGAATACCCACTTTAATAAAAAAAAGATATGTGACCATATGGTTACATTCGTTGTTAAAATTATATTGGAATTCGATACAAAAAATGCTCGTATTTAATTTAAATTCACTGATGGTCTCCTCTATAATCATCGATAATCACTTCTAACATCGTCGTGAGTATCAGTACGGCTTCTCTGAATAATCTAATCCATTTCGAGACATGTTGTCGACTCATCACATTACTACCATAAACTTCAACCAGCTTCAGGTGGATATTCGCGGCGGTATTGTTCTGTAAAGTCAAAAAATGGATGATAGCGCGAATTTACTGTGGCTGAACAAAATAGCTGACAAACACGCGGGACCAAACAAATTGACCAATTGGATCCCCCCTACATATCAAGTTCCCCCAACTTCGAAACAAAAAAAATCTCTCGGCCTCTAGAGCCTTTGCAATCTTTCTGGATGACCCTCATATTAACGTTTATCGAATAGTCACGAACTTCCATTTTTTCAAATTCAATTTCCAGATTGATTGGATCTTAAAATATGATTGGGAAATCAAACACATCATTAAGTTTGATCTGCGCAGCAAGAATGTTAATGGTTATTGATATGTTTCATTCTAATTAAAATGTGCTATGCACTTTCAATATGAGCTCTTGACCTACCTCAATTGATGACTGTATAAATAATGATGTATAAATTAATATTTAAGAGCCCTCAATCATCAATCATTATGTCTTAATCACGAAATTAATGATATTACTGCATCTCCGGTACAGTTGTAATACTATGCACAATAGATATTTTTTCAATCAAGACCCACGTGCTTTGATTATATTCCGTAACAATGAGAGCGGTTTGATTCTTCAGTCAGTGTCGTCTTGTTGGGTGTAAAATAAATAATGTGAATACACCCCTGGTAGCACAATACGAGCCCATTAGCCTCCGTAGGTGGTACGGGTTCGTTATATTCTTTATCAGAGCGAGGGGCCCATATTCCAGAGCCGCACGAACACTTGACACCCACTTATTAAATTGTATCTTAAGCATAATCTCGTAATACATCTCGGCATGGCATTCAAATCTACGACAATAATCAATAGAAGTCTAAGCCTGGATGGTGGCCATAGAGACTTAATAAGCAGGTATGCCAACGTGTTCGAACAATAATTTCTAATTTTGATTTACACTGTCATGGTCATGTAAATTTGTCTTGGAGTATCCTCTGGATTCTAAAAGACATGGAGATCTTCAAGCGACTTTTATAGGATTTATGTGACGATTTTCAAATATGATGAATCTAGGAAAGATTATGCTTTATGAATCTGCGATGATCTCAGACTTCTCTGAAAGATTTGTTTAATTTGTTTTGTATATTTTCATAGTTTATATTTTTAGAAATATATTCTTTGAAGAAATTTCCAAAACTACAATTATTTACGGAGTTAAAGCTATTTTAGTGATGTGGAATCTAAGCCGGTCTTACCAGGATGAAACCTTTAGATGCGTCTTTCTCGAAATTACTTTTTTCAACACGGTTGACATGATATCTCAAGTTCTAATTAATTGTTTTACTTAAAATTTAGTATAAATCTTTAATATATAACCTTTTATTGTCTCTACCAGATTTATGCTAAAACTTAATTTTAACTATTTAAATTTAAACTGAAAAAATAAAGCCAAAAAATTACTTTTTTTTAACAGATTTTTTTTTTTGTGAAAATCAATTTTTTTTTTTTTGGTAGGAACTATAGTAATATCCCCTTAACTATAGTAGAACTATAGTTTTTCCAGACCGCTTCCAGATAGCACAGGAAGAATTTAACGTCAAATGGGTTCCGTATCGAAATCATTGAGTTTTATTGTGTTTTTATTTTACTTCTTGACCCGTGCCTGCTTTAAGGGTAACATAGATTTTGATATTTGAAAAATCTTATACTTAATAGTACCCTCTTTTTCCCCAATCTCTACTTTTTCAAAACTCTATTTTTGAAGTAAATAGACACTAGCAGAAAATATTAAGTGAGTTATCATGTCAACCGCGATGATATTTTTTAAGGTATCTCAACGGCTGAATTTTCTCAATTTTTAAATGAAAATTTGATAAAATATTGTTTAAATATTGCTCTTTTATATGCTTTTAAAATTTGAGCAAAACGTTTATTTTTTAATACGAAAAAAAAAGAAAATATTTTTATTTTACGCCTTGAAATTCTTGTAAACCCTTAAGTGTGCTAAAATAAAATCGCATAAACTTGATATAGATTTAGATTAATTTCAAGGGATTTGCACATCATTTCGTCATATAAAATATGTAAATATCACCCATCATCAAAACACAGCAAATTGTATTAATTTTTTATACAAATACATAATTGAACTTTGATCTGAAAGTACGTCATTGAATACGTTCAAATACACGTTTTTTTATATATATTTTTTACAGTGAACTGATTTAATGTCATCATTTTAAAAGATGTGTATGAATTATTCAGTGCTGATATCTAGGCGTCGATTTGGATGACCTTATACATCATGATTTGGATTTTATAGATACGAGAGAATCCTATACGTTCCTGCTTGAATTTATTAGTGTTTTCAGATCATTTTACAGATTTAGGAAGAAATCATGCTAAGGCGATCGATCTCTGAAATTTGATATCAAATATTTAAAATAAAGGTTCAAGATCTAGCCCATTATGCTATAAAACATTTCTTCATCAAACAATCGTCGTTAAAATATATTGAGATCATATTTTGTATTTAAAATTTAATATCATGGTAATAATGGGGAGTCTCTGATAGTACAGAAGCAGGAATCCGTTTAATAACACCTTTCCTTATAGCGAATTTTCTATACGTTCATTAGCACATTATTGCATAAACTATTGCCTTAATATGTTATTTGCATATTTAGCCCCTGCTGCGAACAAGCGTGCTACAATCGTATTCAGTTACCTTTCCATTTGCTTTTATTTTATACTAAGGACTTTATATAATTATCAAAGGGATTCTGCCCTAAATATTTTGTAAAGATATTAATTATGATTTGTTATGCTAGATGTGGGTAGATTTATGTTTGATCTTCAATGTGTATACTAGACATTTCTACGAAATAATAAGCCCACTATTTTTAATTATCTGGAAAGCTTGCCCTTCAAATATTTGCCCCCCAAGAATACACCCCGTTTAATTTAGGCCACACATGTTGCTGTCTTTACTTTCGTACATTTTCCACAACGGTGTAGTTTGCAGGTAAGAAATAAGACTTATGGCAAGCCTTCCAGTTACTTCTTATATAGGGTGTTTCGAGTGCAAAATACAGCTACTTTTACGTGTATGAAGCCAGGAACGCCTGCAGTTTGGCGGACATCGTGTTAACATAAATACTTGATAAGAGTCTGCATTGTACAAACGAGGGCCTTTGCCAAAATTGTTATTTTAAACTTTAAACTTTATGCACTGAATTTCATTTTTGGACTTTATAACGCTCTTCCGCGAAAGGTGCTTTAGTTATTGTGATAACGTCTGGAAAATTTGCCATGTATAAAGCTCAATTTCATGCAAAACTCCCATTTTGCCTGGTAATAAGCAAGAAATTGATCTGAAAAACAATTAATAATGTTTTCGTTTCCTGCTACATTCAATCTGAGACAGTAAATATTTTGTTCTGTAGCGAGAAAAGATAAGTAATGAACAAGCAACGACTAATTGCTTCGATCAAAGCCATTAGGGAATTGAGCTATTATCGGTTACTTCAAACTCAAATGCGCCATAATATGAAACATAAATCAATACATGACTTCCACTTAGGAGTTTCTGTTAATAAATCAATTACAATAAATTGCCCAAGATTTAATTTATATTAGCAGAATAATTATTGCATTAATGGATAACAACAAAAATCAACCCATTTCATAGCCAAATATAGACAACATTATTAAAATCTTAGGGATGTATCAAAAAAACTAACGCGTTGAATTCGATGTAATTCAACAATAAAATAATGGATCAAATTGAAGATTGAAAAAAATCGACACCCCCGCCTTATCCAAGATGTAATTCGAGACATGGTTTCGAATTACAACATATCCCATCTCGTAAAGCACGTCTGGAATTTTCACCAGTATAAAGAGCAAAAGTAATATGATTGATTGAGTGACTTCGATATAAATTCAGTAATGGAAAAATGAATGATTTTCAAAATATGCTTCTTGACGTGATCCTGATGCCACCGGGTGGGTGTTGGACTCCGCGATGCCCACCCGTAAAACCCCAGGGAGGGAGCCAACCCTACGCTTATGGGCCAACAATCGAATCCCTGGAGTAATGATGTAGATTAAAGGTGGGTAAAAGAAGCCTCGACGGTTTGCTCATCAAACGCAGCTAGGGTAGTCCAGCTACCGTGAGTTGGGTGAGCTGATTACAGAAGGAGCGAGAGACTCTATGCAACATTACGACATCATTATCTTAACAGCTTGGTGCATACAGGGACATCTTAACAGCTTTGGGCTGTTTGAACGACGACTCATTTTCGTGGTTAGGTACTTGGAAGATACTCCCTGTGTCTTCCGGGGAAACCCTGATTCAAGATACTCATAAGTTGCTTGCATACTACCATACTCAACATGTGAGTGCATACTCATAAAAGGGATAAAAACAATACTTTCCATCATTATCGTAACAAGTGACTGTTAAATTCGTTTTAATTATTTTATTATTTGGAGTTCATTACATAAAGCAAGCGTCCGGACAGTGAGAGATCATTAATGTATATTCAATTACAGTCAATTAAATTTTAAAGTTTGATCATTAATCCGTTGATGAGTAATCACGCATATGCTGTGAATGGATACAAATGATACAAAAGATTGTGAATCGGAGATAGAGACGGAGAGAATATCTTGCGTTTCATCATACACTCGTACATCAATGGCAAGGTTGTATTATAAAGGTACCCCTACACGTCTAAATATTCTCAAATATTAGAAAAAGCGATCCATAGCGCTTTATTGCTAACTTTTTGAGTAGCAATTTAATTTTAAAATAACTTAAACGTAGATGCCATATTTGTATATCCGCCACTTATCGTCCGTACAAATCCACTTATTTATCAGGACCGCGCAGCGTGTATACAACTTGTATATTAATAAATAAATTCTATTGAAAGCACACAATATTTGTTTTCTTCGCGTAAACATAAACAATACATTTGAAATCGATTAATTTGGGTTTTTATTATAAGTTGATAAATTTAGGTAATGTATCTATACAACCGTACGATGTACGCTCTTCTAAAATCACTGGAATTTGATCGCAAATACGCGACTTTACTCATCAAAAGGTGCTTCTATTCCTAACACATTTATTTTATAATTTATTCAAATTATTATTTCAAACATTACATTTACGATCTCTTTTATTCTTTTATCACATTTAGAGGAATACAATATTTTGAAGTTTGTTTTTTTTTAGTACAAAATAGAGATTCATCTCGTCAATTATCAACAGATGACGACAAAATAAACATTAAAATTATAATGAAATTTTCCGTATTTGGTTAAACACTATTTGTTGTGGGGTCTTCTTAGATTCATAATAAATAGTAGAAAGCTATATCAATCAATTATATATAATACTTAAAATTCTGCATGGTAACCAAAGTGATTCAAAGTGAATATTGTGTGCTATCAATAGTGTTAAGGCACATTTATCAATATACAAGCTTGGCTTACGCTGCGTGGTCCTGAGAGAAAAGTGGATTAGTACATGTTTTAAAACTGATACAAAAGCTAAAATATAATTCATACGAAATATCCAATTTGTATCAGATCTTTGTGATCTTGATTTCAAAGATTTTTTATAAAATGCTATGGAGTAAGAAATTTGACGAGTTTTATCCAAATGACCGTGTGATAAACATTGGCATATGTGGTGATACCACAACACTATTTCGCCAGGAACAATAGAGTGAAAATAATAAAATACGATATATAACCCGTTACGGTCGACGAATGAAATGCGAATCTGTTATAATGAAGGCCTTGTGAAGGATTAGGGTGGGTGGAAAATTATGTCAGGGCGGGACGAAGACAGCTCCGTGGTGGTGTTAAAATATCCAACTTATTGCCTTTCATCCATAAAGATGTAATGCGGCACCACCTGGTGCCTGGCCATAAAAGATACATCCGCGGAGAGAGCACAAACATAAAACGGAAGCCTCCATCTTCATGCCATATCGCCTCAAACAGTGGCAATAATCGTCTTCATAATTAATTCTGCCTGTATTGTATTGGAGATTCTGCGACGTCTCGACACACCCATACACCTTCATAGTTACGATGGGATGATACGGAATCGAAAAGCATATGAAAATTTACAGCCATTACGGAGCAGCGGGTCGAAGTACCCCTTAAATCATTCTTCATGGCAAAATTTAAAACAACCTTATTGTTATATCCGAAGGTAAACGATAATGTATCTACATTTGTTGTTCGCTCAATTTGATTGAAGCGCTCCGACGATCGCGAATCAATCGAATACAACATTCTATGATATTTCGAGCTCAACAAAGTGTTCAATCTGGCTCAAAATGTTGTATTACTTTTGTAGACGACGCGTGAAAAATAGGGGTTGGAAATATATTTCGGGTCGATCGCGACAGTGTTGCGCAAAGAGGGTTTCTTACATTGATAAAAATACGTCATCGTTCATACATACATTCTTTATCATTTGGCGTTTGTGCTTGTATTGGCGCGGTAAGGCAAATTGACTTTAACGCCACGAAAAGTGAAACTCTAAGAGACAGTTACCTGTAGTGTGTTGTCATATACTTTTAGATTCAAAATATTTTTCTGGATGGTGTGAACCGTCTGGCAAGAAATGATTTAATCGTGAGCAGCCCACATACAGCTGTCCACGTGAGAAGCATGCACGCATACCCTGTGTGTTTTAGCTCCAATGATATTATTCATCAATTATTTTCACTAAAAACCTGGTACCGTTGCGACACGTCGTAGTGGATTTATGTTTCGGTTTCGTTCCCCATTCAAATACAGTTTTATATAGATTGATAAACTAACTGAATGTTATCCTTATGTTTTGTTCGTGTGTTTGCTTGTCATTTAATCAATGCCTTTACATACAATTCATATCAAAAAGTCACTTTTTAATTTTATCACGCTGATAAACGTACCACATATTGAAAACCACTGTTTTATTTAAATATATCAGTGCAGTAAGCTCTTTTGGATGCACCATTAACATTTCGTTTCAATCTATTAGCTGGTTTAAGAATTATATCAATTTTACGAAGGAAGTAGAGTTTCATGAATTTCCTACGAATCTCCCACACTTTAGGTGAAGCTCAGAGCGGAACACCCGAACTGTAAATTGTTAAAGTTTTTTTTTAATTTTGATGCTCGATGATAGCTCCAAGGTATTTCTTTGCTTGGCGGGTACTCGCTTTTTGAATACACGAATGATTGATTTATTTATTTATTGATAAAGGTTTGCTTAGCCACACGCGTTTAAAACGAAATACAGTAGTAGAATTACGCGATGTATTGCTGCGGGGTTGAAAGGTTAGGATCCAAAAGCATGCGTGCACTCTCCCTTACCTCGAAAAGCGACTGTCTACCTCTCCGTGCCCCGCGAGCCTCCTCCCCACAAAAACCACCACGACACGCGAGCCGCCGAGCGCTTCACTTCGCCACCACCGGCTATGGTATTATCACCTCTCGGCATAGTTGACAAAAGGCTTTGTTTACCTTAGCAAAGCGGATCGGATGCCGGACAGACATCCATGAGACATTGATTTTTATATACACAGATTGCACAGACTCAGCTTAATATTTTAGTTCAAAGAAATATAATTTCTCTCAGGACTGCGCAGGGTGAATCAAGCTTGTATATCAATAAATGTACAATATTCGTTCATTTATTCGAAGCTCGAAATCGATAAATTTGGGCTGAACGATACAATAGCGTTTCAAATAGAATTAAAAGAGATCATAAATGTAATGTGTGAAATAAATAATGATATTGCATTAGAAATAGAAGAAGAAGAAATATAATGTTTCATAAATATTTTTTGCTGTAAAGTTGGGGGTTCTTTCCAGAATAAAATGGAATATTTCGCAGTTTATATATACACGCGCTCTTGCATCTTTGGACACTTTGTGTATCGGAAAATTTTTAGAAGAAAAGTTTCAAAAAATCCTCATAAAATGAATGTGAAAAATCATTTTAGTAATATGTTAATGATTAAAATATATAAAAGTTTATTGATTAAATTTAGATAGATACTATCCCTTCAGCCCGCGCTACACGTATCATGAAGCAATAAACCACGTAACTGTTTAATAAAATATTCAAAAAATATATTGCTTTGTTAAGCTAAATAGGTATTAAGAAATAACTGAATTAAATTTATTATTGCTATACAATGCCAAAATTTGAGATTAGAAAGGTGTTTTCAAAATATTTCTTGTGCTTAACTTGCAATCTAATAGTTGAAAACTATGGTGCCTAATTGCGTACAATCTGAGTGATTTATTGGTTTATTTAATTGAATTATGATGTATTGTAAAGGCTTTTTTTGCTCAGTGATGCAATAAAGGTGTTAAATAACAGATTGAAGCGGAATTTAATTGAAACGGCCAATATAACGCCCACGCCACTATAGCAATTTATTGGAATTGTAAAGACTTTCGAAGAACTTTTTCATTATTTCTTATTCAAGGATCTTCGGTTGTAATGTGTTTGATATCTCGGAACTCCTCCGAGTCGAAACTATTACATAGTTTATTGTCATTTTGAAATTCGGCGAATTTAACTGCTCGGTAAAACTATATATCTTTGTGGAAAGGTTCCGCCCCGAGCTGTTATTTTAAGGCTTCGACTCGGAAAGCCTATTGTAGATACAGGTTCAGAAGTGGTAGATCTTTCATTTAAATGCTTGTACGTGTGGGCAATACGAGGTGTACGCAAAGTGACCGAAGCTCTAATATTTTCTGTATATTGCGGCGCCATAGTGGAAGATCGGAACTGTTGATCTCGGTACAGTCAGCAAAACATCATGCATATTGAATGATCAATTTTATGCATGAATATTAATATTTCGATGCAAAAATAATCATGATTTAGGTTAAAATTGGCTGCATCGATAAGTCCTTGCCGATTTTGATAGAAGCCTGTTTGAGCTCAATTTGCGTTCAGATTCGATGAAGACAGCATTTTCGTAACTTTTATTTTTAAATAACTATTAATCAGTAATATTAATGAGTAAAAAATAATGTTATTTTAAGGATAAAATGTCAAAGCCCTAAACCGATAAATATCACATTAGGCATTAGATTTTTTAAGGTGAAATGTTACCATTACGACGTCTTGATTTTGGTTTTCAAAATTTAAATCCAGGAACCGATGTTTGAAATATGTCTCTAGAGCTGAAAACCTCATAAATTTTGATAATAATATATTTGAGAGTCATAATGGAATCTCATTCTCGATTAATTATCGAATAACTATTGCAGAGGATGTATTTATCATGGTCAATAGCTCAAATGCATTTAATACGTATTGGGAAGACGAATCATAGGGGGGTTTGGATGCCGCACGAACTGTCCCACGATAATAAAGGAGAGCGACGAAACACTTTCAATTAATTAGGAATAATTGAATGATTTTGCAATACAACTCCATAAAGCAAAGAAGACGTTTGAAAAAATCAGGGAATTAAAACGGGAAGACTTCATCATACCTGGCTCAGACATATTACCATTTTTTTCGATCTTTGGCAATTTTTTAAAGGATAAATGCTTTTGAAACACAACTGAAGTCAAAAATCATCATCTGTACATATTTCGACTCAAAATCAGAAAAAACTGTTCAAAAAAGTAATTGAAAAATTCAAAAACCTAGAAAAAATAGTGAGCAGTAATGAAAGCAATTATGTTTTGTAAGATTTTGTAAATAAAAATGAAAAATAAATTAAATCTCTCATTGTTATAGAATTGGCAAAGACTTTTCAATACATCCAATATAAAAAACAATGAAATGCATGCAAATTTTGTATGAAGATGGATATGATATTGATGAAAAATCACAACCGATCACAAAAAAGAATCGAAAAAATAGAATTGTTTGTTATAGAGATGATGAATGAATGATCTATTAAATTTGTGTTTTTATTTTTTTGGAACACAAAGACTATTTTTGTATGAACTTCAAACCTTGTATAACACCGATTTGTATTACACGAAGTTTTTCTGAGGCCATAATATTGCTTGAAATTCATTTGCTGTTATTTTAAAATGTGAATTAACATAAAATAAAACTAAATAATGAATTGGACTAAATGTTGTTTGAATAAACTAGTTTTTGGACTTTTTGAAATGGAGTTTTTAATGTTTTTGATCATAATTTTTATTTCAATAAAACATGTTTAACAATTCTTTTTTATTGATTCTGCAACAAGACGATCCCGGGGCCGGGATTATCAATAGTATAAGAAATTACAATGATAAATTTGATCAAAGTTCAAATTTCAGTCCATTTATAAATACAATTTTAGGCAAATTATTTATTTCCGTCGCAGCAGATGAATACTTGTTTACTTTAATACTTTGATGTGATTCCTAATTATATTACGGAGGAATACAAAAAATATGAACTCCGTATTTATTATATTTCATATCGATATTCCCTTTATTAGAGTCGATGTGTAGTAAATACATCACCGATAGGGATTTTTTTTTTTTTTTTTTGAGGTGGCTTTTAGCGATCCCTTTTTTATGGTATCATTACCAACCATTTTGACATGGTTTTTCATGGCATATATATGTTTTTAAAAATGTGGTTGCCAGCCACATCTCCTGTGGGATTCGAACCCGAGATGATCGGGTTACGAGTCCAACCGCTTAACGCGGGACTACCTACAGGTACATATAGGGACCGATAGGGAATGGTTAATATAACAATTTTAAAAACATATATATTTACTTTGTATATGTATACATAGATTAGACAGTTATTGCCCCTAGACGTCGCCTAAGTTCGCCAATTAGTAGTTACACCACTGTTTCCAAGCGTCCAGATTTCGGCTGGAATGTTTCAATTTAGTAGCCTTCAACGTGCTGGTGAGGTGAACGATTTCTGTTAGATAAAAAATTCAATTCGGAATTTTTCGGGATTACGTTTACTAATCCCGGGATTCATGAGCACCTAAATGTTAAGTAGTAAATGTAAAATAAATAAAGGAATATTTAGGAAGATTTTGTAAATAAAAATGAAAAAAATACAAATGAATTATTTCATTGTTAAACAATCGGCAAAGACTTTCCGATACATCTAATATTATTGTTTGACTCAATTTTTTTGCTGAAAATACAATAATGCGCGCCGGCATTCGACGTTATAAACGCTGTGAAAACAACCAGAAATATTATTTCAAAGAAGCCCTTATGTATGCAAAGAATCGGTTTTCCCGGAAAATTGAATAATGATATTCAAATCGGACCGATGGATAGAAAAAACAAGGTTTCGGTGGGATCGCTTGCGAGCACTGTACTGTGAGAAATAATACGGAGGTGGATTATCGAGGGCCATGTTTACTTAGCGGCTTCGTAGCAGACATCTGATAAATCTTTCACCACAACATGTGATTATTTAATGGAATCCATATTCAATAGGCAATAAAAATATTTCAATATAAAGAACACTCGATGCTTGATAAATACACCCAGCGACACCGTCACGTGACAGTCCGACACGGTAATAATATATGTTTACATATGCACGATGCACAAAGGCTTTTTTAAAGTCGACGAACAAAAAGACCATCTTTTCGAGGGCCTCCATAAAATATGTTTCGTGTTCAACGGGACACGAATGTTTTGCAGAATGTAATTAATGGATCGTTTGAAGAATTTTCATCCCGTGCGTGATTTGCGTGGGAAATATTCGAAGACATTCTTAACGCATTGGATCGTGTGTTTCGATCATTTGTATTCAATTAATCAACATTTGAAGTAAAATACAACTAAAACAACACTATTATCTCGATGAATAGCTAAAGATACCAAAATAAACATTGACGCTTAATTGGTACTGCGCATGCGCATAAACTGCCCACCTAATAAAAAATGATCTTGTTTTTCGGTACTTTGATAATATGTTCACTAGCTCATTAAAATATTTAAATCCGTTTTAATCTTTCAAACATTTAAGACAACTATCATTTCACACCTTCAACAACTTTTTGTCATCTATTTTTTTTTTAAATGAGTACCAAATTTAACACGTATAGTAGAAGTTATACAATTTCTCTTCAAATTAAGAAAAATTTGAAAAGATTCTACTTCGAATACATTGATGCCAAATAGGCAATATGCTTGATAAGAGTTTAATTTTTAACCACGTCTGTTCCATCATATAAATGTATATTGTGTACATTTAAACCTTTTTTTGTGCGATAGATGCGTTTTGCTGAAAATCGCCCAAAAAAAGCTATGACTTGCATAGAAAAAGTGAAGATGCATTTCATGAGTTTTTAAAAACCGCATAACTTTGAAACAGTAATATAAAATATATGCAAAATCGCACAAAAAAAAAAACAAAAAAAGGAAAACAAAAAGGCAATTAAAAAATATTTTTTTGGTACATTTAAAGGATGTCTTGCATCATTGGTAAAAAAATAAGGATGTCTGACCTCTAACATATCAAATGCCAGACATCCACTAGAGAAATACTAATTAATTTAATTACAAACTATCATCACTGTATGATAATTTTCGTTGCGATTTTCGATATGACTCAAAGCAAAGATGTCACTATAGTCCCGAACTAAAAACAAATAAATCACAAAATGGCGACCATTTAAAAAAAATTCAGTCAAGTCATCTTTTGGCTTTATTTTGTCACAGTTTGTTTTTTCTAAATAGTTTAAAAATTAACTTTGACATAAATCAAATAAAATTTTTCAAAATTCTAAACTAGAATAAAGGGCGTGGTCGTATATTCAGCGATAGCAAATAAATTATGATTTACACAGTCCCAAATAATAATTTTGTTCCAAATTACCGGTTAGTATTGATGATTTATTTCCTATTTCATTCTAAATACCTCGATACGTACTCTTTATGTAAAGAAAAAAAATGCTTTAATAAAACCGCATAACTTCAAAATCGCAGAAAAAAATGTCGCACAAAAAAAGTTTTGAGTGTATTTGTATATAGCGATGATAAATTGGTTGGCAGACACTGGTGGTCGCCATGGCGTGTATTAATACTTTGCATACAGATTATGCAGACTAAAAACATTATCATGGAATAATTTAGAATTCAAATATAACCCGGAATATTGTGTGGGTGTGTGCAAAGCGATCAAGACACTTCCTATGCATGTATTTCTAATGAAAAGAATTATCTAGAAAATGTATATACTCTATTTGTATTTTTATATATCACTAATAAATTTGTACAGAAAAATTCCGGGTTATATTTGAATCCAAAAAAAAATTCTGATGTGCATTTTACATAGGAATGTCATGGCAGTCATATCTCATGTTAATATTTCATTAGTGAGTGATTGATGATACTTGGGGAGTTTATTTTTCGAGTCAACCATTGGCAGTCATCAGTTAAAATAAGCACAATTATTTAACATGTTGTATACAGATTTAACCTTTTTTCAAAGGGTACTTTTTAATTGCCAATTATTCTAGTATATTTTCATCAATCGAGTTTGTATGCATATTCATCATTCTTCAAGCTTTTGCTTTGGCGAAGGTTTGTCACAGAAAAAGATGTTAATATTCTGTTTATAGTGAGCGAGCCAAAAAATGGGATAACTTGAAAAGGTCAATAGAAGCTTGAGGGATGATCAGAAAACGAGAGGACCTTTGAGTTTTGATAATGATGCACTAAAATCCCTAATCGAGTCAGATCCATGGCAAACAATCGAAGAGTAGTCGCAATGGCTACTATCTCATTAGGACCATTTAAAATGAATAGGATGGGTATTATGGAGTAGGATGGGTACCGCACGCCTCAACAAAGAAAAACAGCGACGAAACTCATGCTACGCCTTTTAGACAACACAGCAAAATAGTTCTCTTTTGAATAGCATTGTAACTTGCGATCAAAAATGAGTCATTTATGATAATACACGATGAAAAAATTAATGGCGACATTTCGTTCAATCGGCTATTTTTATCATTTTCATATTTGATATGAATTTAAAAAGTGGAAATCACAAACAAAGGGAAATATTTATTATTACATAAGGATTTCTAAAATCTAGTAGCATAATTTTAATTTTAAATAAATTACAAGTGGTCTGCATCTGGCATTGTCCTGAATTCAGATTAAATTATATCCCGGGGGTAAAATTGGTTGATTATATATTCACTAGAGACCTAGAGTGCAACTGTGCAAAATGTAGAACGGATGGCATTTAATATAATACACATATCCAGACAAAGGATCATAAAGGATAAATTCGTGATATGTATCATGTACCTCATACAAAACTATGAAATGGATTCCAGGACACAAAAAAATGCATACAATAGCAACGGAGCACATATGAAAATCTCGTATATCACACCATCAAGTAAATTTCTTCCAATTTTGTATATGTTGTAAGTTTCAATTTTTGTATGGATCAGTTCTAATGTACATTCGTGAAGTACAAAAACACTTTAATATTCAAGAAATACTAACATTCGTTGCTTTACGAGCAAAATGAGTGACACAAATATGTATCGAAGAGATACAATTTTTCATAGGCGAGACCGTTATACTAAAACGAAATCAATAAGAACACATTCGAAAAAGTCAATACACAGGGTCTCAGAGGAAATCAGTATTTCAAACGAGGGCAACTTCCATTTAATACCGGCGAAGATCGAATACCCACTTGAAGAAAAGCAAATATTCTGGATTTATAGAGAAAACAAAAAAATCATATGAGAAATATGCTAATTTTAATAAATATATTTTTGGCGTAAAGAATCATGTAATTCATTACCAAATTTCATATGAAAAGGCGCTGTGATTCTTGAGCTTATCGTAACCTTATTTGGTTCATGTCGACAATGCAAAAATATTCAAATTGAAGCAATTCCATAATCTTGTCAGAATATAAGGACTAGGATTCAGAAGGTGAGCAATTTCTTGACATACGTTAAGGGTAAATTTAGAGCACATTTTATCCCAGATATGAACTTATTACAAAGTTGTTGAATCAATTCAGATTAAAGAGAAGTATTGAATTTCTTGCTTATTACTCTAAGAAGTCTACAAAATTATATATTATAGCTAATTTCAACACAAGCTACATATGCTACCGACAATAAGTTTAGAAACACATAGCTATCTATTTTTTTGTAAATTGAAAATGTCAAAATCAGGCTAATTAAGCTTTAACCTTTTGAGGAGTGAGCAAATTTAAAATCGATGAAGTCGTTGATGCCATAATCGCTTTACATCGATTACTTTCTGTCAGGCTCCTATCAGCGTAAGACAATCTTCAATTGAGAATTCAAGGCACGTCAATTGAGTCAATCGTAAATAAACACTGTTGATAGCATACAAGACCACGTAATTTATTTACATAAACAATACAGAAAAAAATCGATTCATTTGCTCCTGTTTTAGAAGGAAATGATAATTAGACAAAGACTCATTCAACGAGCAGCGACGAACAGGAAGCAATTAAATAAATAAACACTGTCACACAACACACTTGTAATCGAAATAATTATTAGTCGACAAATCTGGGCTAACGATCTATACAATCGTGCGATGTAAGTGGGGAAGCTCTCCGTCTTTGTCTCCCAAGCTGCGCTACGTTATCTCACTGTCTCTCTCTGTCTCCGAGCTCAATTACAAAAGTGCGCTTTCGAATAAGTGGAGGGGGGGGTCCCAAGCCCTGGGATAGTACTCCTTTAGAAGTAAAATGTAAAATAAAGGGTTTTCTATTAAGTAAATTGCAAGATTTCCATGAAATGGAAGCATTTTATCATTATTAGACACCAAGAGGTTGAGACTTAAATCGACAGGTCTACAGTAAATGCAGATTATAAGTAAATGCAGGTAACTCCATTATATTTATGTCCCAAAGAAATAATCGTCTTAAAATTCTCTGGTTGACTGCAAAATCGAATAAAAACTATTAGAGCCACCCATACGTAATGTCGTTTTTTTAATGTAAAATTTGCCATTTTAACCCCAATACGATTAAAAAAAGGGCTATTTATTGTATGACGATTCGGTGGTAACGTGCAAGAGGCGGGAGTCGCGAGGAGTCGTCGGATAACCTTGGCTGCGGGAAGACGTCCTTCACGCAACCTGATCTCTTTTATGATTAATAAAAAAGTTATCTAAGATGAGAGACTTTCTATTCGATGCCCGTTCATCTTCGCCCATCTGTCCGGCTACATAACTGCCCAAGAGCATTCGTGCGCGGCCTTCTAGACGAGACCGATATAAGGGTTTAAAACCCTTTTATACTATTTTCTGTCAAAACCTGCAGGATTTTTCGATAAGAGCATAGGCGTTAGAAACGTAAAAGATAATGCAGGCAATTATTTTGAATAAGAATCATTAATAAAAAGAAAAATTGTTTTAAATTACATTTAACAAAAAACGATATTACTTATGCATGTCCCTAATGGATCGTGTAAAGTGTCGGTGTCTAAATTGAAAAATTGCTTGAATTCATAAAGTCCTTATGGACATATTTAGGAACCTGTTGGGTCTTTTTTTAAAGGCCGCAAAGGGGTAATGCATTAGCGCTGGAGTAAGCAATTTGTCCAGCAGCTAAGCCCCGCCAATACAAAAGGCACTGCCATTTTAACAACCGCGATATTGATCTCAAACAATATTTTAAGTACACCCGAATACTGATGGAATAGCCATGTAAATTGGGATATCCAAAATTTACATAAAATGTATTAATCCGAGTACGCCCACATGCATACAAACGAGCGCGTACGCACGCAGCTATTGAAAGATGGGCGCAATTAACGTGTCGCAAGGTTCACACAACATAAACTGGCAATATGTTTTGACGCAAATAAGCTTCATCATTTGCACCTTCGCTCTCTGGATGGTATTAACCTATGATGCCATTACGCCATGTTAGCACCACAATAACTACCTGCCGGTAATAAATCTACACATTGTAAAGCAGTCAATCTCGGCACCCTGAATACCTAATCAGGGAGCTCGAGCTGAATGCCTCTCTGTAAATATTGACTTCCTGAAGCTGCCAGCCGCGACAGACATGAGCATTTTTAATTAGCGTCTGCACGAGATTCAATATTTAATTTGGTTTCGAGACAACGATCTTGTCGTATTACTAACGCATTTAAGTTAATTTTCCTCGTCTAAATTTAGAAATTCGAAGACGATCGTTGTTTTTTTAGGACAGGTTTCAATAACATCACTGTCGGTCGTGCAATATTTATCAATAATATTGAAACGCTTTAATTAATAAAATACAGGCGCGCGTTGAAAATAGACTTCGTACACAATAGTGATATGTTATTTTCGATGAAGATTTATCTCTATTTTCATTTGGTATTAATTAAATTTGCTCACAAGACACACAGATCTATTTTTATCTTTGAAACAATATTGAAATTTGATGGCTTTTATAATCACAGTTTTGTTTGAAATTATAGGCTAAAAATAACACCAATACCTATTGTTTTTCAAAAAAAAAAACTTAATAAATACAATTTAAAAATGTATTATATGTATTTTTTTCTGAGGATAAATATGTTGATTGGGGAAGCGATATTTCTGAATTTAATAAAAATAAGCATACATCAGGGGTATATTATCTATGTTAATGATTTTCAAAATAATACATAATGGTTTAAAATAACCATTTGAACTGAACATCTGTAAAACGTTTATCGGCGCGTAAATCTACTCTTCTCTTAGGTCCGCGCAGAGTGTATAAAGCTTGTATAATATAAACGAGCCTTCACACTGTTGATATTGTTTTTGTTTTACATTTATTTAATTTATCATAAATATATTTGTATCATTAAATTCAGTTATCATGGCATAGGATAAAAATAGCTTTAAATTAAACAAATTTGCAAATGATAAAAAAGCTACTTCAAAAACAAAACTAAATATATATTTGCGAATATTTAGACGTGTAGGGGTTTCTTTACAGCATGACTTAACCATCGATGTACGAGTGTAAGATGAGAAGCAAGACACATGTCTCTATTTAGGTGTGTTCTAAATGTTTTAAAACTGCGAAATTCATTGCATTTCGCTGTACACATGATGATTTTATGTTTTTAGGAAAAATTGCATTATTAATTCTAAAATTATAGACATTTCTATTACTTTTTTATTATAAAAATTATAAAACTGTATCTGTAATCTATAGAAGTAGAAATGGAAAAAAATAACTAACACACTTTTATGCTTAAAGAGAGTAATAAAAGGAAAAAGAATCTAGATATGCTAATAAATACGTTTTTAATACAAAAAAAAAATATTAAAAAAAAAACGGCAAAACCGTTATTTTTCCCGAAACAAAAACCGTAACCGAACCGATATAAATATTGAAAACGTAATCGAAATCTAAACTGAAATGAAAAAAATAACGGTTCTAAGCCCTGGTTTAAAATACTAAATCAATTCATTTTACATTTTTTTTTTTGCAAAGATCATTTTGCATATCGTTGGATAAGACGTACAAAGTTGAAATAAAAATAATTATTTTTTCTCGAAAAAACTGTTTCATTGAGGTCTTGTTCTATTCGTTCTAATTGTTGACAATATCTAACTATAGTTTACATCTGACCAAATTACAGTAACACTCAAAATGCTGCAATAATATCCTATTATGATTTAGAAACAGTTACCTGACCAAAAAAAAAAAATCACATTACTAAAAAAAACATGTGTATCATTAACCGTGTCTCGATACAAATTCGATATAAAAATCAATCAAAATCAATTGATGATGCTGAATATTATTTAAACGTATTTTTATGCACGTAAAATATTATATAACAATTAGAGCATATGTGACCATATGGTCACACAAAATTAGGTTTATAATGTAAAATTAAAAAAAAACTTTTTTAAAAACTTTTAAGAAATATCATCAACTATAAAAAAGTGTAGTACGTGATGTAGCGATAAAAATTTTGCACCCATTTCCACAAAGTTAATTTTTGTTTTGGTCAGCGTTTATACAATAATTGTACATAGCGGCATTAAATTTAAATTTACAAAGTTAATTTTTTGTCTACAAGTAGATTACCTTAATTATTGTTAAATAAACGTCGTCTACTTACGATACAAGGTGGCTAGGACTTTGATAAACATGGCTAAAACTATAACGCAAGAAGTATTGCAATTTTCAAAGCATTGTAATTTTAAGTACATGTAATATTTATTATAAACATCTGCAACATAGTTTCAAGTATACTCATATATTATAATACTTGTTAAATAGGTAATATTTTCACAAGACATGTTTCCTTCAGAATTTCATTTTCTGATGACTTTTAAGCGTATTTTAAAGCTGTTTTTTTTCAATCAAATTTATGAACAATATTTGAAATCATGGCTTTCTTTCATGCAGTAAGGATGGTTATTTTATTATTTCTTCATAATATATACACTTCCGTGCTAACCATTCCAAGTTTTCACGGAATATCTATTAACTTTTCACGGAACACAAGTGTTTCGTGGAACATATGATAGTTTGGAAAATCCTGATTTATTCCATAATTATTGGTATTAATTCAAGTTATTGTTGGAATACAGTAAATGGTAGTATCCTCTTCAAATAAAATATGTTTTCATAAGGTTACGCAAGCAAAATAAATGATTAAGGACATGATTTATATCTGGCGTATATTATGATTGTCATTCACTGAAACTTTATTAATCAATCTATATAGATTAAGTCATCAATAAAAAAGGGAATTAAAAATTGATCCCAGCCATCCATTCGATGAGGAGATTAATTGAGCCAATAAAACAGGAAGATGAAAAGCAGATCGCACGATTTATTACCGTCTAGAGATGATCACGATTCGCAGTCGAACAATAATGACAGACAACCGGACACAGGCGAGATAAACGAACTTATTGATTTACAGGGCGCCTACACAAGGGCGTACAAACTGCATTGGAAAAGTGTGAAACTTGGCACAAGCAGTGTATAATGGGCACTTAGGGCTTGTAGAGGGGCCAGGAAGAGACGATAAGAAGTCCGAGACGGCCGTCATTAACCGAAATTAAGTGGTATTTTATGATCTGACTGAATTGTGCTCCAAGATCCTCGTCTCAGATTCTGTTGGCTGGAACGACTTTAACGTCCGATGCACATACGCTTGACCTAGACTAGGCATTTTCGAGGCTTATCTAGATGACACCGTGCTATGTGTATGGACGTTAAATTTTAAGCCGGGAGAAGAGAAACTGGAGTTATTGCAACACGAAGAATGTTAAAAAAGAGAGACTCGTTTTACTTCGCCATAAACTGCGATATATTTAAGCGTCGATATCAGATTTAAATGGCAATAATTATCTACTTAAAAGCATAAAAAGTGACTTACGAATAACCGTAAATGAATTACTTAATCACTTTTGGGCATCGATTTAACCCTTTCCACTCGTGGGTCGATATTGTGTCATTATAAATTGATGAAACTTGGCGAAACAATAACTGCAGATGTACATTATCAGCAATTGGAAAGGGTGAGAATTAATCAGGAACAATTTAGTGATTCTGCAACACGACCCCCATAAGGCGAAGAAGACTATTGAAAAATTCAGGGAATTAAAGTAGGAAGAACTTCCACACCCTCCATATTCATAGACCTGTCTACGGATTATCATCTTTTTCCGATCATATCTACTTAAAAGCATAAAAAGATTTTTTGGCAAAAACGCAGTAGTAAATTAATTCTCTCATTGTTAAACAATCGACAAAGACTTTTCGATACATTGAATATATTAATCTGTTATCTGTGAGTGAGAAAATTTTAATATATAATATTGTATTAGAATCTCAATCCTGGATTTATATTCAAAACCAGATTGAGAATTAAATTTTCGGGAGTTCAAGATTATTGATATTTGTGATCGGTGGGGTCTCGATTTAGGATTACCCTGATTTTTTAATTCCATAAATTTAAACGTATGTAGAAGGCAATGTGAAACCAATACATGAAAATTCATTCAAACCATGCCAAAATAATTTGCAATATTAATTTTGACTAATATTTCCAAAAAGATATTCAAAAAATATCATGATTCGAATAATGCAAGTGGAGGCCTTCCTCTAGCGTTATCTTGATAAGTGTTTGATACTAGAATAAATTCACTTATAATTTGGAACAACAAATAACCATAAGAGAGCCAGGACTAGCTCAGGTCATAATTTCGAAAATAAAGTTGAGCTAATATCGCGGCCATGTAAAGTTATTTAAATTGTTAACCAAATGCAAATAATTAAAAATATACAAACATATGGCGATTTAAATTGGTAATGTTTAACGTGATAACTCCTATATGCATCTTGTTTAGTCATAATACATCTAAAGTGTTAAAAAAATCGTTTTTGATATTTTTACATATTTTCAAAGCATAGACTATTAAAAATATATAATATTCTCCACAGAAACATTCGAAATTCCGACTATTTACGGATTTGTAGATATTTTAGTGACACGGCAACAAAGTCAATCCTACAAGAATGAAATCTTTAAATGCGTTTATCTCGAAACTACTTTTTTCAACGTGGTTGACATGATATCTCAAGATTCAATCAATTGATTTACTTCAAATTTAATATAAATCTTTCTTATATAATCTTCTATTGTTTCTACCAGATTTATATCGAAATTTTATTTTTAACTATTAAAAAAAAAATTAAACTCAGAAAAAAAAATTTTTTTAAACAGTCGCCATTTTGTAAAAATATATTTTTTTTTTCCTTTGAAGAAGAAAGTATAGCAATATTATTACTAATTAAGAATATTTTTTTTTTTTATTTTAGATATCTAAAAGGATTGAAATTTTGTCAACCATGACGAGCCCTTTTATTACCACTTTCAATTTTCCACGATAATTTTTTTTTATTTTTACTTTTTTTATTTTTTTTCTATATACTGACAATGTCTGTAAATATCTGATAAAAAATTTAAATGAACAATATTTTTTGTTTATTTTTTTATCGAACTTTAAAAAACACCCAATATTTGTGCCTCTAGACTTAATGAAAATACACCCTTAAATGAAAAAAAGTCACAATTAAAAATTTAATATTCAATTCATCACCAAATTACTTCAATAGATCCATTTTTATTAAATAATCATATTTGCTTGAGTACTTCCGAATGATTTTCCAAGAACTCAATCATCATCAGGATAAATAACATAACTTGTTGCTAGATAAATGTTACTTATTTATTATAGAGTAGACTGCTTCTAGCTATTTTGTAATGATAATGTTAAATCATCATCATCATTTATATTATTTCATGATATTACATAATATTCTACTCGCATTTTTATTTCGGGTAGGAATAGCGCTGCTTGTATTTAATTTCGCGCGTTTTTCAGGCTTCATATTAGAAATTAAATATGAAAAGCTTTTTATCAGTTTTTGTTCAACAGAAAATTTAGATAAAATACTGATTTAGTATTTAAGAAATAATACAGTCATATAAAAACGTTTTAATCTGAGTATATCAATTTCAAAAACTTCATTTAAAAAGTCCGTAAAAGCATTACAGATGAAAGTTTTTGAAGTTTTATTTATTTAAATATAATTATCAGTTTTGTAGTTATATTTTGATTTTGATTGTATTTAAGTTTTTATCAATAAAAATGGAGAAATCTTCTTCAGAAAATGATGAAATTTTCGTCAATTTTCACATGTAATACATTTTTGCTGATCATTGCTTCTATAGTAAAATATTAGCTTTAGTATATATGTAATAAATATCAAAAATAATGAATAGAACATAATATCTTCGTCAACTATTCAGATATAAATTCACTTCGGGAGTGAATGAAGCAAACTGTAAGTGGATGAAGGAAGCCCCGATAAAAGATCAAATATCTCCTAACCGAGTGATTCAATTTCGATACCTATTATCCTTTGTCATTTCTCAGATTGAACAGAATCAACGGTATGAAATGACAACTCCAGTCGCCGAACCGCCGATACCCGCGCCAAGACTAGACGTTTTATGTTATTCTGTGAAATTTAATCTCACTAAAGTTTATAGCCTCCAATATGTCCCAACGCGTTTGTTTTATGGCCACCCCGCACTTTTCTGTAGCAACTCTTGTAAAACCTGATTGAATGGGAAATCTGAGCTATATCGCACTATCCATTTTCAAATTCCACGTATCCACTATTCGGATGTTGTCCCGGCGTGAAAAAGATCGGATCGATCTGGATCGGATTCAAAGGTACTTTGTTGGCTCTAAATCAAATGGATTGTCATGTGGTAATTCTACCCCTCTGAGCCTCGCGTATAAATTTTGATAGGATCGATTCCTTCGTGCCCTTTATATCCTTAGATTTACAACTGTATAATATTCATATATTTTCAAATTTGAGGAGACGCTGTAAACATGCCGGGGCTTTGACATTTATTCTTTACGGATTGTGTTCAAATATTCCGGGTGAGTCTGAGCTGACAAATACGTGTAGATCCGGCAGAGTAAAATTGATGATGACATACCTTTATCGAGTATTAGAAAAATCTAAGACGATGATCGAATCGACTGAGAATCGGAAAGAGGGCCATCCATTTTTCTTGGATATCCGAGTTCGTTTTATTTGATTCTTACCTGGAAAAAGAAATAAAAATAAATATAACAGTAAAAATGTGCTTAAATTATCCCATATCCTCCCATGATAATATGACCATAATGAACAAATTTAATATTAAAAATATATATACAATGATAAAATACAATTAAAATATATTTATAAATTGAACACACATAAATATGTGATATAATTTGGATTTAAATGAGTGTAAATTTATCAAAATCAACTCAAAAAGTAAATACTTATGATATAAAATGGTGTACTATATATAGGTCAATGGGCATATTTGAAACATTTTTAACACACTGAAAAGTATATGAATATTTAATAACATCAACATTATCATAATGGATAACTTAAACATCTTCAATATCCAACAAATATTATATAGCGTTATTGGTGTATTTTACGGAATAAATTGCGAAAAAAACTATCTTAAATGAAGAAGGAAAAGACAATGTACAGCGTCACAAGTCGATCTAAACAATGCTAAAATTGCACTTTGAATTGCTTCCCACCGTATTATCCAGATCTGACTCCCAACGATTACCACCTGTGTGTAGATCTAAAAATAATACTCCAGGAAAAGACTAAAGATAAATCGTTCTACAAAAATCATCGAAATGTTAGAGAAGAATTTAAAAAAGTTGTTGTTTTATTGTCATCCTACGAATTTATTGAGTGATATGTTAATATGCATTAAGCACTTAACTCCTCATGCTCTTAACCTTTTGATTGATAAGCTGATTTTAAATTGATTTAAGCATATATTTTATATTCGTATGTGGATCGCTTATCATCCACCAAATCCGCTTGTCTCTCAGGACCGCGCAGCATGAGTCAAGCTTGTAAATCAATAAATCGTTAAAATAATCGTTTAAATAATGTATTCCTTTATAGAGATACAATTAACTTTTGTGATATATTAATATAAAACACGAATGAAGTATGTTATTTTTCCACATTCATTGGAAATATAATTATTCCATTGGATAGGAAGCTTCTTTATCCCATCACTGAATAAATAAGGTGAGAAGTGACATCCTCTGTTGCGCAACACGTAATTATTCGCATGTAGAAAATCAATCGATAAAATATCGTTCGGATCCTAAAATACAGTAGCCTTCACTATTCCAGCAGACTGATTCAAATCTTGACAAAACTTTTGGGTCCATTTAAACACTGTGATGTAAAACTGTGATGAACAAGTCTTCTCAACATTTTATCTGTAAGAAAAAGACTAATTACGCGTTGCGCAACAGAGGATTTCGCTATCACATAAATAAGGATGTAATCGCAGTCAAATACAACATTTTTACCAAATATTTGGACATCCAATGATATATTTGCCTGGAATGCGCCATATTTACAGTATTTTATTTGATAGTATAATTCTCGCCATTATCAAAAGCTGACTAACTAGAGCCGTAAATATGAATAAATAATGACTGCTATTTATCATAATTTCGGTATCCAGTTTTGGTACGACAAAGGCAATATAACAATGGGGGTGTTATTATTGTGTACTTTGTTTCGTAATTTAATGTATCCCTTTCATTTTTTATGTAGCCGTTTTCACGAAAATCGTTACTATGATATAGTGCCGTTTTATGTAGTGACTGCGAGATACACGCGCCGGGAACAAAAGGACGCGTTAGAAAATTAATTCCCCATAAATTCCGAGCCCGAAAGGGGAATAAAGAGAGCCCCAACAATAATTCGACGTAATCTCGTCCCGATGTGACGGAAACACATAAACAAGACTTTACGGTCGTAGGGCATTATTCAATCTTGTCGATCTCCCAGGGCCCCGATCGACTGTGGAAAAAAAGAAGACAAGGACCCGATATCCGAGATCGGTATTTATGGCACCGCACGCAAGCCCTATTATCCTTCTGCGACATACTTTCGGTGTGTTAAATCAGCGAAACGTCTTCCACGACGACGTTGTGGGCGGACCACGCCGCTAAACGAAGGAGTAGGCTTTAGTAATTCTAAAGTGACCTATTTTTAACACTAGTTACAGATAGGACGTAGCCGCCGTGTTCAACGCCTCCACTACAGAATCAACAGTCTTGTGTATACTTTGTATAGATTTGGTTATACAAGAATGACATTGTGTTGAGATCACATCGCAAGAGAGTACAACCGCTCACAGTCTACAAATGCACACTACAAATACAATAATTTTCTATGAATCATCCATCATGAGTCTTATGTATCGAGATTAAATAACATTGTTTTCTGAATCATCATATCATATGAATATGGAATTATTAACTGATATATGGACCGACATCAATTTTTAAGGGATAACCCTGACAGTCGATCGGTTCGATTTTATTTATTTCCGTCGCTGCGGATGAATACTTATATACTATAATACTTTGATATGATTCGTAATTATATTACGGAGGAATACAAAAATTCTGAACCCCGTATCTATTATATTTCATATCGATATTCCCATTATTAGAGTCGATGTGTAGTAAATACATCACCGGTAGGGAAAGGTTAATATAATAATTTGAAAAAATATATATGTACTCTATATATGTATACATAGACATTAGACAATTACTGCTCCCAGGTCTGTTTCCTGTTTCCATGCGTCCAGATTTCTCGCCTTCATCAAAATAAGAGATACTGGTGAGGTGTACGATTTCTGTTAGATAAAAATTTCAATCCCGAAAGAGAGACGGAGAAATTATCTTGCAGGTCGGAGACTGTGGATGGGAGACAGAGACAGAAAGAGTATCTTGCGTACATCGTACCATTATATAGATTATTATCCCAAATTTATCGACTAATAAAGATATATGAATGATATAATGAATCAATTTCATGTGTATTGTTTATGTTTACCTGAAGAAATTATCGAATATTGTATATTTATGTACAAGTTTCCTATACGCTGCGACGATTCTGACAGATGAGTGGATTTATACGGATGATAAGTGGCGGACATACAAATATAGCACCTAAATGTATGATTATTGAAAATTAGTTTACTACTCAAAGGATTAATCGCATTACTAAAGTCGTACAAGATTGTCTATGAGATTGGCAACATGAATTAAAATAGTTTTTTTTATTAATATAATGGTTATTTTGTATTTCATAAATCCTTTTCTCTCTAAAATTCCTACAAAAATAATCCTAAGAAACCCTCACATTAAAAAACTACCTAACTAACGTTATCTTATGGAGATTTTCTACATTCGATAATGGATACGCCACGCTATAGAAGTTTTGATTGTAAAATTTATTAATACATTTGAAGAGGCTGCAATATGTATGACTTTATTCTAAGAAAACGTTATAAAAATGATCAGTTATAAAATATCTATCTAAACTGACGATAAAAAGTTTTTATACATCTCACGTTGAATGTCCTGTAAAAGCTTTAAACTCCTAGAAAAAATGTGTCTAAAAGTAAATGTTTTAAGGCTAGCACAAGTTTACTTCTGAAAATGTTGACAATCGAAAACATTTTTACAATAATTCGATCTATTATTACATTTTTCTGTGGCAAAAAGCACTTATGTTGTTGAATTTGTACCACAAACGATATCGTATCTTGTATTTGTAAGAGTTTATTTAATAAGAAAGTTAAAGAGAAGTTTTAAATGACTACAAGATAATGCATAAGTCTTTATATCCGCTAAAAATGACTGTTATTTGCCAATGCGGGTTCAAATGACAAGTTAGGTGAATCAGAAATATAGTTATTGGATGCACACGATGTTAATTAAAAGCTATACGAAGTTTATTATATTTTTTAAATTATTAAAGTGTATGTGTCAATGGAAGCTTTAACGTATGATTTAAAATTTAATCTAAATTGGATCTTGAATATTGTTATTAACACTTTACAGTCCGTACCCGCGTTAATGCGTGATGACAATGACGTAACTTTAGCTCGAAAAAAATGTCATACTAACTTAATATAGATTTAAATTTCTTTCCAGGGATAATAGTACAGACATGTATCAATGTTTTAGACGTATAAAATATATGTAAATATCATCCGTCGCCAATTATAACAAATTGTATTATGTTTAGAGGCACAAATTTTGGGTATCAAGTTTGATAAAAAAAACAATATTTTTAATTAATAAAGATGTTGTTATAGGCCCTACCTCAAAGAAAAACATGTATTTTCACAAAATGGTGATTGTATAAAAAATATATTTTGCCTTAATTTTCAAGTTTTAATTTTTTTTTAAATAGTTAAAAATATTTTTTTTATATAAATCTGGTAGAGACAATAGAGAATCATGTAGAAAAAGTTGGTGCAAAATTTAAAGTAAATCTGATGAATATTATCCTTGTAATAATCACGTTTTGCATTTTAATACATTGGTACACGCACCACAGATTGAAAACCGATGATATGTTTAAATACATCGATGCAATAAACTTTTTTGTAAATACCACTGAAATTTGGTTTAAATCTGTTAACTGATTTAGGAATTATATCAATTTTATAAAAGAAGTAAAGTTTCTTGAATTTCTTGCGAAATCGATTTTGTTCGAGGCTTCGCTCGGATTAACTGTAAAGTGTTAATATTCTAATTTTAACACACCTTTAAAGCAATACTCATTATTGTTAATATGTTATTATTGAAAATACAAACAAATATATTTCATTGCATAAGGGATGTTTTTTTATGCTGCATGTATTACATATTTGTATTTTCCAAATATCTATGATCGCATTGTTAGTTAAATTTTCATGCATTGACCATGCATTAAATTGTTTCCAGGTATACAAATTAATTGTCAACATCATTTACCAGAATCCTATTTCCATGTATACTATATTTGGCGCACGAATACATACGCGGTAAACAATGATTTAAATGTTAATTTTCAGTAGTTTCGGTATCGAAATTATTTATATGATGCAAATCGCCGTTAATGTGAAAACCCAATCATTCATAGTCTCAAAATGAGATTAAATCTGAATATTATTGCGGGATATACGGAAATAATCCGATAATAACGTAAAATATTGGCGTTTCTCATTGTAGCATTTTGTACGTTGTGGTTTTAAATCTGGTAATTGATTTTTTCGCGCGTGGGTGGATGTAAAAAATTCAAGATAGAATGTCTCTATATTCTATAACCTTGCTTTCAAATAATGAATAGCGGCTGTTTATGGCTTTAGTGAGCATTTTAAGGTTGAATGCGATATAAATTCTGGTTGTATTCATAATATCGAATGGATTTTATTTCTCGCTGCACTCGGAATGATTTCAAGATGTATTCATGGAGATCGATATGGGATAGATTTGGAACGAAGCCACCGTCGATAAACCAGTTCGAGTCGATTATCTGTCATTTTAAAATTTCACAGTAATAAACGGAGTCCATCTATTGCCCAATAAGGTCTTAATATCGTTATTTATATCCAATGGGAGTAGATAAATTTGGATTTGTGTCCAAGTCGGGATGTACCGCGACGTAATTTTATCGTGGGTGCTGCATTATTAGATGGTAAACATACACAGTTATCAATTATATCGAAAGCATGAAAAATATAGATTCGGTCTCACGGTATCGCTTAAAACGCCTCCTCAAATCTGCCCAGCGACACAACACAATGCGTATGAATATTCGAGGTGGTCCATGGGATACGAACCAGAAGAGAAAGCATCTCGCTTTGGCAGTTTAATGTTTAATCTTCTTATAAGGCAACTGGCTGCACAACTGCAATCTGACAAAAGCGGGCAATGTCTGAAGTGCTCGGCTTCTTAGACAGAAGTGGCGTGGCTCATTAAATTGATTGCTAATTTGAAGAAGTGCGCCAAAGTGGATTAAAACGTCTGCTCATTTAGTGGCAGGGAGATAATCTCTAATCAGAGATTTAATCCAATCGTTATGTGCCAGTATTAAAGTCATCGATTAGCGTGCAAGCCATTAAGCTGATTAAATAACGATAAAAGGGATCAACATGACACAGGGTTGTGATGCTTAACGAGGATACATGGATGGATTGTCTGGGCCCCCTTAATGAATCTAAAATCAAAGCTTTTGTAAATAAGCGTCGGCTGAAATAGCTTTTATCCGCGTAAGCTAAGGGTATTACTGTGAATTTGATGCTAGAAAAACTTGAAAAAATATCGAATAATCACGGTGGAGAGAAAGCGGATTAAACTTTCTACGCTCGACGCTAATTGAACCAAAAAAATATTCGAATGTGTGCTTTATTCAATTATTTTTAAGAGCAAAACGATGCTAATTTATTAAAGATACGCCTGAATGAAATATGTATTCGATAACAGAAATGACAATTAAAATTATTTTATGGATTCAGACTTGCATTTGAAAATAAATGAGAATAAATATGCGGTAACACATTCCGGGTCGCTATGCTACCTGCCTAAACAGACCATGGATCAAACATAGAAAGCTACATTCAAGCGATATTATATGAGGACAATGATAAACCAAGGCAATTGGCAGGAAAGGTGGGTCCATATAAAGTGATTTTTGCAAGGACTATAATAATTTATATATGGAAGCCAATGATTTGAAATATAAGAGACAACACTGAAAGGTTCCTGGAAATAACTATGTCCACAAATGTTGAGATGAAATAATTAACCTGATGAATAAACTAAACTTGGATGTCGACAAGGAAAGTATTAATGAGTTGATTGAATCTCACTCAGTACCTCTGTCAAATTAATATTTAATTGAGCAACAAGAGCCAAACTAAATACACAGTGAGAGTAAAATAAAATAATATAATTGTCGAGACGCTAAAAATCAAAAATATAAACGAAGCCTTCATGCATCGTGAAATATTTTTAACAATCATAGAAGAATGTGATCTTATATCAGGGTGTCCCATAAGTTTCTTTCGTTTTCATATTAAGAAAAAAATAAACAATAATTTGCATTACCTTTCTCAATCTCTCCAGAAGCTTCATAATGCCTTTTTGCCAAAATTTTCCAGGTTTTTTGGCAAAATATTGATCAAGGTACATTTTTATATAATTTTTTGAATTATTTTTTTTATCACGTAAAGCATTTTTCAATGAAATAAATAAATAATAATCTGAAGGGGCAATATCCGGAGAGTGTGGATGATGAGGTAAAACATCCCAGTCAAATGATTAGAATACAAATGATTAGACTAAGATTAGATCTGTGTTCATTTTAGAAAGAAACTTATGGGACAACCTAATATATCACGTACGTTGAAAATCAGAACGAAAAATATATACATAGTTTGTCATATGGGACGATAGTATATAGAGCACATGCTATGCGCCCATTGATGAGTATTCACGCATATGTGCGTTTGAACTCGAGTGATAAAGAAAGAGTATTCTCGCAGATGGAGCGCGGGTTCTTTTAATTATTAATTTCTTATTGTTACACTTTTATATTGGTCCAGAATTATTAATATCGGACACCAGCGCTCCTTCCACACTATCGTCCAAAAGTTGGCGAAGAAGGTGCCCCATATGGCAGCTCCGATTCTATCCATATTGTCGATGGTGTATATGGTCTGCCTCGTCAATTGGAGGCCAGCAGATCATCGTCCCCCCCAAACTTCTTCTCATTATGTGCGTCCCGTGCGTTCAGCTCGATGATGCTGAATGCCATCCACATCGTCGTTCAATGATTGGATGCCGGCGGATTCTCCGCCATTCTAACCTCTTATGATGCACACCGCTGGCGCGCGTCATTTGATAACGCCTCCGATCCAAAACGCTCAGCATTCATGATCCGCCGCTTCTGACACCAATGTACCACCCGGGATAGAGTACCCGAATGGCTCCCCGCTCCCACGTGTTCGTCGGGCTGCAAGAAGGACATCCTCCCGCAGCCAAGGCCAACTACCGACACTCTAGGCTCCCGCCTCCTGCGCGTCAGTCAGTAATTGCAGGTGCAATGTCCTCGCTGCGCCACAGAAGATGTTGCTATTAAAATAGCACATTACACTTAAAGAGAGACGGAAGATGTCGCCGTTAATCTGACGAATTAAATCCGCTCATATTAACAGCGCAGCATGGGGATGTTAAATCGCCCACTGCTACAATTGTAATATTATATTTTGGCAAAACTAGATAAATATATGTTATTTATTTGTAAATTTGCATGGATTTACCTGCAAAAGCGCCACCTAAAAGAGGTGCAAGTTTACAAGTGAGCGGATCCGAATGAGTTATTATCACCATTGATGGTAAATTCTACAGAATTTGCATTTTGACAACGTGAACATACTTTAAAGTTACCACAGCAAAGCACTCCTGGCTTTTAGTTTACAATACCAAAGTTGGAATTCAATCACTCTTCGGTCTAGGAGTTTAGGGTGTCTATAATATCCAAATATACAATATATACATATATTAGATCAAGAAATTAAATCAACATTTTTTGATTTAAATTGTAACAATAAATATAAGCAGTAGCCCTGCCCTCGAAGATATTATTACGAGCACTTATATTACTCAATCAATGTGCATTTAATGTTTGTTATTAGTGCTATTTTTATAAAATTACCAAATGAAGACTGTTGTATTTCAGAATATTTAAAATGCTTTTTAATGCTTTGCTTCTTCCATTGATAAAATAGAGTGCAAAATCTAAATATTTTAAATAAAATAAGCAAAATTTGTCTTGAAGATGAAATATGAGTGCAGATTTTAGCTTATTCAGCAAATAATTTTCATCAGGCAAATTAGCTGAATAAGATGCTGCAATGGCGTAAAGAAAATATTATGACTCGAGTGACAAAGTTCTTGCTTTCAAAATTTTGTTCCTGGAAAATTGTTTTATTAAGATTATTTTTAATTACAAACAACATGAGATTTACTATCCTATTTTTGGATAAATTCTGATTTTTTTAAAAAGACGACTATACTAGTATTCATAATAAAAGAAAAAAATAAAATGTTGTAATTTGGCAATGAATTAAAGTCCAGTTATTTTGTAAAAGTACTAGATGATATACATGATGTAATTGTGATGAAGATATTAAAATAAAAAAAAAATAGATACGCCACGATTATGGGCCGCGCCGCCTCAGTAGTAAGCAGTAAGCCTATTTTATTATATATTACACAACACACAGCGTATTCCTTTAGCTTATAATTGCGGTTGCATATATAACGTTGATTATAAGCGATGCTTATAATCAATGTTTTTAAGTAACGGAGAGTTTTCATTTCTACCGCGCGTGAGTCCCACGCAACTTTTAATCTCAAACGACGGAAGGAGTTAAACGCATGTCAATTGTCATTTAGCACTGGTCCCGACAAAAGCTCTACCACTTTCCAGGATGCTTTTAATGCAAGTTTAATATGTATCAATCAATTGGCGCCCTTAATTAAGCGAACGTCGGAACGAGCCTCGAGATTGCCGGTGTTCAGAAGCAGAGTGGTAATAAAAGAGCCGGCTCATTAGTGTTGAGGCCGGCGGCAATGAAACCGAATACGCAAAGGTTCCGCAGGTCTGGTGGCTAAATCTGCTAAAGTTGCCGTCAACGACTGACATTTGGACTGCTGAAGGCGTCCGGTAGCAGTGGCTGTCTTCCCAAACAGACATAACTTACAATCCAGCCCTCCAACTTGCTCTGCTCATGCTGCTTTTATCGTTAAATAATTCATATCCAACAATTGCTTTGTTTCTCAAATGGAAATCTCCAGACATTATTATATTAAAACTTTTGTAAAAAAAATATTACAGGAATTTCACTAGACTTAATACGGTATGGTCTTTTTTATGCGGTATATACATAATTTGAAAAGTTTAGTTCAACACATTTTTAAGACTAGAACTACTGGTTTCTTAGGCATGCTTTGCTAGTATGCCGATTACTGCAATGGAGTGATCATACGTTTATACCCGGTACACACGAGGTAAGTTTTCAAGCTAGTAGAGCAAGTAAATGATGGTAAGCTGGCAGGCTAGTATCTCTAATTCCGTTATTGAGCTAAAATATTAGCTTAAAAGAGCAGTTTCCAAAAAGCTAGAATTGTTGGCTTGCTAATTTATTGACACCAGTTTGATCTACTGCCTTGAAAACTGTTATCGTGTGCGCAGCATATCTTTTCAACACTAAATACAAATAATATTTTATGGGAACATGACAAAGTAAACATTGATCACATCTAGTGTTGATATTTAAATGCTAGTTCAAGTTGATGACCGCGTGAGCCCCCATTTTCATATAACACCATCAATGTAACTGATAAAATTCCTTTCTGTTGAGACACGGACCAAAACTCGCAAAATTCCCGATTTTCCGACAAATTATTTATTTCCGTTGCTGCAGATGAATACTTATATACTTTAATACTTTGATATTATTCGTAATTATATTAAGGAGGAATATAAAAATTCTGAGCTCCCTACCTATTATATTTCTTATCGATATTCCCATTATTAGAGTCGATGTGTAGTAAATACATCACCGGTAGGGATAGGTTAATATAACAATTTGAAAAAACATATATGTATACATAGATTAGACAGTTATTGCCCCTAGGCGTCGCCTAAGCTCGCCAATTAGTAGTAACGCCACTATTTCTAAGCGTTCATATTTCGGCAGGAATGTCTCGATTTAGTAGCCTTCATCTTGCTGGTGAGGTGTAAGATTTCTGTTAGATAAAAAATTAAATCCCGATTTTTTCGGGACTACGTTTACTAATCCCGGGATCCATGAGCACCTAAACCTTTAGGCATAAGCGGAATGCTAGAAATCCTTGCACAAGAAACTATGCTCGTATGTACCAGGAATAAGACGGAGCTACTTCTACCAATACCTATCAAAATTACGAAAATTTTGAAACAAAATTGTATGATCAGTCATTTTGACTGGTGAGGGGATATTCTAGTCTAGAATTAAAAAAAAATGGTTTTTTGCAGATTTTCAAATTTTAAACTCTTAAAAATATATTTTCTAAATAAATTTCCAAAATTCGTCAACTAAGCCGGTCCCACTATAATGAAATATTTAAATGCATTTTTCTCGAAACTACTTTTTTCAACACAGTTGACATTGACATCAAAAGTTTTAATTACCTAATTTACTTCAAATTTGGTACATACTTTTTCTATATTACTCTCTATCGCCCCTACCAGTTTTATGTCACAATTTTATTTTTAAGTATTTAAAAAAAGTGAAAATTAAAAAAAGGCCAAATTATTTTTTTTTTTCAAAAAACTTTTTTTAACAGTCACCATTTTGAGAACATATGAAATTATTTTTTTCTCTCAGGTAGGGGCTATAGCGACATTTTTATTAATTAAGAATCTATTCTTGTTTTTTATTTCAAAAGACTAGAAAGGTTTAAACCGTGTCAACCAGGAAATAACCATTTTTTTACCCCTTACACTTTAGCAAACTATAACGGTTTTTTTTATTTTTTATTATTTTTTAAAAAATCTGAAAATATCAATATCTGGTAAAAAACTATACAGTAAAAATATTTGTGCCTCTAGGGGGTATTCTAATCCCCTTAAATATTTTTGCAGCATAGAACAAATGCACTAGGCCTGTGACTTAGAAAGGATACAGTCAATTAAAGGTTATGATCAAAAATGACGTATGTTTTCCGCATTTTCAAATTGGTCATGTTCGAAGAAGAGGTCTCTCGCCATCAGAGTCTCGCAGTTGGAGTCTCTTATGAGGAATAGAAAATGACTATCAAATATTTAATACCTTGCAGATAGGCAGGTTCTTTTAATCATTACTTGACTTAATATTTAAAAATGATTAGAAATAAATTGTAAAAAAGTTGCAATTCATTGAAAATGTTGATGTGATTCTTATGATCACATGTTAATATGATTTTTTTAAAATTAAAATTATAAGACCTAAGATTGGTAACTTTTTAACCCCTATACAGATCCTAAATATATATATTAAAATATATTCACAAGTAGCTATTACGATCATAGTGTTTGAAGACCACTGAATTAGAGCACGTTGAAAATCAACTTTCATATACTGCTGACTGTACATGAGCTTTAATTTCACATTAATCAGAAAATTTTAACAAAACAGTACATTGCCATTAATTAATCATAAATTTAATTACAGATCTTACATTATAAACTCACAGGGCGGTCTTGAAATGGAGCAAAGTAGCCATAAACTATATAATATAAATCAAAAATACAAAATAACAACTGATTGTATTGATGTTTACCCGATATATTTTTACAAAATTTAATATTCCAAAGCACTTTGATATTTGTACAAATCAAGCATTTGAATTATGATCCGACACTATTCCTAATCACACTCGTGGATTTTCATAAAATCACGTACAAGGTATGTTAATTCGTGTTTAATAGTGTAAAAACACTTGAAATTTATCCGATTATGCTTATAAAAGCACTGCTAATATTATTTCAATCAAGAATCTCGTATTCTATAGAAGGCTTATTAAACGTTGGTTCTGTGAAGTACTTCAAAATTATGCTTGAGGGAATTTTTGCGTGAAATAAAATCAAAATAGCCTATATTTTTTATGGCAAAAATTTCGGTTGAAGTTCGCCATAATCTATCTCATTTAGGTATTTTGTCACGTTGGCATCCCGAGAAATTTACTTTTGGTTCAAAATAGGATTAATTCTCCCAACCTTCGCATAAGCAGCTACGGAGTGCTCCAACATAAATATTTAAGATCACACTTCTATTCCAAGCAGTATGGAGACTCTGTATTTTTAAGGTTTTGATATGTTGACACCACTCAACACTTAGATCAACACACCTCTACGCCGGGAGAGGATCAAATAAATCGTGCTCGAAATGGATAAAAATATCACCATTTGTTGGTCGAGATGGATATGAATGGCAAAAAAGAGTTGAATAGTAACGAAGATTTACATACTAATTTGATCGTAGGTACAAAAAAATGCTAATCATGTAAATCAATTGGTGAACCAAAACACGATTTAATTTTAATGGGATTAACTTTTTAATCGGGGTTTTGTATTTGAATGAAAAACTGGTTATTGCGCATGTGGAATTATATTTTTTTTGTATGAGGAACTTTCAAATCTAAATAAGAATTCAATCGGCAAAAATTCATGAAAATGTATGCCCTTTGATTAGTGAGTTCATATACAATTGACTTAAATTAATACGTTATTTTCACATGTCCACCACTTATAGTCCACATAAATCCACTTTTCTCTCAGGACCGCGCAGCGTGAGTGAAGCTTGTATATCAATAAATGAACCTTAACACTGTTGACACATGTGCGTCTTTAGTTTTAGTATCAAAACAATGCCTTTGTTGATGCTTGGAATCGATAAATTTGGACCGATCTATACAAAAATGTAAAAAAAATAATTTAATTTTTATACGTGTAGGGGTACCTTTACAGTACGACCTTGCCATCAACGGGTTAACATTATACATATATATTCAACTTATTTTGACTTGAAATAATTTGTATTATTACAATATTATGATTCTTTTAATAATTAACGAAAAAACCATTGAATTTAAATTAATTATTTACTTATCTAATCGAAATAATATTTTTTCGCCATAAGTTTTATCTTTTTTACAATTAAAATAAAATTATATCGGATGGGTATATTAGGATATTTTGAGGGAACTAGTTATATTAATTAACTATTTAGAATTTGCCAAAACGGTACGCGAAAAACCCCATGGCTATGTTATTTAGATCTATTTTTTTTTATGGAAGAGTGGGTATTCAATTACAACAATAACATCACTATCAATATGGGGACCTTCCTCTGATCCAAACTGTATGTTGGTCCCGCTCGCAAAATGCCCAGCAGGCTGCAGTATCGATAGGGCTTCGCAGCCTCGATACGGACTCGCAGTATACGACGAAATTCTTTTTACCTCCGTAGAGGGGACTATTTTGTTTTTATCTTCGGCCACTCTTCAGGCAAACATTAAAAGAAGGATGCGAAATATAGCGCGAAACTAAACCATGCAACTCTCAGGATCTACAACATTAAAGTCGACCTGCTTTAACGACCGAAATTAGTGCCGGCCAGCTGAGTGAGAGGAGGGCGGCTCTACGACCCGATGAAGGTCGTTAAATGCTCTGGGGATATATTTCGTGAATGCTCTAAAATTGGTAGGAGTAGCCGCAAGGTTTCCGTGTCCAATTCGTCCGAATTTCGGACCACTGATACATCGGAAGAGCGCCTCGCGCAAACCTAAGCAACAAGGATCTAAAACGCCCGCGATAAATGCGACCGTGACGAATATCGAAACATAAAAATAATTTACACCATTATGGATTAGCATATTTAAAAATCATCGATTGATATCGTCAAAATCTTTATCGTTCGATCGAAATATTGAATTTAAGTGCGTCAATATGTCATCTATGTTTGGTCGTAAATCTATATGCAAAATAAGCTTCGAATAATTTTTATACTTCGACACCTGCTACAATTAATAGAATTTTGTAATTAATTCGTAGCCGAGACATTTTGTAATTTAATTGTGATTTTATTTTGAATTTAATTATCGATATGTTGCCGAATTACATCCAGTAGCTTAAATATTAAATTTATCACTGGCGATTATCGCATAATTAAATATCCATTTTTGGGCGGCATCAATTTATGGTTGTTTGCTATGGAGCTAACGAATATTAAATTATACTAATTATATTTAGAATATCTCTCAATAATTCATCGAATGACTCGTTTGAGTAATTAGGGTTGGATTGTAACATGATAAAATATAAATAGGATTCGTCATCCGTTTTGATTGCTTTAACATTTTCGCAGCTTTGGCGAAATTTAATTCATTCGTGTGAAATTTTTGGCGTGTGCGAATTTAAGCATCATGGTTCAAATTCTAATGTCAAAATAACCATAAAGCTTATTAATTTGCAGGATCGTTAATGTAATTCGTGTGAATCATTTTTTGGCATTGTCTGACTTTTTCGGCCAACGTCGTGAGTCTCACACTCGCAGAACCAATTAACGTCGCCCAAAGCAAAAGTAGAAGAAGTGGATCGATTCATAAGACCCGTGGAAGTATGTCAACGTCTAGGGTCCCAAATCAGTATCGGTCCCCATCGCGTGTGAGTAATCAGTGGCTATTGAACGAGCACGATCCAATAATGAGAAGTATGTCGTCTTCAACACGAGGAGTACCGTGATGAAATTCTGTAGAGATAAGCAGGTCCCATTTTGTGTGGGCCCCAAAAAACACCTCGAGGTATTCCAAACAACGACTACCGTAAAGACATGGCGATTGGTCACGGCAAAGGCAATTTATATGAAAATTCAACATTTATTAAGAGATAACCATAAATCGGTGACTAAATTTGTGATGCATCACGTCTCCTTATGGTCGAGGAATCTTCGAATAAAACTCAAGCAGAGACGTCAAATAAAACTACACATAAATATGTTCTCGAATAAAATTCGAAATGCCGATGGTAAAATTAAGCAGAGAATGTTCATTAAAGCGTGACTACGATAACAACGGTTTTATGTGTCCATTTTGGAGGAGATGCGCTATGAAAGCCTTGCATTTTCATGGGGAAACTTTGTTTGGTAATTAACAAATATTGCTTGCATTCTCTGCAACATTTCTTTGGCGTTCTTTCGAGAAATGCTGCAAATTTTAATTTAGTTAGCTTTCATTATTCAATGAAGATTTACGCCAGCGAAATAATTGATTTAATAGAACGTCCGCAAACAATACAAAGTATTTCTTCTTAACCCCATTATCCAGCTTGGAAATATGTTTCATACAAGTTTATAAAACTATCTCGAAATGAAAATTGCTATACATAAAATTGATGCAATTTCCGATGCATATAATATTTATCCTGTTAGATTAATCATATCCTATTCAAAGATACGTATTGTGAAGACGAATCGAATAAGGGTTTGGATGCCGCACGAACTGTCCAAAGGTAACAAAAGAGAGCGACGAAACGCGTATAAAGTCAAAAAGTTTGTTCCTTTTCGCACCGAATTGGGGATGAAAAATGAGTTGTTTATTTAATAATTCATAAACGTAAATGACTTTTTCTGAGACAAAAACTATTTCCGACTCCGAAACCTGAATTGACGACCCACAAGATTCTTTTATGCATTTGGTAGGATATTCAAGAAATTATTCATTATAAATTTATAAAACCCGGCGAAACAATAACTGCTAATGTGTATTATCAGCGATTAGAAAGGGTGAATAAAAAATTGAGATTCAAATGTTGTGAATTAATCAGGAACAATTTAGTGAAAAATTATTTAGGAGGCGGGAATCGGGAGAGTCGTCGGTTAGCCTTGGCTGCGGGAGGTTGTCCTTCCTGCAGCCAGATCTCTCTCTCGTGTGATATAAATAGATATTTAGAGAAGAGAGTCTTTCTATTCGAAGCCGTCCGGGGATTTTGCCCGCGAGAACGCCCCTGTCCTCAACGTTACAGTATATTTTGTCGACTGTTTAATAAAAAAAACATTAACAAACATAGATTTTTTTTAACACAAAGACTGTTTTTGTATGATCTTCAAACTTCGTATATCACAGATTTGTATTAAACGACATTTTTGTGGAACCGTAATATTGCTTGAAACTCATTTGCTGTTACTTATTAATAATCAATTGTACTAAATGTAGGCTGAATAAGATAGTTTTTGGACTTTGGAATAGAATCTTTATTGTTTTTAATCGTGCTTTTTGGTACTCGCTGATGAATTATTGATTTGGAGAGGCATATGTTGGATGTGATTTCTTAGCAACACGCGCTTAGTTCGAAAGCTACGCGATGTATTGCTGTGGGACTGAGAGGTTAAGATGCGTGCGCTCTCCCTCACTTCGTATAGCGACTGGCGAGCCGCTGACCACCACGACGCGCCAGCCGTCCAGCGCAGCCTTGGCTGACGTAGGCGAGCGCTTGGACAGACACACATTAGATGAATAGCATTATCGCCTCTCGGCATAGTTGACTTTGTTTACCTTAGCATATTTTGGACAGACACACATTGATTTTTATATATAAGATTATTGTAAACATTAAGAAGTTATTGACTTGTTGCTCAACTGAAAAGAGTTAATCCAGGATTAAATATAATTTTTATTAAAAACTTTAAAATAATTTAGATTTTTTAGTTGTCTGAACATAAAAGGATTAAGATATGTGATTATAATGTATAAATTTGATATAAAAGTGAGCTTAAAAATACGATTGAATTTTATGGCATTTGTAAAATGATTTATACATTGATCGTTTCAGCCCGTTGGTATCAGAAGAAAATCGATCGACGAAAGAAAACCGAAGTAAAAATGCATCCAGATGCGTACAGAATTGTGACAGATGTGTTTCGCATAATTATAATTTTTTATATAAAAATCTGTTGAGAAAGATGTTAAAAACACAGGGACACAAGAGCAATATCAGATTTAAAATAAACTAAAACATATATTTTACATATCTAAGTCGACGCGATGCCAAAGAGTTAAACTGGGTAAAAACATTGCCTCCCTAATGCCAAGGATTTTAAGTTCAAGGCTTGTAACGAAAGTTTTGATCATCCTCCTAATAAATTTCGGCATTAAATTGAAACAAATAAAATTTTACTGCAATCAATAAAGACGGATAATGAATATTAACATGACATTTATGCGATGTTAGAAATGTAAGATGATGCAAATAAAAAAGGCATTATAGCGCGTCTAGGCTTAGGATTTATTGATAATGAATATAAATTGGATACATATCCTGAATACGCGAGTTTGTATTACAAACGGAACGGTGGAATGCAAAATTAGTTTCAAACCTGGTTTTGAAAGCAGAAATTAGTTCACCAACAAGTACGGTTAATTAAATTTTCTGTTAACCCTGTAGGAACTCCGTGTCTGTACAATGCGCATATTTACATATTGTGCAATTTGTTCCCAGCGATCGAAAATAATTTAAGCCCACACTCTTGATAAGCACAAATGCCCGTGTCAAATATAACGTATGATCGTTATATCAATTGCCAAAGCTCTTTCAGTAATTTACCGCCGTCTCTGCTGTAATTTCATACGAGAAATTGCGCTCATGAGGATCTGAAGCATGCTGCAGGAATGTTATTAACCACTGACATATTTTACGTGTATAATTACGTGTTTTGCTTATCTGATGAGTCAGTTATGGCATTGCCAATACGTAATAACGAGTGTCCCGAGACGATATTTTCACAATTGCTGGTCTTTGACGTTGTTATTTATTGGTGCTCGTCCAACGGGACTACCGTTTATACGGTATGTTGTATAACAGAACCACTGTCTTCAAAATGTCTGATCAAAATCGATAGACAATCCAAATAAGGTATGAAAAGCATAATTGACATAAAGCGATTAAACAAGTCTTCAATAATCTATTGATATTAAGCCTTCTGCCAATTAATGTTTCTATTACCTATCCTACCAATGAAATGGGTCTGGCTGGACTCTCATACATTTTGTATGAAAATAGAATTTTCCATGTTTTTCTGGCTTAAATATTAGTTTCTAAATTATAAATATTAGCACACTAAAAATTCTGCAGCACAGATAGAGAAAATTATCATACTAAGTATAGGTTTTTTCCAAAAATATTATACGAAAGGATGTTTTACTAATGGAAATTCTATAAAGAAAATCTGGGTGCAGCCAGACCTCTTTCATTGACTCATTAAATATTTTTTTCTTGAAACACAAGTATTCCGAACCTTTTTCCTAAAATTCTATATTCAACGCTTTTTGATTATTGATTTTGTCAACATTATAAACTCTTGCTTACTAAATATCAACAAAAAATATGTGCTTCCTGTACCGTGTCTCGATATAAACTCTTTCCCTAATATATTCGTAATATCTTTCTATTGGTTAATTTTGGTAAGGAGAAGAACTATGATCATCTAAGATAAGATATACGGTGATTATTTTCCAGTCTAAATTTGATCCCGAATCTTTTTCAATAAGATTTCAGAATCTAATACGCTTTTCTTAGCAATGTTTTATTTAGGTATCAGCAATCAATCATAAGTTGATAGCAGACATATACCATATGATTTCATAATGAATCTCCTTCCGATACATTCAAATTATAGAACAAGCATGTTTATGCATATTTCACAAGAGATATATTCGGAATAATAGCACAATAATTATACTTAATGTACTGAAATCCATTGGTTAATTCTAACGTAAGACGACAGTAATAATCATAGATTAATTTAATTAAATTCTACATACACAAATTAATTATGATGTTAAATAATTAGCATTATATATCCAGTGTTCCAATATATTAATATTTAATAAGATGGTAAGATTAGCTGTTATTTGATTGAATATTTTAATGCTTTATAAATAAACTGCAAGGAAATACGTATTATTAAAATTTGTAAGTATTTATCATTTTATAAACGTTGTTGATCTTGTAAATTAATTAAAAATGTCTAGTACCAAAATAAAATACGTTTCACGTAGCCATTTCAAGTATATAACAAGTGCGAACATTTTTCACGGATGTAACGAGCAATAATAATTTTATATGAAGCAATAACTGAATATATTTGAAAATATAAATCATATTTCGCACGGTAAATGATTACATATCTAATGTATTATAAAATATTTGAAATGTTCCAATCAAAAAATATCTGCAAAATTTAAAAACAACTTTAATTCTAAATAATTTTGTAACAATTGATCAAAAAGAAGACGACAAGTATGAGAGTATGATTTTATTCATCATCAGGGTGACCAATATACTCAATGCAACCAGATTTATACCCAGTCTTTGAAGAGACGGATGTTTTGTATCGAGTCTATCAATGATAAATTAAATAAATATTTAGAAATGTTAAAGAAACTTTCAATCGCCATAAAATGTAGGTAAAATTAACTGAAATCGCTATCGTCGAAAAATCTATTGAGGTCCTTCAACAAAGATAAGAATTACATTAGAACATATCATGTATGTTCTCAGTACGAAATGAGTGAAAGGAGTTATTAAGTTGATGAGCAAAATTAAGGAGATTTTAATAATAATTTAACAAAATAAATACCTTATTTTTCGACATAGTTCCTTTTATTAAAAATAAATCTCCATCGGATGGAAAGCGTTTTCATCTCGTCGAGTATATACTGAACGAGGGATCAAGTATATTTTAGCATGAAGATAGATATAATAGTATTATATAAAAAATACAATTACATTGCGTGATGATATTTCTGGTGGAAGTATAATTTAGCGCACGTTACACCGTAAAGTTGTTTCCCAGCCTTAAATTTTGTTACTCCTGTTCGGATTATTATGCAAATTAATAACTTCCGATCTGCTCCCTCTCCAACGTTTTAGGTCCTTGCAGGAAAGTAATGAACAATTTATGCAAGTGCTGGGAGCAAGCAGAGTCTTTGCATAAAATTACACAGACAGACAAATCACGACTTCCGTCCGAAGATGGTAAGCTTCCACGAAGACCGAACGTTCCCACAATGAAGACCTTTCGCAACGAACATCGACTTGGGCCTCGACTCGGGTAAATATTTGCCGTCATAACTGGGTCAATTTACAAAAGCGTTTAATAAACAAAATCTCAAGCCATAAATGTCTATCATACGTAGTTGACTTTAAGCCTGAGAACCGACTATTGTAAACATTTTTTGGAATCACGATCGAATGACGACCATCGGAGCAGATTTACCGTGAAATTGCGTCCATGAAATCATGAAAAAGCGCTTGAACGTGTCTTTTAATAATTGACGCTTTGTCTGGCATCACTATAATCCTTATGGTCATCGCTGTAAGTCATTGGTGCTTTGAATTATGCTAAATAATTCTGAATCGTGTCATCATGTCTCTGATATACTCATCATCATATTGTAGATAAATTATTTCTGTCTACAAAGTGACAGATCTGATCTCAATACCTTGTTTAGCTTCTCGAATGCAATCAGCCCTTGATTTATGCACAATTTGAATTTGCTCACTAAGTCACTTGACATTTCAATCACCCAACCTAAGTACATCGAATCCATCGGTTCCTCTTAAGTAAAACTAATAATATGCATTCAATGTAATTTAGATCAATTTACAATATTACTTAAAACGTCTTCAATATCATCATTAATTTCCATGTTTATTTTATTAATCCGAAGTTTTAACACTTTTAGTACCGGACTATGATATATTGTCTTTGGCAGCACTTGCAAAAATGTGGCCTGGATGAATTAATATATAGCTGCAATATTATTGGGATAATAATAATTAGTTATAAATATAACTATATATATATATCACTTGCTCATTTTAATGTTCTTAATTTTTTCTTAAATCTTATCAAAATACGACAAATTGATTCGGCTTAGGAATAACTTTTTCAGTCCACAATAAAAGAGTTATGCACAATATTCAATGAGTCTAGTTGGAATTCAAACATATGCTCAAATTGAGACCTGAACACATCTTTATTTTATTGTAGTCACTCGCTGCTTCAAATCATTGATATATCCTCTTTGACTAAATTTAGGCAATTTTAACTGATAAATTAATAGATTTCAATATGATTAAAGTTATATGCAACATACAAAATTTAATGGTTTTATTTCAAAATATAAGACATTTCTCGATAAAATCGTTAATGCGTCTTATGACTTATGAGGAAAAATACACGAAGATATATTATCGTTGATGATGAAATTGTGTAATTATTATATTGCATACAAGCCGTTATTCAAGGCTTCCGCCTCCACAGTTAAGATAAGTGTCATGATTTCAATCATTTACAAAAAAATATATTAAAAATAAGATCGTTTATTATTAATCAGCAACAATATGACAGTTCAAATGCATCTTATAGTTGATTGTTTATAATATGTAGTGATCCAATGACTTTTATGTTGATTAACGTGAAAAATAATATAAATTATCCTAATGATTAATTTGTCGATAAATGCGTCGCGCATTGAAAGGATTAAATTTAGAAGATGATCTAATAAATATTAGGAAGTAACCTTGTAAATCTTGATATCATAATAAATTATATCTTTGATTAGATCTAGGATTATTATTTTAAAAGTTCCAGTCTAGAATAAAAATTTAAAAAAAATATTTTAGTTTTACTTGAAACTATTTTTCAACACGGTTGACATTGAAATCCAAAGTTTTAACTATCCAATTTACTTCAAATTTGGAGCAAACCTTTTTTATATAACCTTCTATCGCCCCTACCAGATTTATGACATAATTTTGTTTTTATCTATTTAAAAAAAATATTAAAATAATTTGTAAAAAATATTTTTTTTCCGTTGAAGTAGAAACTATAACGACATCTTTACTAATAATTTAAGCTTTCGCCAATTATTTATAAACTAGGGATGATAGTAAACACATGTTTCAATATTTTAATCGTATAAAATATACGTAAATGTCATCCATCGGCAAATATAGCAAATTGTTTTTTAAAAAAAACTACAAATACGTCATAGATTTTTTTTATAAATACACACATGTCGTTTAATCCTATTCATAGAATTCTAATCAAAACTTATCACAATTTGAACTTTATTACACTGGTATACGCACCGCAGATTGAAAGCCACGGTTATGTTTAAATATATCGATATAATAAACTCTTTTATAAGTATTACTGAAATTTCGTTTCAATCTATTAGCTGGTTTAAGAATTATATCAATTTTACGAAAGAAGTAGAGCTTCGTGAATTTCTTACGCTCGGACCATAAAGTGTTAAATTCTTACTGAATAAGTTTATTCTTACTTAAATAAATATGGAATGCAATGGGAAATCACCATGTGAAAAATTCTTTCCCCGGAAAAGTCTCCCATGAGAATCTATATTCGATAGCGAAGATGACAACTTTAGAAGAAGATAAGCATTGACGAATTTTACGCTCTTTATTTTTGGCCACGCTTCGAATGCTAATTTCTTTGATCGATCTCAAAAGACTCAAAAATTTCGTACGCATATTCTTGTCGAAATATTAAAATTTACAACACAAAAGACACCCCCCCTGGATAATATTTATGTACCGTTTATACGCCGGATCTTTTCACGGCACTGTCATAACTTAGGAGTGCGGATTACAGATGATCCTCGGCTCAAATGAGCAAGACGTGTTAACGTAATCCGACATTGAAAACCTTTCAATGGAAAGCCCCATAATGAACCAATATCTTTCGCATTGAGCACTTCAAATATCAGTTTGTATTAAGCCCCCCTCAGCTAGGCGTTTTCGGAGAAGACGCCGGATAAATATACGTGAGACGCTTTAGATTGGATTTTTATTCAACCGGCGATGATTGTGTGAATTGCATTTGTGCAAGTGCATTTGGTAAGTGGTGAATGGTTGAATTTGCACGCGGTGTATATTGATTTGTTGCATACACCAACACTTGTGGATGAACGCCCTCGAACGCCCTCCGAAGATATCCTCTGATGTGCAGAGGTGGATGTATTCGATCCGAAGTTACGATCATTTTATGATCAATCTTTTACGGCAGAGTACTAATCATTTAATAAAATTATGGCACTTTAATTATAGGACTCTTATATTTATACAAAACTTCTTTGTCGTTTTAAATCCTTCAATAACAGGTTGAAATGTATTCATGCATTAGGTTGAGTCAAAAGTAGTTGCCGGCGAAAAGAAGCCGTTATAATTAATCGGTTTTACCCTTGATAAATCATCCGTATTGGTGAATATAGGATATCATTAGATAAACGCATGAGTCTTATCAGTCTTTCACCATTAGTAAACTATGTAACATCTTATGAAATAGTATTTTTTAGCCGTAAAATTGAAAATCAAAAAGTGCATTTTTGTCATATAATGCTTTGGGAGTTTAAATAAAACAACAATGGTACGGCTACCGCTAAAAAAATATACAATATAAATGGTGAAGAAGCAGTGAGTGAACAGAGAGTAAGAAATTTGTTTTTAAAATTTCGCTCGAAAGATGAAACCCTGAAAGATAAATTAAGGGTGGGTCACCCGTCCGACTTAAATGAAGACATTTTAAAGGTGTTATTGGAGCAAAATCCACCTCAATCAATAAGGGAATTATCAGGGAAGCTAAATACGTTTCAATCAACCATAATCAGTGCAGATGTATGGAATAGAGTAATATTGCTTTGTTATTTTGTTAAATCTAAATAAATGTTTGAAAAAAAATCGGCAATCATTTATGACTCAGCCTGATATTTGCCTATAGGATTGTTGTAACGTAAAATGGACCAAAAGTCATTAAAAAAATCATGTCGCAAAAAATGTGTTTTTGAAAATCTACCACGAGTATGCTCGCACATGCTGCGGGCGCACTCGACTGATTCAGAAAGAGTATGCCCGCACAGAAGAATCAAGAAGATCGATAATTCATAGCTTTTCTAAGATCACGAAATTAAAATCTTATGCGGATTTTAGTGGAGCTACCAATATAATTCATATGACAAAAATATGAAATTTATTAACGTATTTTTTTTTTAAAGGGTGGTACAATTTGATACCAAAAGATGATCAAATATTTTAAATGTCACATTTTTATTTAGCAAGCGTGAAATAAAAATATTTAAATCATGGAATGCCAACGCAAAAAGTCGGTTTGGTATTAATTTATGTAGATGTTTCAAAAGCGTATATTCAAAAAAATATTTTACCCTAACGTTCTACATAAATGCACTTTATACACACCTCTATATATATCGAATTAAGCAACTATATTTATTTGGGCATGTTTAAGTGTATAGCAACCAGAATTGAATTTTGAGGCTTGCGGCTATAGACGCGTGTGGCCTGTGGAGTCAAATTCATGATTGCGTCCATAGACGCTTGTGGCAATTAATCGATTAAATATTATTACAAAAATTAGGGCTTATTGATTTCGTTTTGATTTATTTGTATCGTTTTTATACACATTGTTAAGGCACCAAAGTCGTATTTGGTGGTTATGATATTGATCCATTTTTATAGCAAATTTTGATATGTGATAAGAAATATTAATAGGGAAATAATCACAATGCAATAGCCCTATGCTATGGTATTATTAATCTGTGCAGATTTGATTTTTGTCATTTTTGGTTCGGTGGCGACGCGCGAGAAATGAAAATCGTCAAGAGTCATTGGATAACTTTGACTGGGGAAAGATGTTCTTCCCGTATCCAGATCTCTCTTTCTCTCTCTCTTGTTATCAACAAAGAAATTCACCAAGACGAGATTGTTTCTATTCGATACCCGATCACCTTCACCCCACTGCGCGGCTCCCATTGCGACCCGAAAAAAGAAAGCATGGAAGCGGGATACGGCTTGTGCACTCTGCCTTGCGAGCGCTCCCGCTTTATTACGTTACATTGGTGTCAGAAGTTGTTCATGTTCCCGAACCTTCCCAGCTCCACCCTGCTCAGTACTTTTCTAAATAAGCAAATTAGTAACCCAGGTGTACTAACAGCTTGTGCAGATCAATTGTCGTTACATGCAGTGACAGTGTAACTCGAAAATATGATTAGTGATCTAGGGCTTAAAAATGTATTCCAAATAAAAGCATCGGGTTACTTTCCGATCGCTCAAACATAATGTATAATTAAGAGATCATCAGTCTAGTCTTCAAATGAATAAATTCATCATTTTAAATTGAATGAAATTAGTTTATAGCAATTTTGTTCCCATACTTTATCTCAATCGGCAGAATGAAATGATCCGGTCATCATTCAAACGTCATGTTCATCATGCAGACTGCGCATTAGTGCATCGCCCACGCATCCCGGAATGCAAAAATCTGCAGTAATGAGCACCTCAGCCCCGACGTAAGTGAGACAAAGTGGGTGATCTTCGGCGTTCATCATCATCGCAACCCTCGGGGTAGATGAGTTTATTTGATCGGCAATCCCGCGTGTTTCTGGTCGTAATCCGCTTTAATTGTCCACCATTAAGCTTTACGAGCGTCTGAGAAAACAATAAACCGAATCCGATATGCAACCTCCAGGTAGACGCAGACAAATCTTCGTCCAAATATCGCTCATTGTTTTTCGTTTTACCATCGCAATCGAGGTGTAATGGAAGCATTTAGGCTGTAATTATACGGGGATCGACCCACACCGCCTTATTCTTACAACAGATGTTTCAATATTTTTGAATGCGTGATGATACAATGGGTTCTTATAGAAAATATGATGGATGCGAGAATCTATATAAGGATTGAGGCAAGGCGTAGAAAATACAAATAAATTATATGCTTACGTTTTTAAGTGACAAGTGATATTCTCAATCATTACTCCGTTGGAAAATATAATAATACCGTAAGATTGCCGTAAGAAATTGCGGCGAATCTTTGACGGTCGAAGATGTCGGTAGTATATTTTAAATAGAAATATATAATTAATCCATTAAATTAACATAGCAAATCAATTAAAAAGCAATCTTCTGAAGAGTTATGACATGGCTAAACCACAAAATTATATAGGAGATTAAAATAATAAAGCATTGTCGGCACTAATTGTACAAAATCCATACAATCAAATATATATTTTGTATTTTATTTTTGTATATATCTATACATTTCTTTGGACTAATAATTTTGAGTCATTAAAATAAAGATCTAGCTAAAGATAAAATCATTTTAATACGAAATTTTAGTATAAAAAATGACTGCATAATGCAGACGTGTCCGTCAGAGCGTTAACTAAGCAATATTCAAAGCTCAATATATAAGTATCAAAATATAGAATTAAGCATTGTGTTTACATAATACTTTTATTATCATTGCAATTCTATAACTGGTAAGATTCATTTTTATTCATCATCTTAAATTAAATATTAAATTATAAGATTAGCCTAAATCAGAATTAAAACAATCGATCTTATATATGAATACTATCGATTCTCTGATTAAAGAAAATCTGCTACGAATGATTCTCAAGCAATACAAAAATGTTTTGTGATCTACTTTTAAGCCTAATAAAAATACGAAGGCAAATCAATTATATAAACGGAATTTTATAGTACAAACTGTATAGTGATATTTTAAAATACAAAGTCTCTTGTTTTTCTGAATATTTCTCTTCATCAGAAATATATTTATTCCATCGGATAGGCAGCTTCTTGATCCCATCACTGAAAAAAAGGCGAGAAGTAGCATCCTCTGTTGCGCAACGCATAATTATTCGTTTTCATTTAAACAGCATCTCTCATGTCGGTCATGTAGAAAATCAATCAATAATATATTTTTCGAGTTCCACAGCAAAATTCCGGGTTATATTTGAATCACCCTTATAATATAGTATAGAATAAATAATACGACTGCGTAAAGATCTGTACAGACACAATTTTCCAGATTAACAGCGATGTATTCCTGTTCTCTCCCACATGCGCATGCGTGAACTAGCTGACGTGCATGAAAAGAGAAGAGGAAGTCGACCAACAGTCTTGGCCGCGGTAAGATGTGTTCTTCCCATCGGCTTACCTATAGTCATAACTGCGATCTCTTTTCGATCACCTGACCATTTCTATCCTAATTTTCAGTGAATAAACCCACGCAATTTTGTCACGTGATACACACATTACGCCAGAAGTACATTTACCCTATGATTAGTGAGTTAATTTTTAATTAAGATACACATAGATGCTATATTCATATGTGCATCGTTTATTGTCTACATAAATCCATTTGTCTTTCAGGACCGCGCACTGTGAGTCAATCTTGTATATCAATAAGTAAACCTTAACATTGTTGATATCAAGCAAAACAGTGTGTTATAAGTGGCTTTTTACTATTCATTATGATTCTAAGAAGACGCCATATCTGATGGAATTTGAATGAATTCTTAAAAAATGAAGTATGTTCATATTTGTGAGACTTGGCAGTATATAATTGTTATCAGAGAGCTAAAGCCAACAATGCGTAAGAAGTCGACGACGTGGAAGACATACATTTAAGAATGATTGGGAAAGAATTTCTGATGACCACTTATAAATACACGAACATTTACTCCAACTTTATGACATTTGAAGTAGTCGAAATTGATGACATAATGGACAATCAAATCTATGAAAATTTTATGTGTACTCAGATGTAATGCAACTAGATTTAAAGCCATTAAAGGCTTTAAAATATGTACAAATATATTTGAAATGCATTCAATTTTTGCCAATCCTTTGTTAAATGAAATTCAGGAATTTTGCTATGTAAATTCCAGCATCCAAAAGCTTGCATTGATGTATAAATGCAAAATATTCCCAAGGAATGTTTCAGAGTCGAATGATGCATTCCAGGAATGTCTGCTTGAAATATTTTCCAAGAAGTCGATATGCAAGTGATTAAACATTTGCAAGATAGTCCCTATGTATTTTAATCTGCTTCTAGTTATAACATCAACATATTACATTTAATAATACATATATGAAATAGAGTTTGTAAGTCTTTGAAGAAATCATTTGTGGATTATTTCTTAAATAAATGTTAAAATAGTAATGGAGGTCTTTCGTGTGATTCAAAAATTTATAGCGTCTTCTTATCCAATTATCATCAGGTTTTTGCTTCGTGCCTTGCATTAATGATATTTGCCAACTAATAGATGATAATCTCCACACAGAGTGCGATTTTGAAATTACGTTCTGCACTTAAACACCCACAGTCCCAGATTTATCATTGCCGAGTTAGAGAGGTCCATATGGAGATATCAAATTTATAGCACTATTGCTCCTTCATTTATCTAAATTGACTGAGCTTTCTTGGACAATAAATCTAACAATGTGCTATGATAAAGTTTCAAACAATGTAAGGGTAATTAATGCTATCTAACTGGTGGCTCTGGAGGCGAATCACATAACCTGACATGCTCCTTAATCTATTGTCGCATTTTAACATCCACATCAGTTTAAGACCTTGCTATTCTTACAGGAACTCCAATATATTTTTTCTTGCATTACACTGCATAATTTTCATCCGGTTAAAATTAAGTGAACGCAAGCACTTTTCAGATAAACGCTGAAATTAAATCGTCAGCACATTCACGGAATATAAAAGATGGCTCGAAAGTATAAAGCAGTGATTCCTAACTAAGCAGAAACTTGCAATAAACTATCGCTTTATTTACTGTCATAATATGGCAAGAAGTCAGTGTAACAAGTAAATCGATCGTTAATCACCGAGCAACGAATATTTATGGGACTAACAGTATAATTTAAGCGTTTCTTCTTGGTTAAATTTCTATTTGTAAAGGTTTATATCTCTCTCAAGCGGCCTCAAATCCGGTTTAGTTCTTTATTATCGTATAAGTCATAATAATTATCATCGATGTCTTCGTGTAAATGCTAATGAAGACCATTGTTTTTGCCATATTGTTTAATAGATTTAAGATTTTTTTTAAAGACCATTGTTTAATTTGTGGCTCGTTTTTACGTATGCATAATAACGACAAAATTTTTGCATATCGAATTTATAATTTTGGATTAAACATTTGATAATATCATCACCGTAAGTTATGGCATAAACTTTAAACAGAAAACACTTTTACAGCAAAACAAATTGAAGAAATCCAAGAAATCAGTATTCTGACTATGGTAAACTATAGATTATATTCTTGAATGAGCAAGTGTTTGTATCCATTTTTTTTTATTTTTACATATTTTTATACATCAAAATCGCAACAAAAAAGTTTAATATCAAATACATCCTACGAACTTATTGAGTGGTGTGTTGTTTCTACGCTACAATATTGTAATCATATTTTTTGTTTTTTATCGCAAAAAAAGTGACGCGCATGATATCATATCAAAACTATCTCAAAATATAAAAATTTTCGTATCACATCGATCATTCACGTTTTCAACCCTTAGCTGAGTATGGCCGTATATGTACGGTCATATTATCTATAGTGTTTTATTTTCAATATCATGCTTTTAATTTCAAATAGAATAATATCAATTATACAAATTTTTAATTGAATTTATCTATTATTTTAGGTTGATGCATAAATAATATCGTATTTTTTTTTAAATTAATATTTTCAAAAAAACTTTATTAAATCAAAAAGTTGAAGGGCACATCAACTGTTTCTAACATCAATAGCATCTCTGTCGTACACATCACATATGTTTTTGGTTGTCACTGCTGCATTATGTACTTGATTATTGGATTCAAAAAGAAAACAGTTTCGAATATGTAATTTTTTCTATGACATTTTAAAAATTCCCAAGTACTCAATATAATTCGACTGCTGACGATAGATTGACAAAAATGTAAGAAGAAATCCTCCTTTATATAATACAAGTTAAGCACATATGTAAACAGAGTCTATGTAAAAATACGACATTTCTTATGCATCAACCTAATATTTCTTTTAAATGATCCATACCCTTGAGCGGGTTTTTACTGAAAATAGTCTGAAAGAGCGGTTTTAAATCTTCATATAAAACTGAAATTTTGATCTATTAAAAAAATTATAAGAAGAGATCGTGGATTTCATGCTAGAAAGTAGTGGTCTTGCTGAAAAGCAAAGCTTTTGATGCAATTTTCTCACTCCAACCATCAACGTTGCAACATTTCCAATACAATTATTTGTTTGAAATCCCATCATACACGCAAGAGCACTTATTTTAATACAATGATTGCTTAGGGGTTGAAATAGCCTTTTGTCCTATTGAATTTCTCATTATTAAATCACGCAGAAATGAGCTGAATAGTTCAATTTCTTGCAATAATTTGCTGATGTTAAGCCGTTGACGTTGTGGTCAGTCAATGCTTGCGAGTTCCGAAAACCTTATTTTTTAATGTGACCCAATTTTTTGGGATTATCCGACTATTAATCCAGGATGTTCCGATTATTTCTGATAATTATTAAACGTTCTTCATTAGATTGTGTTCGATTGCAAAGTTCAGGGATATTTCATTCGCCTGCCTACTTTTAGGCTCAAACTCCCAAACTCAAATCATCAGATTTTTTTAATAACAATTATTGGCATTGCCTGACATCCAATTTGTCACTATAATTCTTGGTAGATGTTCTTCATACCCTCTGTTGCTTTATTTTTTTATATGGTAATGAAAAAGCATACAGATCCGCAGCTATTGTTGTTGTATTACTGCTCAACAAACCGAAAAAGACTATTTTGACGATGGTACATCGAAAAAACGACATTACTTATGGGCATCCTATATAATTAATCACTCTAGTCTTTTTATTCTCAATGACGGGATCAAGAAGCTTCCTATCCGTTGAATTTTTTTCCTATGCAAGAAAATAAGATACACTCAAACCTCTTCTTTTTATGCGATTTCGATGTTATGCGTTTTTTTAAAGCATTTTTTTAAATTTCATAAAGAGTCAATATCGAGATATTTTGGATGAAATTGGAAATAAATCATCAACACTAACCGAAAATTGGAAAACAAATATAATTTTAAGAATTTTATTTTAAACGGTCGCCATTTTGTGATTTTTTTTAGTTAGGGACTATAGTGACATCTTTAATAATTGTGAATTATATTGTTGGAAATAGAAAATCTACACAGAACAATGAAGATATTGACTCTGAGTATATTATTTCTTCCGAAGAAGAGAGCGATTTTGAGTCATATCAAAAATCGCAACGAAAATTATAATACAGCGATGATAGTTTGTAATTAAAATAATTAGTATTTCTCTAGTGGATGTCCGGCACTTAAAATTTTACCAATGATACAAGACGTCCTTTAAATGTTACCAAAAATGCTATTTTTTAATAGTCTTATTGTTTTCCTGTTTTTTTTTATTAACTTATTTTATGCGATTTTGCATATATTGTATATAGCTGTTTCAAAGTTATGCGGTTTTTAAAATTCATGGAACGCATTTTCACTTTTTCTAAGCCGTAGCTTTTTTGTGCAGAATGCATCTACCGTACAAAAAAAGATTTACGTTTACTCTACTTATATCACTAATAAATTTTTACAAACAACAACACAACAAAATTCCGGGTTATATTTGAATCCCCCTTGTATATATCATATATACAATATTTTCCAATATTATCATTGAATCACACGTTTAAATAATGTTTTCATTCTGTTAATGGCTTATCAATTTTACTCGTTATATCCGAGATTTTGGTATATAGTGTCCTTATCTTTTTTTTTAAATACTAATGCACTATGGAATTCAATCTCAATTTTTATGTATTCGATCAACACAAAGGCTGTATATCTTCTTCCGTTACCAATTAAAATGTTCTTCCTCCTCGAAAGTATTCTTGCAGTGAAGAAAAGACCGCCGTGTGTTTACTTCCTTTCCCGCACAATGAGGTCGCATTGTCAATAATGCAGGCGAGTGCTTTGTCTCGCAACCTCCACTGCTACTAAATTTACGAGTACATAAATCCATTTATCTGCTTCATTAACAATTATAATGCAGACAGGCTGTTTCAACACGTCACCTAGTCCACTTTCATGGAACGGTGCGATGCGACAAGGAAGCCGGATTCCATAGAAAGGGGCGTAGTGATGAAGACGTGAGTGGTCTGATCGCCGCCAATTGTTAATAAAGATGTTAGGAGCTGTTAAACAAACTCGATAACAATCGCCGAAACATATTGAAGATGCACATGTTGGTTGCACAACGTCAGCAGCCACTTGTGCAGCGGTGCATATGACGTCTTCAACGCTCTTTTAAGTGCTTTTACGTCTTGAGCGGCTGGCATTTTGACAACCGCTTAACACGTTAATGCTCCAATGCATCTCATCACAGATATTTAATATTTTTAATGTACTCGATATAAATGCATATTAACTGTAATGCATCACATACTGAGGAATTAATATGCAAACCTTCAGTTTATCCTTCAAATTGGATCCTCGTACAAGACGCCGCTTGATATTTTTAAGCTGCTCCGATCGCATGCAAAGTTTGATTCTTGGAAAAACTTTCATTAACGCAACTATTCAATCATCCACAATAAATTTTAACAACCCTTTTATAACGACGCCGACGAATAACAATGTAAAACACAACCATTATCGGCGAGTTTACATGCAATCGAAGCAATGGAGATTATTGGCATGCTATATATAAAACTATTTATTTTTAGACTACAAAAATAACATAAATACTTTAGTTGTAGCATAAATTAATGCTATAAATTCCGTTCGCACTTTGCGTTTCATCATTTGCAGTCCAATATTGCATGAAAGAGTATAAATTTTGATATATTTCGTGGTTAATTTTAAAAGATAATCACCTAATCTTCCTGTATTCAGCATATAATATGCATTTAAATTAACTTAACAGCCAGCGAATATTTGCATTGTTTTATATATATATATTTAAAAAATATATTTCAGATAATTTCAGATATAATATCCAATACCAAATACTAAATCGTTGAGTGATTAACAGACTTTATAACATTTTCGCACAAGAATTCAGAAGCAATTCAAAGAGCAAAATGATTTCGATACAATAAGACGCCAAAATAATAATCATAAAAGCGCTATTGTAATGCTTATTATTGTTAAATATTGTTATATTTATTCACAATAAAGCATATCTATTGCTTCAAGTTTTCGCGTGTTTAAAGCCGAAACAATAGGAAGAATTCAGGATAAATATCCAAATTGAATTAATCCAAACGGGGTAATTTTTCAGCACGGATTTCAGCCTGTAAATTGCAAAATTATCCATAATATATAAGCTAAACTAGGTGGCTTCAAAGCAATATTTCCAGATTTGCCTCTTTCAAATTATTATATATTTACGCCTTCGGAACACATATAGATGATGTAACGAATCAAATAAATGTACGAAAGATTCTGTCCCGCTAGAGTTAATTTATACGAAATTAAGCCTATTAAAGACAATCACCGGATCCAATTACAATAATTTAATTTGAATACTCTCTGAATGATATTTGAAGCGTTATTTCAATATATTTATGGGGATTAATTAATGTATGCTCCCACAAAGGTGTTATTAGATTTTGTCGTATCACGAACCATCTGTGTAAATAGGCTTTATTTGTACAAATCCGTTCTGGTACTGTTCGAAATATTAAAATGATACGTTTAAAAATAACATTGGAAGTGTATATAAATGATTGCATGGTTGGTAAATGCATTTTAAGCCCGAAATCGACCTAAATATGGTGTTTAGTAATTTAATATTGTATGAACTACCTATGGCTCGTTACATCATTAGTGTAAATATTGAATGTTGAACGAGAAAAAATGTTCGCCTTGCTGATTAGTTTGAAGAATCGGAAAAATATCCCCATTTTTAAAAGTAACGTGTTAATTCTATCTGATTTAACGCAGTAATAATGATGTAATTAAAATACGAGTAGTTTGATTGATTTCTAGATTTTTTTTTAAGGAATGACTTTTAGCAAGTTATGGTAAATTTGAATGCATTTTCAAATAAATACATCAGCTGAAAAAATTGGCAATAGTAAAGGAAAAGTGATTGATCACTGACCTATACGTCAATTTTCAGAAAATAATTTCTTGTCTTCTGAAAAAAACTGATTGTCTTCTTCATTATCATTTTTTTAATTTCCAAAATTAATTCATAATTCCATATCATTAACGACTTCATATCATGACAATACTTCATTAATATTTGTTAATTAAAAAAGTTCAAAAATTTATGCATCATCCTAATACGAGAGTCATTTAGAAATTAAGGTTACAAATAGAGCTTGTCGGTTTTCAAAAACCAGTTTTGAAAACTCGGGTTTTAGGCAAAAATTATGAACTTCGAAAACCGAGTTTTTGAACCTACTCTAATTTCATCTAGACAGAATTTCTTTTCAATCCATTGACATTGTTTGTATCGGCGCATTGATCATCATTGAAAATTATATCTGCATGGTGTCATTTTTGTTTAGCCTCGTGTCGTTTGTAGACCATATTTCGATATTCTCTCCGATTTTCTTCCTATTTATTCCTTGCATAAAATCCTACAGATATATTCCAGATTTCACTTCAATCACACGTCAATTCATTTCATTCCTTAAATCAGTCCAGAGCTTTCCTGCACTGCACTTAAACTTTGGGTCAATGTCGACGTGAATATTTCTTGTAAACCAAATTCTGAAATAGAAATTTGTGACCAATCACTCCAAGCAAACATATATATCTTAAAACATAAATCTAGTGTCATAAACGAAATCTCTTGCAGAAAGAACACGTTATACAAATTCTAATACATAAAAATCATATAATCGAAAAAAGTGGAATTCCCAATTATTAATTAAAACCGAAAACCGGTGAAAACCGCTTTTGTTCGAAAGTTGAAAACCGATAACCGGTTTTGAAAAATGCCGGTTTTTTGTTCTGTTTCAAACAACGCATACCAAAGTTGGTGGGTTTATAAAAATGCCTTGATATGGGAAACAATATTAAAAAAAACTGTATTTTAAATTTAAGCTAAGAATTCTTGGGATTTCTGAGACCGGGGGAAAAATTGTTTCGGAGTTGGATCACCTAACGTGCTTAGGGGATTCTAGCGATTAGTTTGTTTGGTTTCATGTGTTTGGTCCCATGCAAGATCCACGCGGTCATCATTTTTTTAACTTTGCAGAACAATATCCATCGGAAGCTAATATGATGAGTTAACTAAGCCTTGTTGGTTTTGGTAAAAAAATCGGTTTTGAAAAAAGTTTTTAAATAGTTTTAAAATCTTTTTCGCAATTAATTCTTATCTTTACAAAAAACTAAATTCTTAAAATGATTGAAGGCATATTATCAAGGATGTATCCTAATCTTGCAGCAGAAATAAATATTGAAGAGGAGAGTGTAGAAATGGTTGAAGAAGATATAACCCTTAAAGTAGTGTTAGAAAAGTCTATTAATAAATTACTTCAGGAACTGGTAAAAAAGGCCTGACGTCAAACCATTAAAAACAATTGTTATGAGTCTACATGAACTACATATTTTGTTATGATTATTGATTGTTCTGATAATTTTAAATTTGGCTTAAAAATGTTTGATTGTATGTACCAATTAATGTATTTTTTTACTATTTTGATGATTATTATATAGATGTAATACTGTTTAAATATAATGCAAGTCTGTGTAGTGCATTTAATATTGAATAACATTCGAATAATCTTAATATATCCATTATTTTTATTCAATATTTTATAAAACCGAAAACCGGTAAAAACAGTTTTCGTTCGAAAACTGAAAACCGAAAACCGGTTTTGTAGAATATCAGTTTTTGTACAAGCCTTAAAGTTGACAACATGTTACAAAGTAGATTAGGTTGTTCAGAAAAGGCTATACTGATATTGAATTATATAAATGTGACGAGACAAGGAGTGGGAGATCATTAGTGATTTCTGATGAACTAGTATAAAAAAATTGAAGCACATGTGCGAAATGACTACCGCATGACGCTCGACAACTTCCATGAAGAATTTCCTGATATTTCTAAAAGACTCCTTGTTGATATTGTGTTGGAAAAATTTCGAGATACCACGCTATAGAAAGAAAACGCTATAGAAAGCTAGGCACCCATACAAATTTTGTGCGTGTTTGTACATGTGCGAGGGTGCATTGTTCTTACATATTTTATACAACACTATAAGCTCTATAGAAGTGGACGCTAAATAAGGGTTGACTGCATTAACATTTTTGATGGACCGTCTCAATTCAGTTTTATTTTGATTGATATTTTTATAAAATCATGCAGATCTTCCATTGTTTGAAATGTCACATGAAAATCTTTCATTCCAAGAAATATCTTCTATGTAAATCACCTACGTTCTATAGCACATATGACACCGTAAGAAGAATTATTTGATCGACCTACATTTTAATATCAAACATACAATGTTTCAGATCTTTAATGCACAATCCAGCGCTGCTCAATCTGTTGACATGTTTATTATGGAATAAAGTACACGTTTATATATGGCATATAATGAGGGTTTGTCATATTATTTGCAAAATGTGGGTGGTTAATAAGAAATGTTAGCCTTGTTATCGAATTGGATCCATGTTTTCATTCGAGGATGGCTTGTTAGAACTGATCATACGAGATACATTGAAGCATTTTGACCTATGCACTCCTCGTTATCCCAAACAATCGCCTTGTTCCGTGTGGGTCGCGCGCCATATTGTGAGAATCCCCGACTTACATCAGCATGCAAGTTTCGATGACTAACACCATAAGTTCCAAACCGTGGGCAGGTAAACTAACTGGCAATCACATCAAATATTCATCCGTGTTAATAATGAACTAGCTGCACGAGCAAGGTGAGCCACAGCATCACCGGGCTCCTACGATCAAATCTACGAACTATTGTCCAAGTCGCTATACCAGTTTCTGTTATGGTGATAAATTTGCATGGGTCCAAATAAACAATGAATTATTGCGTCTTCGGGAGTGTGGGATCCCAATTAACACAGCCGTTGTCTTTGAAACCGTGTATATAATGTCGCAAGGCAGTCCGGATTCTTTTATTGGCTTTTTTTTTTTTTGGTAAAATATCAATTCTGGCCGATTGGACCCAATAAGGTTATTAAGATCGGCAGTTTCGAAATCTTAATGCGAAGAATTCGGTCGTTTCCGGAATTAAGTCCGTGATAAATGCCTGACGTTGATAATAAGTAATGAGATTTCCACCCACACAGTGGGTCAGTCATGTAATAACGTGATCTTGTGGACCTAGCGAACTGATGATAGGAAAATAGACACATTCTTGGAAACACCGAAAAAAGATTCTATAAAAGGTCAGACGACTCTTCCACGTGAAATTGAATAAACACCATCCAATATCATATTTCGATACCGAAAACAAATAGCATCAAAATTCAAGATACACACAAACCGATAATAAATAGTTTCAAAGTGCCAGAATCCAGGTAGTTCAACACTTTGTAATGAATATAAATTAAAGCTCACAACGGTATTTACTCAAAGATCCAAATGCTTTGATACAAAGTTTCTCTTTCTAATATTGACTCGATCCGCTCGCAAGACATATTTCGCCCGGGCAATATTCGGCGAAATCCAGTTAACATCGTTCCGGCGACGTGGACCGTAAACCCATCATTTTTCGATGAGGGCGATCAAATTTCGTCAAAGTAAAATAAACGAAGGAAATGTAAGGCTTCGATCGAGTTTACTTGGCCTCGTCCAATTTGGGCCCGTGTGTGGAAATTGAGTCGGCAGCCCTGATTAGGCTGCATCGTCGGAATTGACCGGATATATGTGATGCCACATATTACTCTCGTCTCTCTTCGAGTTTATTAGTATTTCAAAGAGCCAGTGAAAATTCTGAATCATCCAACTTGTTTTTTAAAATGACTTTAAATTATTTCACCCGCTGATTAGTAATCGCGCATATATGCGTTCGTACTCAAGTGATACAGAAAGGACATTCTCACATATTGAGTGCGGACATTAGTGAATCGGAGACAGAGACGGAGTGTCTTGCGTCATACACTTACACATCGATTACAAGGTCTTACTGTAAAGGTACCCCTACACGTCTACATATTTTCAAATAATACGAAAAGCGATCCATAGCGCTTCATTTTTAATGTAGTGCTTAGAATCACATAAATCAAATAATATACCTAAAACTCAGCCTGATATATTTGATTATATAACTGTATATACAGTTAAACTACGTCATGCAACGTCTTTTCTAAGTTTATGCGTTCAAAATAGGGAAGAATAACTCATCAGTTTGAAAGACGCATGGAGAATCAATGTATCTGGATCTTGGAGTCCCAATCGTGGATGATTTTATTTTTTTCAAATATGCCTTATCCTCTTGTCTTACCATACAATTAATGCAGACTGACAAGTTCTTAAAAGACATTTAGACATAGATTACTAGTATTTTTTTTTGTAAATTTATGTTTGCAAAATTGAGTTTTTATTTGTATTATAAACTAATTTTCTAATATAATTTAGACCGCTTTATTTCTCTTGCGTGGCGTTGAAAGATTGCACGCGTCAGGCACAAGCGCGAAATTTTCCCGCAGTTAATGTGTTAACATCTTCAAGATGTGTATGTCAAATATGCAACACAATGCATTACTTTGAAATGCCATTTGACCAAACAGAGCCTGATATTTTATTGTTACATATGAAGGTTCGGATTTTTTATTCGTCAAAGATCGACTGTCTTTGCAAAAGGCTTTGTGAAATAATTTAAAATTTTGACTATTTTAAATTGTACATATTAATATGTTATACATGTTTTTATAAGTATATAAAAACATGTATAATACGTTTTTAGCTTTTTTGCCACTTGGCGTACTTTTTAATAAATAAAAGTTCCAAAACCAAGATGAAGCAAGGATTCAAATAATTTATTAATTGCAAAAGTGCGGACATTTATAAACAATATGGATTAAATTTCTCGTAGACAAAAGGCTATTAGAGAGAATAGAGACTGTTTTTAATGAATAAATTATATTTTATAAAGTCATGGCATCACATATGAATTTCGAATTTTCATGTGATACGCCTTAATACCTGTTGATAAATCAAATCCTTCTCTAGTATAAATCGTCGTATCTCGGAAATTTTAAAATTTAGCTGAGATGCTGATATAATGAACTTGGTTCATTTTCAGTCGTTTTTTTTATAATATTATACGAAAGCTATTCAAATATAACCCGGAATATAATAGTCTAATATATACAAATGAATTGGGTTTTGTTCGTTCGAAATGCGCTGCTATACCGTTCATTCGATTATGATACAACTTTTTTAACTTATTGTTTGCACTTTCTCAAATAATATAGGTACAGTACAATCAACTTAAAGTAGATCTTATATATAAAAATCAATGTTTGTGTGTTCGTTCATATTTTTTATAATAAAACCAACAAACGATATTTTTAGAATTATTACTTCTGTGGCGGCAACACGCTGGGTATCGGCTAGTGATATATTAAAATACAATACTATAAGTAAGACCTTTGATTTGATAGCTAAGATATTATCAAAAAAAAGAACATTTTATGTTTTTTCAGAATTATTCTACATGCATCAGCCTAAAAGCACCATTAAAAATATTGATTGTTTGAAAATTCTATATGAAACTGCTCGACAATCAGTTATTATTCAGGGGTCTTCTTCGCGTTGATATTTTAGTAGACTTCCGTTTCAGTTTTCTTCGGTGTAAAGTGTTTCAATTGCTTCGCATCAGCGCTGTCTATTGATCAAGTTTTATCTTCTCTTTTTAGCGGAGGCGCTTGCAGGACTGGACTTTTATCTTTTTGCAGCTTTCCATGCGGAGTACCTTGTAGTTTTGTTCGTTAACTGCAAATATTCGCTGACAGATTCTTGTTTTTATTTCTATTTGTCATTTGAGTCGACCGATGTTTAAGATGACCCAACAATAGAAATATTGGTATGCATTCTGGGCATTTATTATCAAATCCTAAATCTTAATAATGATATTCCATCTGGTAATAGTATATACATACATAATTTACATATCGTACACATTTATTTTTCCTATATATTTAAGATCATAAACTGAAGCATCTATGGTTTTAGAATGTAATATCAATTCAAAAGAATACATTCACACGCCATATGAACTAATTACCCGTTTAACAGCCATATATAATACTTTAACCTCGTATATTGTATGGAAAATTTAATTATAATCATTACTTGATTATTAAATTTTACACTGCGGAATGCCTCATGTATCATATAATAATTTATGTTTCGGACATTCCAATACCAAAAGTTGTTGATCCTTTTCACCTCACTCGAAGATAAAACGTGCCACAACCGTCGATCGTCCGGTTAATTGAGAGTTATTGATTTGGCTTAAAGGCCGTATATAATATCAACATAGAAATATTTCTGCGTTTAATTCGTCTTAATTGGCGACGGTGCAATTAACGCTTAATATTGCATTAATCAAAGCCATAATTGCATGTCATGAAAACGTACACTGGGCTAATGGGTCAAGCAGAATAATTGTTAGCCAATATCCGGAATTGCTTAATTAGCTGCCACTTTACCATCTGGATGTGACTCTGGACCATCGTCCGGGATGGAGTCACTCCAATGTACACTGTCTCAGGATATTAAACACTGTATCGGCAGTAAACATAATTTGTATCGCACATTTTCGACTGGCGCTATATTTTGATTGGTTTCGCAGACGGTCGTAAACGGTTCGGTTAAAATCTTCATCGCCATAAATATGCAGGATTAACATTTGCGGGGTCTGAACTGACGTAAATTTATCATTATTTCATCACTTAAGGTGGTTTATTTACCACTGTCATTTATAACCCATTAACGATAAGACTCGTGTATACATCGCCTGGAAATAAATATATCTCCCAAGTGTGATTCAAAGGCAACGGCGATGGCTCTTTACATTGAAAGAGGTCCAGATATTTTCATAAAAATGAATAAGATCAATTTGTACGGTTTACCAGATCCAGTATCATCAAATTTATTTTATTGCAAACGTCAAAATGATGATAAAAGCGTATTTTCATTGGGTATTAACCCTTCGAGATCGGAAGAAATTTCGCCATTTTTTAATGACTTCCATAAAATTAGTTAGAAATCGTAATTTCAAATAGAATATTACATTTTCAGAACTATAAAAACTAATTAAAAAAGTGGCGACTGTTAAAAAAAGTCATTTTTTGAACATCTTTTTTAAATTTAATTTTTTTTAAATAGTTAAAAATAAAATTTTCACATAAATCTGGTAGGAACAATAGAAAATTATATTTAAAAAAATCATACTAAATTTGAAGTAAATCAGTTGATTGAAACTGAAGATATCATGTCAACTGTGTTGAAAAAAGATATTTCATTCTGGTAGGACTCAGTTCACTAAAATAGCTATAACTCCGTAAATAATTGGAATTTTAGAAATTCCTTTAGATAATATATTCTTAAAAGTCTATACATAATATAAATAAAAGTATCAGATACAGGATTTAATCCAGGATATCGAACCGTTATTTTTTTCATTTCGGTTTTCGTCCCGGTTCAGTTTCAGACATTTATATCGGTTCGGTTACAATCAACAGGACAAATAAAAATATCACAATATTATCAGATGAATACAAAAAAATAAATTGGGCATAAGAATGGTGAATGTTAAATAATGTCAACACAAAAATCAACCAAACCCTTTTTTCGCATAAGTCATGTACCGAACCGAAAAAATCAATATTTTTGAATCGGTTCAGTTCTGGTTCAAAGTCCTGATTTAATCTCTACGTAAATAAAAATATTAAAAGATCATCATAAATTGCTAAAACTTTCACAGACTCGGGTCTTTAGAATTTATTGATAAAAAATAATTTCCACAAACTTCCTGGGGGCAGAATCGTTGCTGCCACAGAAGTAATAATTCTAAATATATCGTGTGAAATTTGAAAGAGTTATCTTTTTTAAAGCGTTATCTTGTTTAAAGAGGAATGATAGAAAAAATTAAATTTATTTTCTTTCCGCTAATGAATACATTTATTGAAATTGAATGATATACAAGGGAAAAGTATAAATGATATGTATTTTATTTTGTTAATTTTATACCTATATAGTACCTATATTATTTGAAAAAATGCAAAGAATAAGTTAGCAAAGTTTTATTGCAATCCAATGAACGGTATGTCAGCGCATTAAATACGAACAAACAAACATTATTTTTTACATATTAAACTATGCTTAAGTTACTCGCGGGATCTTTACCAATAAGTAGACGAAGTTTTATTGCAATCCAATAAACAGTATGGCAACGCATTTCGAACGAACAAAACCCAATTCATTTTATATATAAGAAGATAGCGGTCATATTATTAAAGCAATATCTATCATATTTATTGTATATTATTCAGTAATATATAACAAATTATTATGGAAGGTTATAATATTAAATAACGCGTATAAACCTTCAAATTTTATTTTCAACGTCAGTTCGAGAAACGTTACTCCAAAAAAAATCTTTAGCAACGAGGTCCACTTTTTGATGAATGGATGAGTTAAAAAGCAAAATTTTCAGATTTTGGATGATATAAATCTACACGAGATACACCAGTACCAAATGCATCACAAAAAAGTTACTGTTTGGTGCGGATTTTGGTATTGAAACTGGCATTGTTATATATAGATCAACGATAAGCAACTTCCTGTGGCTTAATATGGATATCAACGACATTTAGTTCTAGCAGAAAGGTGTTACACAGCGCATGCTACGATGGATATTCTACACAAATGATTTTAGATGCCCTCTGTGTTAATAAACCTAATGACATCCAGCAAATTCAGCCAGATTTATGTGACAAAAGTTATCGAAAATTTAACCTCCGGAACACGTGCCACTAAGCAAAACTGCGACGGATATTTGAACGATATTATATTTCATATTTTTTGCCATAAACCATGTTTTACTTCTTAAAAAAAAAAGTGTGAAAATCTCATACGAAACCCGTTTTTTTTATATTTAAAAATTGAGCGTTCTTATTGAAATACCATAAATATTCAATATTAATTTATTTTAATGAGAGAAAATAATAATTTCTTCACTCAAACTAATAAATCCATAAATTAAACAACATTTTATTATTTTTAATCATAACCCGAATGGAATGTGTTAAGATAATTTGGAAAATTTACAAATACAAGACTGGGGGTAATACTTTATTAATATAATTGAAAATTATGTCTTGTAACATGTTAAAAATGTATGGAAGCGATCTTCCCCGATGTTCTCGTATATTTTTATCGACGCCCTTCATATGCCACAATAATTCCTTTTTGGCAATACCGCGTAAAAATATCACGTCGATGGTTCCTCATTCACGATACAATTTATCTACTTCACGTTATTTGTACCCGATGGAGCATGTAAAAATAATCCCTATGTATTTATCGGTGGGTATAGATCATCGCCCCGATACTTCCCCGTTAATCCCTCTCCAGTCAGGGATTCCTTGAACTAATAACGTTTACGCTCGAGTGATTTATATTTATGGGGTCATCAAGGGCCCCTCCGAAGACGGGGTAACAATAATACATCATATAATGGACAATATATCAGGAGGCTTTCATCAGACGTTGCGGGTGGCAGCCACTGCACTCGTCCTTAAGGGTATGCATTCCCCGAGATGCGATCGAAGCGCGATAAAACACCCCCGGACGCATCCAACAATGGAATCGGGGGATTAGGCATTCCTACGATTTATTTAATGAAAAATATGCTCCAAAAATTATCTTGATATTCGTGTAATTACGGAACTATTTAGGGATAAAAAATTTGAATATTAAAGCATGTTTATGGGGTCCATAAAAAATATAATGGTAACAACCTACGATCATTATCAGCAGGTGATGCCAATTTATTAATCGATTCGCTTATTAAATTTAATATTTTATCTAATTTTATATTAGTCTTATAACCATTAAATGCATGTATACATAGACCATATGTCCCCAAACATTTTTGACCCGTAGACCACTTCCCTGTGACACTCTGCCCTTTATATGTGCCGTTTCCTATTACGATTTCACTATTACATGGCATCATAGCAGGAAACTAGGGATTCATAGTTGATATCAATTATTAAAACCATTAATTTAATTGGGGTGATATTTTTGCTCCAATCTGTATTGAATTTTGTATGCGTAATTAAATACTCTCGCAGATTTACGCTGATTAAACCAAATATTTATTTTAAGCGCCGTCTTCGTCCTTTAAATTCAAAGTCCTTTAAAAATTGAGATTTATAGCTCTTAAAATCGCGGCAATAAAAAGCGGCGTTTAGGGTGCAACATTTTAAGATGATGTTCAGTGGAAAAAAATAATACTGATGTGGGTTTGTAATATGTATAAAATATGCAAGTTATTATTCTGGGAAAAAGGTAGTACCATTGAAATTTTATTTAAAATACAGTTTTTCTGCTATTTTTGAAACGGTTTTTAGATTTCGATGATGATAATGGCGTAACTTTAGCTTGAAAAACATGTCGTATGAATGTGATATACATTTCAATTTCTTTCTAAGAGTAATAGTTCGCACATATTTCGATATTTTAATCATATAAAATATATGTAAATGTCATTTGTCAATAGGCTGGTACACGCACCACAGATTGAAAACTACTGGTATGTTTAAATATATCGATGCAATAAACTCTTATGTAGACACAACTGAAATTGTGTTTCAATCTAATGGCTAGTTTAAGAATTATATCAATTTTACGAAAAAAAAGTAGTCATGAATTTTTTGCGAAATCGACTTTGGACGAAGTTTAGTGCTGAACACCCGGATTGTAAAGTGTTAAAAACCAAAATATGATATTGGTATTAGTAGTGTGCGATATGGTAGTAGAAAATAATATATGTAAGTTTAATATATAAAGCTATTTATAAAAGTAATACATACCCGCCTACTACATGACAACATCAACAACTTGCAATATGAAATTTTTGGGGGCGGAATTTTATAAGTATTCCGAGGGTAGTTTATAACAAGTTAGACCTCTCTTGAGTAATAAATATAAATAAAATGAACATATTCACATTGTTAAAATTAGGAAAATATTTATTACGTCAGACTGGGAGCTCTTTTTCGTTGATAACACATTGTTTACGGGAGACGAGGAATATAGTCCTCGGCGCGCCACTCAGGTGACCGTGATATCATCCTTTTGATTTGGCTAAAGACATGTATTGATGCTATTTTAAGTGAAAAAACGTTCACACAAAAACATATTTAAGCCGATATCTAATATGATATTTTTGAATAACCTTGAAATATTTTTTTTACATATTTGTACATAAAAAATGACATAATTATCTTACCTACAAGTGGAACTGTTTTCGCCTTCTTTGGATGCGATTTTCTCCTTTCAGTAGTTTCCTTAGCTATTCCTTTCACTCTAAGTCCATTCATGGACGTAAACCACGTTTTGTGGATAAGTCCGGACATAGCGTCCGATCGCGAGACGCTCATTCGTCGCGTCAGCGATTCGAGAAGCGGACCGGTTGGACACACAGATCTTTTGCTCACTCTTTTAGGGTTTTTACGGCATTTTAGATGATAAATGCGTACCCGGGGCCATCTATAATATGTACGATCACGGAAGCCCCCTAGAGGCTGATTTATATATATAGACCAAATGAGGTCATGAGTGAGACTAGATTCCCCCCCATCCATAAAACCTATATATATATCTTACTAATTTATTCTATTTAGTTTTAAGTCACAATATATGTCATAGCTGGATTTTTAGTTTTAATTTAGAAAATCTAGCTAGATTCTTCCCCGTGCTCAGAACGCATGTGGCAACTAGAAGTTGAGAATGCGTCGGTCCTCGCGGACATGGATACTATACTTAGATTATACACCTTGCTACTCACTTTTTTTCGTCTCGAAAAGCGGGATCAGTGGAAGATCCTTATGTTCGTTTATCGCAGGCGTGAAGAAATGGACCTATGTTTCATCCATGGTTATGCATCAATGCAAAAACTCTGCTTTATTGCTGTGAAATATCGCCAAAAACTTGATTGAAACATTCTCATGACGTTTTGTCATTTTGTTTCACTGTGAGCAAACGCGGCACCCACCTTGTGCACAGCTTTTTCATGTACAAATTTTCAGTCAATATACATCATTTTTTGAAATGTCTGTACTGTCTACTAGCTCTCGCATTTTCACTCAATATTTTACCATTGTAAATGAAGAAGCAGACACCTACAGACTAGAATCTATAGGTGTGGTAGGTAGGAAAATGACTGAGAACTACCAACAATAACTGCCATTTATTCGTCATACTTCTAGGACTATTTATTCCCATCCTTTTTCATGAAATTAGATTGGCATTATGCAGTGCTGTTCCCTCGTTATTCTTGCTGTTGTACAATAACCGCGTAATGCATGGCCGTGTGACCGGTTACGTTCTTCATGGCTTGAGATCGAATCTCGCAATGGACCTCAAGCACTTGATCCCCATTGAAGGGCTTTTATATGAAAGTCGAAGTAATGACTGGTCAACATATTGGTATTTGAACCACGCATCGCTTGTTCTACAAAGCTTTCCATTAGGTGCTTTCAAAGCTTGCACAATAATCAAGTGATCGCAGCATTGTTTTGCTTCCATTTAGCATACAAGCAAATGCTTCTCGTTTGTCTGCATTCAGACAGGAAGATCTGTAAACTCATATAGGACTGTTGCAATATCGTTGAATGTTCAGGTTACTATCTCATCTTGGATCATGCAGATTCGTGTAGAGTCTAAATTGCCCAAATTAAATATGCACTTTTGAACTGAAATATCTCCATGCAAATACTTGCCACAAACTGTTATCAGCCTTAACCATATTGGAATAAACTGTCGGTAGTCATTTCTATTGTTATTCACTTTGTCAACCGATAAATATTTGCTTTACACAAAATCTTAAAAAGTATTTATACAGTACGTCTTACTTGTATACAATTGACCGGTAAGGATAAAGCCCTGGTTTATATAGGGTGTTTACATACACAAAAGCTATACAGTGGTCACGTATTTTCTTGTACGATATTTGTGTATTTGAAAAATAGTAGAATCTAAGCCAAGAGTCAATATTTATACATAAAATACAAGATAAATTCAAGATTGTACCAACTTGATTCGATTTTTTTTAAGGCCAACGTCCAAGACAAACATTGAGAAAATCCAATTTTACATGTCATCTCAGATTCACGTCTTTATTAGTGATGTTAATGGATTGAAAATCCACAGCGAATCAACAATATTGATTTTCGATTTGGGAAAAAATGTGACAATATTGACAATCTAAATTCTTAATTGATGCTGTTCAAATGTATTCGAGTACAATGAAACGCTCTAATCAATTCACTATTCGAGACTTGTTAATAAACAAGTATATCTTATTGGAATCGTTGACACTTGAACTACTTAAAATAAGTGCATTCTTAACAGATGCTACAATTTGAGTGACATCTTTATATGTTAACAAGCCGTCGAGTGCATCTGAGAAGAAATCTTATTAAATGCTTCGATTGCCTCAGAATAGATCGTCTATTTTAGATTTTCAATTGACATAGATGTAAAATTGAATCATCAATGAAATTTCAATTATTCACATCATGTTATGTTTCTAAAAAATCCATTTTGTGCATAGCATAAAATTTATATAATGGTTCCCGCATGCATTCGTCATTGGAATAAATAGGGGTGGGCACAAACAGGATTGATTTGAGCTAATCTCTTATTTTCAATTTCATAATAAATATAGTTATCCCTCGTATAGCATCCACTTCATTTGCGGCATTTTTTTATGTAATTAAGGGGTAAAATACGTAAATTCAATTCATTTTCGTGCGTTTTAATCACTTGCACTTCCTTATAATTTAAACACGTACAAATTTTGTATAGGTGCCTAACTTTCTATAGTGTGTCCCTTATCTTGACGTTATAGTGATTGATGACATTGATGCCACGTCTCGCATAACAAACTGCTTACACAAACTTTTTTTTTAACTGTACTTATGTTATTTTCGTAAGTGTAAACTATGAGTTGACAAAGTTTTATTGTAATCGGATGAACGGTATGGCAGTGCATTCAATACGAACAAACAAACATTTATTTTTATATATTAGATTTGTAAAAAAATGATGACATTTTTCTTAAAATATAAATTGTTATATTTTATACGATTAAACCGTCATTTTTAGAAAGTTAGAATATCAAGTTCATATAACATTTTTTCCAAACTAAACTTGGGTTATTTTCATTACGCGTCAACGGAGGCACGGACAATAAAGAGTTAAAATATTATATCATTTTAAAAATCATATATTACTTCTCTAATACTCAATGTCTTTTGTGGAAGGATATTTACTATAGACTTAGCAATCAAAGTCTACTTGTATAGTAAAAAAAATATAAAAAAATACAAAAAATTCAGCCATAATACTTAATATAACTTTAGCCACGTCTTCCAAAACACTAGCCACCTTGTATTGAATATAGTGGGAGTTTATTTAATAACATTTAACGTAAACTACTTGTAAATCAAAATGCAGCTTTGTACATTTTAATTTAATGCCTGTATGTACAATTATTCAAGTTTGGTAGACTGGTTTGGTTATTGCACTCGAACAGTTTTTAGCTAGCTTTAATTTTTATTTTTTCTATCGCACACATATGTGCATAGAGACGCTACGCGCATGCGCAGCGTCGCCTTTTAATATGTGTACGCATAGCATAGAGCAACCAATGGCAATTTTTATATATTACACAAACACAAGTTAATATTGTAGCTAAAAAAATTCCGCTGTGTCATAACATGATTATATCACATTAAAATTCAAATATATTTTTGTATGGTTCATACGTGGGTATAATGTTGCAAGACTTAACGCCAATTTGATTTACTATCTTATTTCATTGGGAAATCACACATTTAAATGAACCTAACCCAAGTGCCATTACTTTTCATTTTATGAAGCCAGGTGATGAATAAAGAGTTCCATAAATCAATTTTAGCTGATAGCATTACATAGAAAGGGTCGGCCTGGCATTGAAATGCAATCAAATTTGACATGCTAAATAATTAAATTGACAGAAGAAATTAGCTACTAGTCGTAAAATGGATTACGACCATGAAATATGCATCATGTCGTAAATTTAACATCCCTCACAGCTATGTCTAGAATAAATCTTAGTTATGTTTATCAATTTGTGAATTTGTATTCATATTATACTGAGATCAATTACACAATGATGTATAAATGCGAAAAAGTTTTTGATTTTTGATTTTGATTTACAATTATTTTTGATTTGGAATTATTTTTTATTTCAGATCGGCATGGAGATTATATACAAGGTAAATCTACATAAAAATGTATTTAAATGTTATTCGTTCTGAATGTTGAATCATTAGATTGTTCCTGCTCAGTATAAGTGGTACCGGTAAAGATAATCGTTTTTTTAATGAAAGATTTGAATGCTCATATATTTTTAATTTTTAATATATTATTACAAAATGTAATTCCAATCGTTCAATATTATCTCTCTTTATATATCTGGTAATATTTTAATGCCTCTGTCTTAAAACATCATGGACTTTGAACAAAAATATATAATAAATCCACTTTTGACCTCATCGTTAATTTTATATTTTTTTCGATCCAAATAATGCTGCTTAAATTTAGAAAGATGGAATACCGATGGAGCAATGTCTGGAGAGTAAGAAGGATGTCAAATTGTCTTCCATCAATACTGTAAAAACATGATGCACGAATGAGGGTCGGTTTTTTGTTGTTGTTATATTAGATACAGCGGAAAGAAATGTCATTTGTTTTGGTTGCGTCTTTGCCGTCAGTTTACCTCGGGTCCCTGTCAAGTGAACACGTCAAGGTTGGTGTCATTTTGAAGCTCTATTGTTTATCTTACTTTTTCAAATATTGTTATAGTTTTTTGCCATAATGAAAATGTCCAAGCCAGAAATTGATGAGATCCATTTGCGATCTTGTTTACTGTTTTTATTCGATATAGGATTAAAAGCAAAAGAAGCCACCCAGAGCATCTTTGATACATATGGCAACATATTGAGTGTTCGAAAATGCCATGGATGGTTCAAAAAATTCAAAATCCACTTCTGTGGAACAAGTGAAAAATCATTTGGATTCTTACTTTAGTGGAAAACCGGCCGAATTTTACGAAAGAGTCATTAAAAATCTACCTAATTTGTGGAGAGCGATTATAAACAACAATGGATATTATCTAATTGAGTAATATTGTACAGCTTTTATTCAAATAATTTTATCTCCAAATAACAAAAAAATGACATTTCTTTCCGCTTTACCTAATCTGTCGTTAAATGGTTTAATTATCCACAATAAGGTTTTGTATTTACTGTTTATCCAAGTTGAAGGGTTTGAAAATTTATGATACCCTCAGTCAGTCAGTCCGGGTTTTGGGGTCGGTTTTGCTATCTGAAATTTTTCAAATCCAAATTTCTGCAATCAATTTTGATATTTACAAACATTTAAAATATCATCCAATAACATCACAAATATTTTTAGTGACGTGCGTTGCAGTCTCTTTTTTAAGAAAATGATAAAGCATTAAATTTTGAATAAATTCTTCACTCAATGAAAATCGATCCTTTGTAAAGTGGGTGGTTAAATTCAAATTTTATAAATCACAATTTAATCTTTATGCGTATAGTCAATACTTGAGCATAAAACACCATTTGAAAATGTATCAGCTGAAGCGCAATCAATTCCTAAAAACGATTAACATTTCCGGTTCTCCTTGTGTAATCGAAAAGTAATTTTGCCTTAAAATTATTTGCTTATGTATTTTAATTGCATGGACATTCTAAGGTAATTATCTGCCTAATTTAAGCGATATGTCTTTGAGATCTGTTTGACCCTTAACTTTAGACCGTGTAAATGGGTACATAACAAAACGTCTCTTTGACCGCAAACACAGCCAGATCAACGTTTAAACAGGCCCATGTATGACCATTTTCAACCCTTGCGAGACGGACAGCTACCTCATAAACACCCTCTGCGTATAAAACAAAGTTAATTCCGCAAATTCAAACATTGCCATTAGACCAAAATAAATGTTTGCATTGAAGTCCTAAGACGGCGATTGCCCTCGGAGACTTTATTCGGCCTAATTCGGTGTGAGCTGGATGTGTAAGACTCGGTTGTATGAGGCCATTGGGGCGTCGGAGGATGCAATTCAACCGTGAATCATTGATGATGCATTATGTGGACTATTTAATTATTCCCATATTGGATGCATCGGCCTGGATACTTGCATATTCCGTTCGGCGGTCCTTTGAAATGCAACCGGCATGATCAAGTCGGGATGCCGCCGTTTCGTCCCCGCAATTTGCATCGCATCTCTATGCTTATCTCAGGATCTGAGACGACTCGGCATCAGGTGCACTGTCCGTCCATTGCGTCGCATTGACGTAACTCGAGGTCATTCCTCGTCAATCGATCGGCTTGATCGTCTCATCCCATGATCCCACAGCATTTCGGCTATGGACTTTTACCGACTTTGAGTGGTGCAAATATTGACAGAATACACGTGTGCATCCGTGCCTGGCTGTAAACATACGCACAGCGGCACACGCTTAAAAACTATGTACGCATTTGTACACATAAGGACAAGAATAGTGAATAATTAACACATTGACGTTCTTGGGCCGCATTTTTGAGTCATACTGTGGATCCAAAAGCTTTAGATCATTATTGAGAAAATTTGATATTAAAATCGACGACTTTATTGTAGCATTTTTCAAGCATTTACAACAATAAAAGCCAATCAGAGAGTATAGGAAACAGCGACATTATTTATGTAATTATTGCTACAAAGCTGATTCTTTCTTACTTTGTTGTTTTGATATTGTAAATAAACAAAACGGCAGTCTACCGACATGATGTCGTTATCGATATTTCTGACAATTTTTGAGGTCTATGAATAAATATATTATATGGGCGTTTTTCAGTAAACTGGGCAACACGTTGCCTAAGGCCAATATTGCATGAAAAAGTATAAATTAATATAAAATTCTTACTTTGAAAGATAATTACTCAATTTTCCCGCGCTCTATGTTATATAATCTATGTTGAAACCTGACAACCTTCAGTCCTCTGGTAAAAATAATTGTTTAGTTAATATTCTTTATTGTTTTTATATCTTAGAATTTTTTGATAACAGATGAATATTCTCTGTGTGTTCAAAATACCAATGAGCTTTATGTAATCCAATTAAACAGTCCCCTGACAATATTCTTCTGGGGAACAAGTCAAATATGGAATATAAGTACGTGAACGTAATTAATAATTTTTTTTTTAAATAATAATAAATTTTAATTTAACCATACTTTTTGATGCTATTTTATAAATATATATTATTAATTTACTTTCAATAGAGAGTGAAACATGACACATGAGAGGGACATGTTACTCGTTTTATAATATAAGACTCAAAGCACTTAAATGTAATAATTTGTGCAATTTATATTGATAATGATATTACATTAATATTTTAAAGTTATAATTTGATTTCAAGTAGAATATTATAAAAATAATCCCAAATTTTGCTATTTTACTGTATTTTTCATTTAAATACACAGTCCCCTGTATCGGTTTTTCGGAATATTCTCAATATTTTCTAACGCAATGGAAATATTTTTGTTCATCTGTGTTTATTTACTAACCAAGTAGATATCAATTACTTTAATAAGATTTGATTATTATATAAAAGCAAAAAGTGAACCGTACAACTTTCTTAAGGCGAATTGTCTAGTTTACTGAGAAATAACGTAATAAAAGACAGTATAACTAATAGACTGAAACTATGTTGTATAAATTAATATTACAATGCTTTGAAAGTTGCAATACTTCAATCAAATTCCCGCACTACAACTTTAGCCACGTCTATCGAAGCCCTATCCATCTTGTATTAAAAGTAGACGACGTTTATTTAACAATAAATAACATCAACTACTTGTAGACAAAAAAGCTATTTTGTAGATTTTAATTTAATGCCGATATGTACAATTTTTCAGATTTCGAAATTTTTTATTAAGGATTCGCAACGTTAAAAGCTTGATAGATTAACTTTATTGAATTACATCGTATAAAAACTTACATAAACAATATATAGCTTTGCAGAAATACAAAAAAGTTTCAGTGGCCTATAATTGAATGATCTTTTTTAAACTGTATTTGCAAATAAGAAAAATGATTCGTATAGTTACTATAACGCCGATATTAGATTTATACTTTATTATTATATTATGATTTACATCCAATTATTATTTTTGTCCACCTTCGTAAATTTATAATACGTCAATTTGAGATTTAGTAAATGTCAAAAGCAACGTCAAGTCACTGAGTGATTTACCGCATTTAAACCTCTTTTGCTATATTCCCTATCCAGTCGATGATACTATTTAAGATCTCTTTAACACGCCTCGTGTGATGACATTTGGATTTCGGTTCAATGTCTATTAAATAGGAGTTTTAACTATCGTTCTATGAAACTATTTCAAAATGAAGTCCTCTCGCGATAAGAATAGTAAAGCACCATCGCACGACGATAAATCGGTGTTGGCACTTTTTATAAGTGTTGAACGCCAAGATATATCATCATCTGGTACTAATAGAGTTAAATTGATATATTAATCAATTTTAGGAACCAAGTTTCCTATAATCGAAACTACAATGTGGAACGAGCCTAATACTCCTTTGACGTTGTGAAAAAAATATTTCACCATCCCTATAAATTTAAGAGATTGGAATTATGTATTAAGGGTGTGTTTTAGTATGAAGGCACCTAATATTTGTTGAGATTTTCAGAATATACCAATCAGAATATAAAAAGTAAAAAATAAAAATATATTCTTAATTAGTAAAATTATTGCTTTAGTTCGTACCTTAAAAAAAACTTTTGACAACAGTTTTAATTTTTTTTAAAATAATTAAAAATAAAATTTTGATATAAATCTGGTAGGGACAATTAAATGCTATATAATAAATTTTTTACCAAATTTGAAGAAAATTAGTTAATTAAATCATGAGATATCATGTCAACCGTGTTGAAAAAAGTAGTTTCGTAAAAAACGCGTTTAAATATTTTATTCTGGTAGGATTGGCTTAGTTTGCCGCGTCTCTAAAATGACTCTAAAAAATACATTCTTAAAAGTCTATACTTTAATAGCAATGCAAAAACAACAAAATCTCACCCTTAATACGGTACGTAAAGGATCGATCATCTTGATCCAAGTTTATTACAATTTTTTGCCTTTATTACATATTAAATGCTGTAAACAAAAATTGTGATGGAGCCGTTTATTTTTGATGGATTTGTTACAATAATGGAAATATTTTTGTGGTTCCTTCTTGAAAATATCCAAATAAATAATTTAATTATGAGATTATTAAAAGTAAGATTACTATGATTAAAAAGGAATACTTAAAAATAGCTGGTTGAATAGTATAATTATTATAAAAGAGTTCGGTATTTAACAAATATCCGACTTAAAACATCACTCAAAAGGGGCTGTTTAATCGCAATTTCTTCCAAAAAAAAGTGTAATATATCCTCCATATTAATATGATAGTTTAGTGAAATTTTCCTAATTATAGCAAATAGGAAGATAGATATTTAATTTCAATCAATCGTCGAACAATCAATCACTAGGCCGGTTCAATAAACGGCGTTCATGAAATGCTGTGTTATTTTGTTGCTTGTCCATTCCATGTGTTCGGGACGCAGGATTGGCATGTTTGTTTCGGTACGTGTTTCGAGTTAAATCAACGTAATTGATAATTCGAACTCTAGTAAAATCAATTAAAAGTTACTCTAAACACGAATATCTTTGTTTTCGCTGTTCGAAATTTGACACGGGTCAAAAGCGAGGCGTAGGATTTCAGTGATTATTGGACGTGCGCGGGGGTGAATAATTTGTTAAGCACTGCGAATCAACCCCAATTCTGACGCATTTTTTAAATCTAGTGTTTTATTACTCAGTCGCAGCTATAAATTCTATTTTTTTTAAAAATCCATGCGTCGAATTGCCGACCGTGGATGATTTTGCCGATCGAACGTGCCTATGTGTGATTACGCTCATTATGATCATTCAAAATGTATCGCATCCCCAGTGTCATTGTGGAGGGAAGATAGATGGGTAATAATGTTTCTGGACGTCTTTGAGCACAATACGATATGCGAAGGAGAGCAATTCCGGTATTCTACTCAAACGGCCGTCTTCCAAGAAAAGACATAACTGCTGCAGTATTTATAGTTTGTGGATGTTCCATAAATGAGCTCGTCAATTAATAATGGCGTAATATAATCGCACATGCATCTTGTACGCGTCTAAAAATTGCTACATGGCTTTTGAAAATATTTTAAATAATTGGCATAGAATTAGCCTTTTAACTGCCAGCGTAGAAAGTTGTTTGAATAAAGGTTTATCTCATTTTACAAATAATATTGGAGGTATCGATAAGTCTTTGTCGATTTTGATAGACAAAACCGACCAATTATATTCGGCGTTATTTGCCATAAATGAAATTTACGGTGAAATTGATTGATATTGGTTTTCAAAATTTAAATCGGATAACCGATGTTTTAAAGACTGGACTGGAAACTGGAAAACCTCTTAAATTTTAATGGCGACATATTTGAAGAACTATTGCAGAGAGTGCATTCACCATAGTTGATAGCTCAAGAGTATTTAAAACGTATCGGGAAGACGAATCAAATGGAGATTTGGATGCCGCACGAACTATCCGAAGATAGCAAAGAAGAGCGACGATAAATATTCAAAGTTTAGTTGTCAAGATAAATTCGTCATTTTATGCACAGAATTGTGATTGGGGATGAACAATGGATTGTTTATGATAACATAAATTTTAAACATCAATGGATTTCGCAGATAAAAACCATTTCCGACTCCGAAACCTGGATTGACGACACGCAAGATTATTTTGTGCGTTTGGTGGGATATTCAAAGAATTATTAACTATGAATTTATGAAAGCTGACGAAACAATAACCGCAAGGGTTTATTGTCAACAATTGAAAAAGATGACCAAAAAATTGATAATCAAACGTCGAGAATTAATCAGGAACAATTTAGTTATTTTGCAAGACGACAATGCACATAAAGCGAAGAAAATGACTTAAAAAAATCAGGGAATTAAAATAGGAAGAACTTCTACACCCTCCGTATTCATCAGACCTGGCTCCAAAGGATTATAATCTTTTCCGATATTTGACATATTATCTAAAGAATAAACGCTTTCGAAACGCAACTGTAGTCGAAAATCATATTTGAACATACTTCAACTCAAAATCAGGATACATTTTTAAAAGAAGATTTGACTTCATTGTTTCATTATTAAGCAATCGGCAAAAATTTTTCGATACAATTGATAGATTCAGTTGCGTAGCAAAGATCCATTGAAATGTGAATACATTTTTGGATTCCCCAATATGCATCCCTAGCATGATGAGCATAACGGATCTTCTGCTTGATGATATCAAATTATAAAAGATTTTTAGTTTGAGTAAATTGTTCCCACCTTTAACAGCTGCATTCACTCGATCCAGATGATACAAGGATAACGGCACCGGATCTACCACCAGCTTCAATCCTCCTTGAAATTCCTCCAATTCCGGCTGTTCGTTTCGACTCCTTCCGCCGTTGTCGTCTTTTTCGGCTAGAAATATTGCAGAGTATCTAACTCGCGGCGATGGTTCACATTTTTCACCATCAGGCTTATCTCTTGTGACAAGAACGGTTGCACCGTTGAAATTCTTTTTGCGACTCGGTTCAAATTGCACTTCATTGAGCTCATTCAAATCGCCTTTGAGTACACGCCTTATGAAAATTTTGAAGACATGCTTATCGCGCAGATTTTCCATCTTGGGCGCCTTTCGCATGTTGAGGACTTTACCTGTGAATATGAACTTGGACGCTTTGATCGTCTTAAGAAGAAGATCTGTATTTTCAATGACCGAAGTATTGAACGTGCAATACGGCAATGGAGATCTATGATCTCTGAAAATGTGATTACGCGAATTTCTTTTCCGTACATTGCCTTTGATGTTGGTTCTTTCATTCGAGCGAGGACTTACAAAAGCCATGGCCAAAATCAGCATCAACGCTATTAAAGTAAAAGGCTTCATTTTTAATATGATTTTAATATTAAATTTAGAAATTATGCAGTTTTATCATGCTTCGACGAAGCGCTTAATTCTAACATGAAGAGTTGCTCCTGTGCAACTGTCACGTTGTCAAGTGCCTCCGACGAATAATTATACGAAGAACTTAACACTTCAACGTCTGCAAACCATATATTAAACAGATTCTATTCTAAAATATCGAAGGCTGAAGCACACCATATAGGCCAAGCATATTTTTGCAATCCATGCTACAATGTTTACATTGGCGAGTCACACACGACCATATGGAAATATAAACAGTCTCCGGTGTTGATTTTCCAGTTCAGGTGACACTTCAAGATGATTCACTTTTTTTATTCGAAAACACCAAAGCACTTATGGTCGATATTTCTATATTCTATTGAGGGTTTAGGGGTAGCAAAGCACTCGCGAAGGAGGGTTCATCAACAGTTCCACGGTCCATTGAATGAAGCACGAATGTAAATAAGGAGGCAGCACGACTCGCGTGGCGGTCGGTACATGACTAAAAGTCTCAGCTGTGACGTTTGGCTTAAAGCCACAGAGCTTCGCTGACGATGGACCACTCAACTGTGGTCCGGCACCTTACCTCCAGCATCCCGGGTACCTTACCTGTCATCTGAAGAAGGCCGGAGAACAAACGATCGGCTGCGATAAGAAATTGAAAAAAAAATGACAATCGAACCTCCTTTAAGCATTTAGATAGCTTTTGAAATACGATACTTTTCGACAACGCAACAATTAATTATATACACAACCATCCTTTTTTATGAATCAATATTAATAGTTACAAAATGGAACGATGTCCGGAATATAAGTTCCTGATTGTTTGCAATATCTTTCGGCAAATAAAAATTATTTGAAATCCTGTTCAATTTGTGCAACAGAAAAGTGTATATTTAGACTATAATCATCATTTTTAGTAGCATTTACCCATAACGAGCCATTATACTATTGGCAATTAGATGAGACGTATTTGATCGAAAATCTGATTAATTCTCCAAAAACAGAGATGCAGCCTTTTTCTGTTTTTATTGGTCGCTGTTGTATTAGTTATTTTCAATTTAACTTCTAGTTCATGCACATAATCACGGTCCATGGAGATCTCAGTCTTTGTGATAACTCATCGATTGTTTGGCATGAATCTGATTCGACTAGGAATTTTAGTGCATCGTCATCAAAATAAAATTTAAATGTTGTCCCATGTTTAGTTCATTCCTTTAGCTTTACGCCTATTCCAGCTATTGTCCGATTTAAATTTCTGGAATCAATATTAGCATCTGCGGACTGTTACCACTTCACTATAACCATCTTTGAGTGTTCTACTGACTTTTTTAGCATCCCAACTCAAATAATAAAAAAGCAGCATACAATGCTGGATGGTGACTTCATTAGTTTCGGGTCTGGCATTTTTATTCTTAGAAATAAAAATGTTCCAAAAATAATGTTTAACAATAGCTCTACAAAAAAACTTAACTTATTAATTAAATGGTTAATCACTGTCACTTTTACTTAAAAATACCAATTTATTGAGTTAAGTGCCAATCTGTTTAATTGCCTCCTCTCCCTTGTTATTTATATAATTCATATTCATAAAAAATGCTATCTGCACACAAAGAGTAAAAAAATGATTTGAATGTCAATCAAATTTAATTTTTTGCGGGATATTTTCACCAAAAATGCGGCGTGGCGATATATAGACGTCGAATTACAATCAGAAATCGTCTACTTATCGCGGTGGTATGCTTTGCATTGTGTATGCATTTTATTTATTTTTTAATGTAAAATATATATATATATATGATTATTTTTAAATAAGTCAAATCGGTTTATATAATGTTTCATGACGAGTTTTTTGCGTCATATTTTTGATAAGAATTTATGTATAGCGTTTAATTAGTTATTTTAAGATGCTTTTGACAAATGAAGATAACGAAAGCAATAGTAATAAAATCACTTACAGTCAACCCTTCTATAGCGTCGAGATAGGGACCACTCTATATAAGAAAAATGCTTGTTAGGTATCCATATTAAATTTGTACATGTTTAATTTGTTAACAAGTGTAAGTGAGGAAGCATTGAACGTATGTATTTTACCCGTTGCTTACGTAAAAGACGCTGCAAATGAAGAGGACTTCGGCATTGAGCTTCTTAATTGTACGTAAGCGTTTAAATTGTTGTGATCTGCGGTACTTAAAAATGCAATTTGTGATATGACGTATATATCCGTCAAGACCAAAGTCCATGCAGAGTGGGTATGACGGATATATCCGTATCTCAATGGAAAATGACGGATGTGTCCGATTGCAGTGTTGTGTATGTTAAATATGAGAATAATTCATCTTGGGAACTGACTTGTTCGAAAATGATGATATACACACTATTTTCATATACTGGATATAACGTACGTATCCACTAGCGGCGAAAAGATCACGTCACTACTGATGACATTTGTGTGAATTATAACGTTGAAGGGGTTAAGAATTTTGTCGTGCTTTGAAAGGATTAAACAATGAAGACGATTGGCAAAAATGATGATATAATAATTTTGTACATATTTGGTTTATAAGACAGCAAATATAATAAATTATCAATAGGCATTGTGACCATATGTTCGTAAAATGGGCTAGATCTTGGGCTCACATTTAAATAGTTCTGATTCAATTCTAAGTAATGGAAAAGAAATAATCCTTGTTGTTCCGATCTATCATCTCGATCCAGAATTATCGTAATTTTCAAGATCTCGGAAAAAAAATACTGAAGTGATCGATGAATTTATATTATTCAAAATATTAAACATGACAATAAAACATTTTGCACATAGATATTTTGTAGAAAATATATAATCCCTATTAGCTTTGTCAAAATCCGGGGGATATTTTTTCTTTAATAAAATCCAGAAATCAAATGTCGAGCCAGATCCAGAATTAATGTTTGATTTTCAATTATAGTCTCGTAGTTTGATACATTTCCAAAGATCCTTTTTGTAATTTTTGTGTCAAAGTTCGAGTTTTTTTTGAACCCCAATTACTTGTTGGGGAAGATAATATATTTTCAATCCGAGGGTCGTATTTATTGAAATAAAATTTAAATAGACACGTAAGGCAAATAAGCCTTTACGTCACGAAAAGTGAAACTCCAAGCGGAAGCTAGTGGGAAAGAAAGGAATAATCGTTTGCAGTGTTCCTGTGTCCGTCGCATATATAATAGACAGGCTATGCGCATGCCCTGTACCACCTTTACTATGTGTGTGTGTGTCTATTCATAGCATAAAACAACCAATAGATTATTAGCGCGCCTATTTTATTATATATTACACAAATACGACTTATATTTTACACTTTTCTTCTCTTCTGGAAAAAAAAGCGTTTCACTTTTCGTGACATTCGGGCCAATTTGCCCCTACCCCGTCTTTAGAAGTATAACTTCAAAAATCTGCTTCTCTGTGAATACATCGGCACAAAATATTTTATATGTATGCCTTGGCACATCCAGCATCATCTTGTGGCACAGTCCTCTGCCGCGACACACTGGTGAAGCAGTACTGGTGTACTTGATGAATCATTTGTCATCGAATTCTATTGATTTCCGCTTCATACATAGCTTTATAATTTTTTACAATATCTCGCCATGACACATTTAATACACTGATTTGCTTATCGTATGCCATTGTTGGTTGGCTTCGCTGATACATATTTATCGATGAAAATATAATTTCAAACATGATTTCGAATAAATTAATACAATGGGAAAATTTTGAATAATATTATACATTCGCCTAAATTAATATGATTAAGCAAACAGGATGACTATTGGCGAATCAAGAGATTTAAACGACTTAATTTGCGTTATTCGTAACCGCAAACATGACCCTAACATCAATAGATGATTAGCATATTAAACATGATTTTGTGCCGTGTTTTATGATTATGGCCAGGCGATGATGGCCATAATTCTAATATTTTAAATCAATTATTTTGCGATGATGTAAATTGCTCATTGAAAGCATGAAACTAAGAATTAGCATGAAATCTGCTTTAAAAAACAATAAAAGGCAACTCTTTGGACATTAACGTTTAGTTTGCACGCCTCATACATATTTAATTAGTCGTGATTAAATTGCAATAAAATGAGCATATTTTACGGGAACAAATTCTTCTTCAATTGCATTTTAACGACGGGCTTAACGATTCTCAATCCGCCGGGATATTTCATATTTCCCATAATGATTTACGCTTTTAACCGCTTCAGAAACGTTTATTAATTATTGCATGGAATCGATTTTATCTATCGTTTTCTAAGAATTCGAATGCTATCATTATAGTGCGAATAGTTTCGAATATCGCCAATGATAACCACAAAATCCAATAGGGATTTTGGCGAAATTTATATATTCCTGGAAGGAAATATACAATAAAATGTTTGACTTGTACATAAAATGGATCTGGGATAATTTATTGTTTGTTCTTAAGTGTTAAGATTTTATGTTTGAAGGCAATATAAATAAATCTATGTCAGGATATTTTTGCGCTATAGACACCTATTTATGGTTTCGAAATGTGTATGGTTATGGGTAAATATGGCGTTTCATCCTTATTACGAATATTTCATAAGGCGAACATTTTTTGCTCTCAATTTGCCGGTTGTAACCTATGATTAATGTAATAAAAAGAAACGCGTGCCATGAGGAAAATCATGGGTATAAAATCCGCTAAACTAACACCATATATTATTTTTTATAGAATGATCTTTCACAGTCTCAAATGATCTACCTTTGAATTTATTTTCCATTTATACCTGTGAGTAAATCTTCTCGAAAGCCTTTCAGACGTTCGCCGTATTAGTACTAATAATTCATTGTGTAGCTTTTATATGTGGGACTTTTATCAATTGCCATAATATTGATTTATTAAACTATTCATTTCTTATCTTCACATACGGTTTAATTTAATAATTACACGTTGCGCAACAGAGGATGCTACTTCTCGCCTTCTTTCTACAGTAATAGGATCAAAACGCTTCTTAACCGATGGATTTTTTTTTTCAAATTAAATAAACTATGTAGAAAAATAAGACGTCTGTCCCCTATCATTTAAAAAAAAACGAAAATGAACGCTGAATACTTTCTAGTCATGTGTTTCAACTTTATGTTTCCATCTTCTTGTAGCATATGTCGCTTTATCTGTCATATAATGTGATTTCAAGTTGTAACATTCCGCAGAAGTTTCAAGCAATGAGATGCTGTTACTTCTTGTACACATCCGGATGTCTATTGTATTGTGCTAAATATTTATTTTACCTATTCATTCATCGTCGACAATTACGAAAAGCATGATTTAATACAACACCGTTTAAAACGTATCATTGTTCAATCAATATTTGGGCGTTACTCAATAAACTGGTCGCCCCAAGAAAGTTGTCCATGTCACATTTTTGCTTATATATTGATCAAATCTTATAAAGCTAATAGGTATCTATCTTATTAATAAAAAAAACACAGATGAACCAAACATATTATCAATACTTCAAAAATCTATACAGGGGACTGTTGGCTACGTCAGTAGATTGTTGTTGACTCTATTCCCTTTTAAAGGTATATTTGGGTAAGAGAGTTTCTTTATCATCTGGTTTATGTAACATTCTACTATCATAGAGCTTTATAAATGTGACACGGATTTTGCTATCTTCTTTATCAATCGTATTAATTACACTCACATACAAAATATTCCACATTTGTTATCATGAAATGGACTGTTTCCATGGGACTGTTTAATAAGATTTCATTGTAATTTAGTACAAAATATAATTAAGATATATTATTTTGTTATACACAGAGAATATTCATCTATCATATCAAAAAAATCTAAGATATAATAAAAATTAAAAACCAAAAATATTTTTTTTCTCAAAACTACTTTTTTCAACACGGTTGACATGATATCTCTAGTTTTAATCAATTGATTTACTTCAAGTTTTATATAAACCTTATATATTTAACTTTATATTGTTCCTACCAGTTTTATATCAAAATTTTATTTTCAACTATTTAAAAAAAAATAAAACTGAAAAAACCAGACTAAAAATGATTTTTTTTTAAATAGTCGCCATTTTGGAAAAATAAAATTATTATTTTTGTCTTTGAGGTAGGGACTATAGGAACATGTTTACTTATTAAGAATCTTTTATATTTTTTTATTTAAATAATTAAAAAAGTTGAATTCGTGTCAACCTGAATACGACATTTTTTTTACCCCATACACGTTATATATATATATTATTAAAATGACTTGAAAAAACGCCAAAAAATTGTGCCTCAAGACTAGAATACCTCCTTATTTTCTAAGCATATATATCGCTTTGATGTCACACCAGGGAACTGTTTTTGAAGCATTATAAACGTTTAACTTGTGGCGCAAAATATAATTTCCATAGTTCTTGCGTTATCATTAATACCAACATTATGACTGCTTATTTCGAATAAATTCATACGAACCATATTACAAGGAAAATTCTAGTCTAATAACGTTCATTCCCTGCGTATACTTTGCTAAAATATGAATAGCTCTATATTATGCAGCGGGTTGTAGATAAATAATAACAGCATCTATGCAAAATAACAGCTTTTAATCAAAATTCCACCGATTTCAGACTTTCTCTCCCGGTCTTACGTATCAATTAATTTCCTTCGGTGCATAATTCTATCTCAGACGTAGCAATGAATTTCTCTAAATCCCCATATAGTGGGTGAGGTTTGCAAACACTTGTCAAACAGTCGCCACTTCTAGTACACTCTGTACTTGCCTAGTGCTCACTACAGCGCCTGTACTTCACATGGCACTACGAGCTAATTCCTGTTCGATCCTACCAAGGCTTTCCAGGTCAAAGCACGATTGGGTTATCTCTTGTCACATGTGATGGGATATTGTGGATTAATTTGATACATATCGATTTTCAAACATGCTTATTGTGATGTATTTTATTTAATCACACAGGCTACGATTTTTGATCTAATCAGCGCGCAATAAAAGAAAATAAAGGGATTCAACAAAAAGAGATATGCAATTTTCAATTACAAATGACCCTCGTCATCCCACAGGTTATCTTGCCGACGTCTAAGCATTTGCATATTTTATGTTTTTTAAAGATAAATTCTATGCATAGTGTTATCTCCGACCCTTTGAGAGCCATAATTAAATGTTTTTACAGTGTTCTGCATATAGATGTTTACCGTAGATCGATGCATTACATTAGCTTATGCATTAGATATAAAGCCAATTTGCTTTATTATGGACGCTGTAAAGTGTAGGTCGGATGGTTTAAACAATTTACAAAAAAAAAATATATATATATAAAATATAACAATGATTATATTGAGCATCCAATATATATATCCGCTATTTGAATGGCATGGCATTGCAAATAAAGCACTAGATCGCTTTTAATATTTTTTGAGAATATTTAGACGTGTAGGGGTACTTTTACAGCATAACCTTGCCATTGACGTCTGAATGTATGATGAGACGCAAGACACTCTATCCATATCTGTCTCCGATTCACTATGCGAAAATGCTTTTTCTTATTTCACTCGATTCCGAACGCATATATGCGCGATTACTCATCAACGGATTAGGCGTGAATAGGGAATCCAATCCCGAGCCAAAATTTCGATTCCGAGATTTCGCGCGATTGCATTAGACCATCCCGGGGTCAGTCCCGGGACCGGGATTTTCAGTAGTTTAAGAAATTACATTGATAAATCTGAACAAAAATTACTAATAATCCCATTTTTTAACATAAAAATAATTTGAAGGCGAAATAATTTTATTATTTAAAAAAAGATAAAAATACAATTAAAAAAAAAAAAACACTAAAAAAATATTTTGAAAATATGCCCGAAGTGACTGATAAAATCTAAGTGACTGACTAAAACTCGCAAAATTCCCGATTTCCCGACAAATTATTTATTTCCGTTGCTGCAGATGAATACTTATATACTATAATACTTTGATGTGATACGTAATTATATTACGGATGAATACAAAAATCTGAGCCCCGTATCTATAATATTTCATATAGATATTCCCATTATTAGAGTCGTGGTGTAGTAAATACATCACCGGTAGGGAAAGATTAATATAACAATTTGAAAAACATACATGTAATGTATATATATATTAGACATTTACTACCCCTAAATGCCGCCTAAGCTCGCCAATTAGTAGTACACCACTGTTTTTAATCGTCCAGATTTCGGCGGGAATATCTCGATTTAGTAGCCTTTATCGTGTTGATGAGGTGTACGATTTCTGTTGGGTAAAAAATTCAATCCAAAATTTTTCGGGATTGCGTTTACTTAATCCCGGGATTCATGAGCACCTAAAACTGTCCGGGATCCCGGAATTGGATTCCCTATCTGACACCGATGAAATATTAATTTAAACATAATTACTAAATATTGCCTTTAAATTATTGTTGATTACTACTTAAAATAGACATCAGAAACATCAATATGGTTCAATTGTGACCCAATGATTTCATTTGCCTAAAATGCACACCAAACAGTATTTTTTTGGGTGTAGAAATCTTTCCTGATTAACACGAGAATTTCCATCAAACCAGATAAGACAATTTTGCTTATTGATGAATCCATTCATTGTGAAATGAGCTTCATCACTAAACAAATTTTGCTTGCTTGCTGCTTCGTTTTTCAATGATTGTTATAATATATATTTGTCGATATTTAAAATTGTAGTATCTTCTACTAAAATAAAATGGCTTATATCATTTGAAAAAACATCATCTGTAAATATTATACAGTGCTGACATATAAGCGCCGTATTTGGATAGCATTAAAATTACTTGTTATTCTATTAACTAGCAATTATTATCCCCAATTTATATAGGCTATTATTTAAATTTTAGGTTATTGTTTAGACTTTTAAGAATATATTCTCCAAATAAATTTCCAAAATTCCAATTATTTACGGAGTTATAGTAATTTTAGTGATGCAGCAACTAAGCCGGTCTTACCAGAATGCAATCTTTAAACGCGATTTTCTCGTAACTTCTTTTTTCAACACGGTTGACATGAAATATTAAGTTCTTATAAATTAATTTTCTTCAAATTAAATACGAGTCTTTTTAATATAATTTTGTATCGTTCCTACCAAATTTATGTGAAAAATATATTTTTAACTATTTAAAAAAAATTGAAAAAACATTGTGTTGTCATTTTGCGAAAATAAATTTATTTTTTCCTTTGAGGTATGAATTATAGCGACTAATTAAGATTTTTTTTTAAATTTTAGATGACAAGAAGGGTTGAAATCGTGTCAAGCGTGATTAAAAAAATTAATCTTAAATCCGAAAGGGATGTTTTTGCAGGAAGGCTTATTTGCATAAATTGATAGAATCCACTATCTTTGAAGGGTAAATTCTAACTTGAGCAAATTGATCAGTATTCCAACATCTAACATGCAAGTTCTTCGTGAAGAACTGAATTTATACGGCAATCTATGATTTTATCATGCGTACCAACGGCTGTCACGGGTGTTAATAAGCATATCAATCAACTTTTACTCCAGCCATCGATCATTTATTTTATTAACAGCTGTACGTTCCAAAATTAAACATTTTTTCGTATGCGATTTAGCAATATGTTTTACAGCTGTCAAACATGCGATCGGTGTCATAATTGGAAACGCGGTGCGAAATTCACACGAGCGTTAATTTGTGCATGATAATCAATTTTTTTGACACTTGTACAACAAAGCGCGATACCGATAATCCGGATAAGTAATCAAGGCGGAAATTTGAATATTTAAAATTAAATTGAATTTAATTCTGCGGCATTCTGAAGGAATATTTTGATTTTGATTAAAACTCCAGAGGCTAAGACCGCCTGGTTTGCAGTCCTCATTTCAAATTCCAATAATTTTCACTGTTAAGCTCTTAGATGTATGTTTAAGCTTCTCATTAGCTTTCGAATCGTAAGTGCTTAAATATTTCATCCTCTGGTATCAACGTTCTTAGACGTACAAAGAGAATTTAATTTTGTGGGATTATCGTTTTTATAAAAAAAAAATATATTATATCACATTGATATTTTATTTAACCCTTTGGTTGCTATGATGTATTTTGTTAAACGGAAATTTGTTTACTATCTTCATCTCTCTTGTTTGATCGCATCTTACTTATACCGTATAAGTAAGTTGCACTACAAGATTTAGTAAAGATATCCCGATGCACAGAAATTACTCTTTATTAATAATTTTGGAGTTATTAACCTATTGATGAGGAGTCCCGCATATGCTGTGAACAGATTTGAGTGATATAGAAACAGTATTCTCGCATATTGAACGAATCAGATATATAGAGAGTGTCTTGCGTCTCATCATACACTCGTACATCGATGGCAAGGTCTTGCTGTAAATGTACCCCTACACGTCTAAATATTCTCAAATATTGCGAAATGCTTGTAGTTTTGGGAGGTAAATATACTACTTTTGTACTTGAATAGAATTCCAATAAGTGTCATTCATGCCTTTTTGCTCTTACGATATCGATTCTATCGATTTTTCGACGTGGGGTAAATATTAATTCGTCTGCTGAATGACCATAATTCATTATCGTCAAGCATGCTGTTGTGCAATAAATCATTTGCGATATAAAATGGTGCGAAATTCGTAATTTTGAGACAGTCGCTCATTGCGCCGGTCCATAGCCCAGAGGCACTTTCACAGATTCCCAAGATACGTCTCAGGTCTATTTAATATTTTTAATGTCAACGAAGCAATAAAAAAAAGTCGTCGCTACCATAATCGTGTTTTTTTCAACTGGATTGCGACTTGTATGCAATTAACTAGGTATCATGTTTTGGTCGGAGGATTTCTTGTGTCGGTTTCGAGTTGAATCGCGTGGGTTCCGACTGTCGGAACCGAAGCCTGTTATTCATATGAGATATAAGGTACTTGCCCGCGTTATGAAGCCGAGATCTAGTCGAAACGCCATGTGCAAGGTGCCGCAAACGGCACGTGGGTGACGTGCCAAGTGTGCAAGCATCGTAAACAGGCACTGACTTAAATTTCGCGGCGACATCTTCCAAGGAATGCATGCGGATTGCATTTGGAGTAGACCGATGTGCATCGTACCATTCGAGGGGAAATCAAATTCAATGTGCGCTATCAATGGCCTACGGACCATTGGCACGAAATAGTGCCGTAATTGATGGTTGACGCAGTCGCTCAAAATGCAATGCTGATTTAGCATCTATACAACAACTTATCGTTGTGTATTAAATTGATGAAAATTAGTTAAATTTATTTAAGATTTGGACGTGTCCTTATGGTAACGTATTCTATCCATCCTAATTTCATTTAAATATTAAATTGATTTTATTTCCTCGACATAATATTGCTTAAATCTATTTCAAGTACAACCCAAGGAAATATAATGTGACAATAATAAATATAATGTGACGTTTCGCAGAAAATCGCACAAAAAGAAATAGCACAAAAAATAGCTATGACTTACATAGAAAAAGTGAAGATGCGTTCTATGGCTTCTAAAAAACCGCATAACTTTGAAAAGCAATATAAAATATATCCAAAATCGCATAAAAAAAGTTAATGAAAAAACAGGAAAACAACAATGCAACTAAAAAATAACATTGGTAAAAATCTAGATATGCAACAAATGCTAGATATCCGTTAGAGAAATACTAATTATTTTAATTACAAACTATCATCGCTGTTTGATAATTTTCGTCGCGATTTTCGATATAACCCAAAATCGCTCACTTCTACGAAAGAAATAGTATACCCAGTATCAATGTCATCATTATGCTTAGTAGATTTTCTCTTTCAAACAATATAATTCATAATTGGTAGAGATGTCACTATAGCCCCTAACTCAAAAAAAAAACAATGATTTACACAGTCCCAAATTATATTTTTTTTCCAAATTTCGGTTAGTGTTTTTGATTTATTTCCTATTTTATTTAAAATATCTCTATACGTACTCTTTATGAAATTAAAAAAAGAAAAAACTTCTTTAAACAAACCGCATAACTTCGAAATCGCACAAAAAACGTAAGCAATAAAATTATAAAAAAATTGTTATAAATATAAAAAAAACTAAATTTAATACTTTTAAAAAATCCCCACCTTTGACATTTTATGTAACAATTTAAATAAACAATCAACTGATAAACCTCTCCATCATTATCTAGCTGAAGTATGAAAAATCTTGACTGAAGACTGAAGCGTGATCTGATTTTATTTGACAAAAAAAAAATTCGACCGTCCATAAGGTATTTTTTTAATCGGTAATTGTCCAATTTAATTTTTTTTGTCCCCAGAATATTTTTTCTGTTTATTCAATTTCAAGTGGTTTCATACAAATTTGCATCGAACTTAAGTTATCTTCGACACTCTTAGTAGATTATTAGATTTTGGGCGGTCCGGTATTTTTCTGTCCATTAAAAGTCTTAGTCTTCATTTAATGATGTAATGCACCCTTTGATAAAAATCTTCGTTTTAATAGCAATCTCCTTATTTAAGAAGTATTATTAATTGATAATGTTAATTGGAATATTTAAAGTATTTTGCAATACAATGGACGATCTCAAACAAGTATAATTATCTAAGTTAAAGTTCAAATTTTTATTTGTTTTTCGTATGTCAATCACTTATCGTCCATTAAAATCTACTTTTCTCTCAGAGCCGCGCAGCACGAGTGAGGCATGTATATTAATAAATGAACTCTAACACTGTTGATAGCACATAACATTCGTTCGTTTCTTCACGGAAACATAAACAATACACACGATTTAAATATTACATTCCTTTATAGAAATACAAATGATTCTTTTTTGTTCGCAAAACTTGGTCGAAAATTTTATTGAAACGCGGCAAAAAATTGAAACGCGAATATTTGGAGGTGTAGCCTTTTCAGTACGATCTTGACATCGATGTACAAGCGTAAGATGAGACGCAAGACACTCTGTATTCGTCTCTGTCTCCGATTCACTAATATTCGCACTCATTGGGCGACAAAACTTTTTCTTTATCACTTGAGTCCGTTCGTAGCATATAACTAATTTATTTATTTATGTGTAGGATCTGAACATCCCTCATTTATGCGTATTCAACTTGACCTCCTAGAGACGAACGATAAATGCATACGAACCAGTTCCCAACTAAATAAATTATCTCGAGAACATCCCTAACCTTGCATTATTTTGCGGAATGCATTATCTGTGCATACGGGATAGTGTTGAATAAACGATGCACTGAAATGAAATTAATTGGTTTTATTATCTGGGCCAAATTTGCGATAGTGGTTTCACAGGTACAAATTTGCAATTATTGTAATTAGTTCAATCAACGACGTATTATGATGTTTTAAACCCCTCAGCGCCCTATCGCATGTAAACCTATTAATCCATTATGTTGCGTTTGAATTAAATTTCGGATCAGTTTGTTCAATTGTGTTGCAATTTTGGATTTGCGAGGATATATTTGGTCGTAATTAATACTTAAGGCGAATGAGCATTTCATTGCGAAATCCAAAGCTTACGTTGCTAATCTAAATTTTTTTGTAATCTTGCCGGTGGGAAGCTTTTTATAACAGGAATATTTTTTAAATTTAAAATTAAATAACTCAAATAAAATAATATTCTTGTTGATATTATTAATAATTCTGAACAGATAAAACTTCGTGCCTGAGAGCTAATTGACGGTAACAGCGTTCCATCAGGATTTTTTAGTTGTAGTAGTCAAGCGTTTCCATTATGCTCCTTAATTGTCCTGGCCATTTAATTAACGCTCTGGAGCGACGAACTCTGGCGACGAATACTATAACTAATTAAAAACAATGCTTTCCTTGACACTTTTCATCCTTACAGTGCGGTATCCCAGCGAATCATATTAATACCTTCACACATTCGTGGGCTTTTAATTTATCTCCTGTCGCCCCGAGACATCAGACGACTGACAGTCTCCTAGACTAAACCACAATTTCTAGGCAAAATGAATCACGTTCCATCTATTCCACATAATTAGATATACTCTTGTGAGAAATCATACACCTGTATCCAGGTATGCTTTCGTTCTGCAAACATACCTAACAAGCTTAGTTGCCCTTTTGTTCCCTCGACATTCGTGGCATGCTTCGTTAATAAATACAAATGCATCTCCTGAGCTAAAGCCTTCATCGGAATTTCACAGGAATTGTCATGCACTTAACTGTTGCACATAAATAAACTTGTTTAAATAATGAAAAATGAATGAGGATGCTATTCAATTATGCGAAATGTGCATAAACTCAATGAAAATTTGATTCAAAAATGCATTAATAGTTTTGACTAATTCTCTTCATTCAATCTTCAATTTCATATTTTTTGTTTGCATAACATGAATTTATGGAGCAAATTTATAGATATTTCATAAATGCTCCAAAGCAGTGTTTCTCAACCGGTGCACCGCGAAAAAATTGGTAATGCTCCCCCGATGACACCCAAAATCTCTACAAAATGTATACCCAGAAATCAATGTTGTGTTTCTTCCCCCCAACACTACGTGTCTCATACAACCCATGGACCAAACAGTGAGAACTACGTTTAAACAATATTATATGCGGTCGATAATGAATCAGGCTATCAAGGTAACTAGCATGGAAGATGGGTCCACATTAAAAGATTTCTGGAAGAATTATAACATATGGAACGCCATAAACAATATTGGAGACGCATGGGCTGAAATAAAAGAGTTAACAATGAAAGGTTCATGCAAGCAACTATGCCCACTAATGATGAGTGATTTCATAAATTTTGATGAAACTCCAGAAACCATCACTCTTGAAATAGTTCACCTAATGAACGAACTAAACCTAGATGTTAACAGTGAAGATGTTAATGATATAATTGAATTTCATTCTAAACCCTTGACTAATGAATTTCTAATGGACCGACAAGAGAACGAAAATAGCAATAAAAACCATGAACGAAGCTTTTACACATCTCGAAACATTTTTTAATATTATGGAAGAATGTAATCCCAATGGAGAACGCATAGAAGAAGAAGAAGAAAAAAGTAGTTAAATACAACTAATTCTTGACAAGTTCATTAAAATAATACATGTACATTTATTTAGTATTTACATAGTTAGTAATTTTTAATAAATAAAAATTTTAAAGTACCATTTCTGGTGCTTTTTTTTACATCCCTCTACTTTCGAACATTTAACTTTCGCACACATTTTCAGGAACCAATCATGTGCGAAAGTTGAGGTCCACCTGTATTACCAAACGAAATCGACATATTAATGACACAGGGAGTACAAGTGAAAGAAGTAGTGACGATATTACTAGACATCATACGTCTCATACAAAAGAAAATGTATTCAGTAAAATCAGAAAAAATAATCGACAATATTCTGAAGAATATTTATGTTTCGGTTTTACGTATTTTTACGCATTATGTATTTAACTCAAAGTATGAGTATATTTGAAAGCTTCGGTATTTCGGATTGATATTGCGCTATTCGAAAGACTTACCTAAAACAAAGAATTTAAACATCCATTAGACCAAATATTTTGTGTATATATTTTAGATGACAAATTGAATGATAGCTCAAATTTATCTTGTAAATCTTATTATCCTTACCTGAGAGCTTTTACTGCATTGATTTTGAAGTCCTGGACACCTTTGGAATTTGGCTCACCAGCAGTTTTGAACCACACTGTACAATTTTTCACAACGTCCATCTAAACTTAAGACTATTGATTGATCAAGGCTGGTCGATTTCGTAATCAAACAATTGCGGATTGCTTTTATATTAAACACGATTTCATACCTGAAATTAAATATTTGACACATTTTAGTCCAATTATTTAGCTGATGATATATTTTTAAAATTATATATGATGTATTTTCTTTAATCTAAAGAAAAATTGATGCTTAATGAAGCTTTTAGCTATGAAATGCTAAATTAATCACTTCCGAATATCGTATTTTACATATACATTTGAATGTTAGTCGTGACTTTAAAAAAATGATACAAAAATCGGACCTAAATCCTACATTTTAAAATAGACATCTTGATTTTCCAATCCACTATGAGTATTATTTCCGATCTGTGTTCTTGAAATCTCAATGCAATTGTTCAACATTAAACATTTCGATAATAAGCCTAATAATCGTATTACAATATACTTAAAAACTATGACTACTTGCCTCAATATTTTAGCTGTATGACGATCAGGATACAGTCTGGAACACGGATCACATTCCGGAACGGCACAACACTCTGTTTATTAAAAAAATATCACTTAACATACGCACATGCACATCCTAACCTGTGAAAATAAAATATAGCTCTGCACCGAATATTGTTGCATAGCATAAACTCGACGCCTAAACTGGACGGACAAATTGAAACGCATTTATGACAAATTATTAATATTTATAAGAAAAACTATTTTTTAAAAATCATGGGATTAAATAAGCTGCTGCGATATATTCCCAAAAATATTATTTTTCAAAAAAATCACCATCCTTTTCGTTGCATAAATATATTATTTTTTAATGAATTTCAAATTTGATAAAAATATTTTCGGGAATATATCAAAAGAGATCATCTCAGAGAGAATCTCATACATTCTTTCAATAGTTTTTCATAATAATTTACATTTAGTATTAATACATTTATATTCGTACGCTCAGTTGAGCCGTCGAATTAAGCTAGGCGACAATCAGTGCGTGTTCGGTTCTTAGGTTATACGGTTTGGCTTAATCGTCAGAGGGATATATCTTAATAAATAAAGTGCAGTGTCGTTCCAGAATGCGTCCCGTACTCCAGGATCTATCCTGAACGTCATGCAGCGTCGATACTCAGGCAAGTGTTCTTAGTTTTTTAAGTGTTTTGTACTGCGACTTATAGTAAATTGGAGGTCCTTGATGTCTATTTTAAGATGTAGGACTTAAAGCCGATAAATTATGTTTTTTTTAAAGCCACGATAAAATTTTGATTTTATTGTCACAATAGACTCTTACATAGAGTGCGGAATAAGATGTCGATGGTTGAATACAGTAGGATGGTTTCAATGGGTATCTGATGAGCTGTGCGCCTGGTCGTGGCGGAATCTTCAAATCGTCATGCAGTCTGACCGCTGAGGAAAGATTCATAATCATCATCATCATCATCAGTCTGTGTTCGTCCACCGTTGAACGCATGAATCTTCATCCCTCTCGATCCTCCGCTTTCCGCATCCAGCTTCATCCTGCTATTCTTTCGATGTCGTCAGTCTTACAGGGGTCTCCACTCCAACACTTTTCTTCCCCATCGACCGTCGTTTCTTCGACACATTTGTCTCCCCCATTGCCACTTAAGTGTGTCAATTCTTTCAGTAGCGTCTACTACTCGAGTTCTTCTTCGGATATCCTCGTTTCTGATTCTATATTATAAAGACACTCCGAGCATAGATCTCTCTATGGCACGCTGGGAAAACTTTATTCTGTGTAAAATGCCTGATATTAGATTCCACGTCTTCGTGGGTTAATACTGGGATGATGTGTTGGTTAAATGCTGCCATCCCAATGGTATTCGTCTGTCAATTTCTGTTGAGAAATTCTGTCGTCCTAGTTGTATTACTTGTCCCAGATAAGTGTATTCATTTTCAACCTCAATTTGTGTTCCCCCAATTGATATCGCCCCGAAGGTCTGAGAGTTGTGACTATTTATCATGGCTTCGATTTTATCCATGTTCATTTTCAGACAAATTTTACTTGACACTTCGTTTAGGTCTTGGAGCATGTCTTTCAGACGATTCGGCTATTCATTCTATGTCACAATTTCTCCACTTGTGTGTTGTCAATACTGTATCGGCACTTTTTCCAAGATAGCAGTTTAAACACATCTTCCAAAGCGTTCAATCTTAAAAAATCAATTGCACGGTAAATAAATATATTTATTTTTGTTAGATTTTCAAATGAATCTGAATCTATGAATGAGCTTAATTCTCAGAACTCATTCACAGTTTGGGAATCGCTCGATATGATAAACAATTGGCATTGTATAAAATTATTTCTAGTGACTTCGACAATATTCTATTTGCGAACAAAAAAATTCTATTTGTGTTGCTTCTGCAAACAAAAATATAAATAAATCATCGTTTTTTCAACTTGATAGATTTATTTATGAAGCAAATATTTTTGAAATACTATGCGATTTATAATACTTTTTATTTTATGAAATTGTCATTAATACTAAACAAGTTATGATCATTTTTGTGAAAGCCGCACGGGAAAAAATATGATACAGATTACAATTTACATCTATATTTTTACAAAAAATATTTTTCATTGAAATTTAAAAACAAGATCGGGGACTGACTGCTGAAAACCGCTGCAACACAAATTATGACCTGAGCAGCTCTTTATTTATCCTGTTGAAACCACATTATATACTGTTAGACTTACATTTTTTGAATTCATTGACAATATTTTGTATTGAAAACTTTCTAGGGTCTACTTATCGACGTAGATACTTATGCACTTAAGTCCCATTTAACTACTTTTTCGAAGAGTGATCTTAATCTTAAAAACTCTCGATATTAAGACCTTCGAGTGTTTTCACATTTTCGAGAAAGCGAGAATTAGCACTATGACAAATATTGATTTGATCATCGTTAACAAGTTGTTTGGTAACAATATCAGTCTCCATCAATTTCACTCGCTAGGAAAATCAAAAATCATTGTCATCAATAATTCATCACATTCGACTGATGATTTCAGCAGCTCGATGTGATCAAATATCATTATAATTCAACTATGGTTTACACGATTGAAAATTACATACGGTTTTTAATCGATTAGCATAAAATGTAGTGCCATCATCGAGCATTTAATAGGAATTGCTCCTCGATGTAAAACAAACGTTTAATATGGGTCCATAAATATTTATGATGTACAGGTTTGACGAATCCATGTTAATCTTCGGGTACACGGTCTTTCGATACGTGACCATATTCGGCCGATGAAGACAGGCCTATTTGTCGGAGGTCTATAATTTTTGTAAAAGTGCCGAAGAGTCGAGACGTACTGCAATCAACCGAGGTCCACTAATCAATTCTGTCAATATTGTAAACGCTTTGATGAAGTGCGCAAACAAATCTTATTGGGAAAACAAAAGTGAAGAATTTGTCGGTTTACTTAGATGTGTGTCCTAAGATTTGGCTTATTTCGGCATGCGGAACATTCCTATTTGGCGGTCTTTGGACTCTACTAAATCTATATGGATTTGCAATCTAGTGTTTGTAATAAATAGCCCAGACTTAGAATTTGTTTTGTACTAATTTATGATTTTAAATACCATCATGTTTCATCCATAATACATAATGTTCCTTCAACGATATACATCCATTAACACTTTTTATCTTAATTTATGCAAACAGGATAGCTTCTGTGCATTTAGTTTTTAAAGTCTGGATCCATATGCTGCAGCATGAATTTGCATTTATTGTTGTATGTGCAAAACATTTATTACAATCAATCATACACGAACGTATAAAATTGTTACGATGTAGTTTACCTTCTTGCAACATTCGCCGTTCAAAATGCAGCTTTATTCTTGCAGCAATCATCGATCTTCGTCAAATTTATAACTCATTCTTATGTGCATTTTGTATGGTTATTTTAAAATAATAGCCATGATTGGCATTCAAAATAAAACAATGCAGCATTTGATGCAACGCTTGTTTTACGGCGACTACGAGACTTTGCAGAAAAGAAAGATCTTTAGAAAGATCTAAATCATTATAAAATAATATAATAAACTATCAAAACACGGTTCAAGAAACTTGCATTTTAATCATACCTTAGAATCGTTATTTTTTTCATTTCGGGAAAAATAAATATTCAGGTTTTCGGTTAAAACTCACACAAATCACAATTTAGAAAATTATGGAATTTACTATGTACATTTAATTATTGATGATTCATTAATTACCGCATTATGCTTTGCAATGATACACGCGCTTAGTAATTATTTGATAAGAAACGCAGTAGTGCAGTTATGTGATTTATTGCTGGGCTAGGGCCAGGATACAAAGGAATGCGCGCACTAGCTCTCGCCTCACAAGATATACTGTCTCTCTCTCTCTCTCTCTCTCGTGAGCAGAGCTCAACCGCCGTATTGCGCGCGCATCTTTTCTCTCTCCGTCCCAGCGGCCCACGCTTTACATCATCACATCAATATACGCAAACATGGTGTATCCGTTAAAATTCTCGCAAAACAAATTCCGCGCATAAAAAATGGTAGGCGCTTAATTAAAAAATTTCTTGAATACGCACCCAACAACTCACCAAAGTTTCATACGACACACTTAAGACATTCATCTTTCTATATAGATAAATTATTACATAACGAAAACATATAGATTTGATGCTTATTAGCTGGAAGTTGATAAGTTCATGGATGGATTTTTTGAGAGTTTTCTAGAGAGAGAAGAGAAGAAAAATTATAAATATCAGAATTAAAATTTTTAAATGCGTTTTTCTCAAAACTATTTTTTTCAACACGGTTGACATAATATCTCAAGTTTTAATTAACTGTTTACTTTATATTAAGTACATTTTTTTGTATGTATAATCATCTATTGTTTCTACCAGATTTACGTTAAAATTATATTTTTAACTATTATTGAAAAAAATTAAAACTAAAAATATGAAGTAGAGACCCATAACGACATCTTTCTTGTTAAGAGTATTTTTTTATTTCAAATAATTAGAAGGGTTGAAATCGTTTCAACCGGAACACGCCCTTTTTTACCTCTTACACTTTACCAATAAAAAAATGTATTATTAGAATATTTTAAATTTATTTTTTATCAATCTTATAAAAAGACCCAAAATTTGTGCCTCTATCCTAGAATACTCCTTAGAATAAAATTTGGAATCAGGAACAAAGAGTAAAGACTACATAGTATTGACCGATCGCTTCTTGCGTGTGTTGCCGGTTGGGGAGTGACGCGCAGGAACGTGGAGTTGGGAGAGTCGTCGGTTAGCCTTGGCTGCGGGAGGTCGTCCTTCCTGCAGCCAGATCATCTCTCTACTCTCTCGTGTGGAATAAATAGTTATTTAGAGAACAGAGTCTTTCTATTCGACGCCCATCTATTCCCATCCATTCGTTCAGCAACATCACGACCCGATAGAAGAACAGACCCGTGCGCTAGCATGACCATTTCGATGTCTGCCCCCAAAAGGACTTTGTCCCCAAAAGCAGCCCCCACCTCAACGTTACAGTATCAATAAATTAAATGAACAGGAGACTTGGGTCATCCATGAATTGTCGCTAACCGCATTAGAACAATACAAGTAAATCTGTGCATCTCTCTTATTTAAGTGTGAAATGGACCTATTTTTAATAAAATTGATTTGCTGTGTAAACTTAATAATAAAAAGGCTAGTTTTTAAGCTCAGGTGGATTATCAGTTCCTACACCTAAACCATCATTCATAATTAAAAAAGATCCTCCTCCATGTGTTAGGTTAAACTGGTCAAACAACCATAACATTGGTAAACTGTCAAATATCCTATTTAACCACATATGTGCCAGCGACTCACCGGTGAGTCGCAATGTTTCATCATAGGAAAATAAATATTTTTTTATACTTAAAAATTATTATGCTGGGGACATATATTGATGAATCCAAAAATGTTGGTGTTTCCATTTTATTTTTAAATAAATTCAGTTGAGGCTATGAGGATTGCCATTTGAATGATCTTTGAATACATTTTTGGATCAGAATGCAATACTCATAACCTGTACATGATCCTGTAGGATAGGAAATAAAATATATAAGTCAAACAATTTTTAAATGTTTTAACGTCTATATTGCAAATCTTATAAGGCGCCTGATCAAAATAGAAGCCTCTTAAAACCCTGTTCTAAACATCAAATTTAAACACATATTCATCGACGTCTGTTTGACTTAATTCATCCATCCGGTTACGACATTGTCAGTAGAAATTTTTAAATATTTGTGTCTATCTAAGTGATTCTATGAACATATAATCGAGTGTCTTAACAGAAATATTAATTTAAAGGCCTGGTTCTGCGTAAAAATACTTATTTCGACGTGCCATCCTTTATGAACTCTCGACGTCATAAAAAGCCAAGGATTAATCCCGGCATTAGGAGAGGACACCCCATTTAATGACCGACTGTGCAGATCATATAATCGGATAGAATATTTATAACGATTCCAATTTGGACCCAAAAATGTCGGGATTCGCACCCGGGCTAATCCCTTTGCTTATTACGAAAGCGCCTTTAGAGTCGACAACTTTTCAATAAAACATCGTAGGCTAATGAAGTTATTAAACTTTTAATAACGTCCTCACTCTCGCTCCTGGTCGCGGTTGCAACAACTTTTTGTGAGGTTTGTTAATTACAAACTGCGATGAGCTCTTTTTAACTTCTATAATCGCAGCTAATGGGAGACCACTCGCATTGCTCGCTGCTGGATGCAAATGCGCGTGTGAAATTGCAATTTAGCTCAAAAATGCATGCGATAGTGGAGTGTTTATTCTGCGAGATTTGCATAAATTAAATAAATGAGTTTTTAAATTAATTAATCGAAGGCAATTTGATTTTGGTCCAGATTAGTCTTTAAGCTCGAGGATAAATACGGATACAGTGCTCAGTTTTAATTAGACGTTCAGGCTATTTGGGTACCCTTTTAACTTACCAGATAACCAATATGCCACATTACTACATTGCCGATCTTTGAATATTGACCTTTTGAAACTAAATACACTAACTATGTAAGTCTGCCTAGGACCCTTGAATTGTTCTGTAATCAAAATTTGTCAATCATATTAAATGTGTCGCATTTTAAAGCAAAACGTATAGATGGTCTAAATACAGATAATAAAGAAAGTCTTCCCATTTTACATACGCAGCATCATTTTAATGCATCACTCAATAAATTCGTAGGATGATAAAATAGTCCACAAAATAGTTTTAGCGGATAAAAAGGCGCTGTATTCACCATTTTGCATCAATATTTGTCTATAAGAAAGCTTTGTTCGAAGTGGATAACGCGTTTACTCACACTCGATCATAAACAACAACGCGTCCACAATTCAGAGCGCTGTTTGGAGCTATTTCAGCGCAATAAAATGGTATTTTGTTAATCGATTACATTGAAAAATAAAAATAAAAAAATCAATAACAAATATTATGTGGCGTTATTCGTGCGTTTAATGGAAGAAATTGAGAAAAAACGATCCGAAATAGAGAAAAAAATGGTATACAGTGATTAAATCCTACGAATTTATTAAGTGATGTGTTATGTGAACATATGTATGTAAATTCTAAAACAGGAGATATAATGGAGCTAATGCAATACAATACAATAAAATTGAATGACACGCTGAAAAGGTCACATCACTCTCTAGGATTATATAAGAATTTTGCTATTTGAAGTCATGTCACAGAAATACCATAGCAAGAAAGTATTTCACATATACAATTAATTCTTTACAAGAAGTCATCAAAGGGAAAAGTCTTCAAAAGATGCACTGCTTGATAATGATGCATGGGTGCATTCTACATGATAATGCACCCATGCACATACTTGTTAAAGTTCAGAGTATCATTCAACAATGTGAGTTCCAACAACTAAGCCATATACGTTTTATTCTATTATGCCTTACTTCTTCAGATTATTTTATATTTGGATTATTAAAAAAATCTTAAAAGGGACACGTTTATTAACACATATACAATATCTTATTTTTGTTAAGGATAAATATCCTATGCAATCCTCTAGCACTCCTTTAAGTTATTTAATCTAAAAATAATTTCTTAAATGGATATGGATGCTTTCATCATAACCGCTTTCTTTATTAATTAAGCAAAAGAAGATATAGGGAGAGATCAGGCCGCAAGAAGGATGTCTTCCCACAGTCAAGGCTATCTGATAACTCCCATCTCCTGCTGCGTATCACCACTGTACTGATAACGGTGCACGCGCAAAAAGTGATAGATGTCGTTCTTTCAGACGAAATATGTTCGAAACATCACAAAAGATGTCACTGTTAAATTTTCACGTTTCATTTAAAAAGAGACGGAAGATGTAACTGTCAATCTGGCGAATTAAATCTTTTTCCTTTCCTTTTCAAGAATACTTTTTTCTGTATCGCTTGAATTCGATCGCCAATATGCGTGGATATTCATCAAAAGTATATATTTTTTAATATTGTTTTCTACTGTTTATCGTGATTTTAAGAAGACCACCAACGAATTAAGAATACTTCATACTTGATGGCTTTCAACCGGATACGGACAAATTCCATTATAATTTTAATATTTATTTTTTTGTCATCTGTTTGATGTGAAGACTCTCTATATTATCTTCTAATATATAAAAATTAATTAGGTTTTGTTCGTTCGAAATGCGCTGCCATACCGTTAATCAGATTGCAATAAAACTTCGTCCACATATTGCTAAGAATTCCGCAAGTAACATGCACACAAAATCAATGTTTGTTTGATTTTTTGTGTAACGCGCTGGGTATCGGCTATTATTATATGTTGTCGCAATTTTTGATAATATTTAGACGTGTAGGGGTATCTTTATAGCACATTGCCATCAATGTACGAATATATGAGACGCAAGACACTTTTTCCATCTTTTTCTCCGATTCACTAAAGTCCGTATTCAATGTGCGAAAATATTATTTATTTATCACTCGAGTTCATTCGCAACATATGCGGGATTCCTAATTAATGGGTTAAGTAGCACGTGGGATAATAATAATATGAAAAATAGCATAAAAATAAATTAATTTCAATGAAATGATTTATATTCCATGTTATTTATGAACTATTTTTATGCGAGGAAATTTGATTATGAAGTCGTTATCAATAATTTATTATACATTTTTAAATGTCAAATTGAGCCCCAATCGACGTTATAAATTTTGATATATTTCATATAGATTTAAAACGAGCTTACGATATTTAAAGCGGTTCCTCATTGACTGTTTGTCCCGCTGTGTCGCTAAATATAAATGTTATCCCCACACCGGCGCTTGTCAAACGGTGAGTACTCCTTGTTCGAACGTCAGGCTCTTGTCGAAACACGTTTTATTACGGTGTCGGTTTTTAAATACATTTTTAACGAGTAAAAAATGTACACTTGTATTTATATTTGCGCCCCACGAGGTGTGTGTGCCCAGAGTGAAATTCGACACCTCATAACCGCCGGAGCCCGGGCTATTTAAAAAGGGGCGACAGGGAACACATATGGGTAATTTATTCCGAGGCCCTCGAGGATTTTTTCGAAGCCGTTAATTTTTTGTCGATACCTGTAAAAGTCATTTGTCTGCCGAGGGTTTCATCTAAATTACGAAATCGACGTTACCATCGACTATCAATTAATCGCTGTTAATTCTCACGACTGCTTTATCATACGAATCCCTCTCTGTTTGTTAAAAAATGAGGCGATTTATAACTTATTAATTCAGAATTATAATGGCGTCGCTCATTGAAGAAACTTCGTACGCAAAAAGAGGTAATATTTTAGGCAGGTCTTAAATTTCGTCTTGGCGTAGCATCTGATTGGTAGTGCTTTATTATGCAAAATTTGCATGCTAAAAAATAAAGATCCAAAGGATTCTCTTCTCAATGATCATCACTCTCCCGCTGACTCCTGCTCCTTACCGTGTTTTTCTTCGTGTGAATTTGTTTTAACGACTATGTGCTTAGTCCACGAAGGAAAAAAACGAAGCAGCTTTCAACAACTGAAATACAACACCGCGAACTTCTGTTATTTATATTGCTTGAAACATTCCTCGACAGGAGTATGAGGTGGAATATGCTAATATTTGGGATGGTACCTCACTAAATTATGTCAATGGCAGTCTGCCGAGTTATCTTTTAAATAAAAGTGAAAAAATACTAATATACGAAATATTTTATGACACTCGGGTGTCACTTTCTTCAGGTATGTCTAATAAAGAATCTGATGATGGAGAATTTAATACCAAAATTTCTATGAAAAAAATACTTTTTATCACTAAATATGTAATGTATTTGAGACCATCAGGAACAGAAACATTTTCTATTTCTTTTATAATTCAAAACTTGTGTAAAATATCGATTTTAACACATTTATGCCGGGAGACCACCGCGCGCTAAAAACGTGGACTACGCGCAAAATATTGAACAAGCAGCCACAACTTAAAAAAGTACTTGAAATGATTCAATATATTTTAATAATATTTTAATTGCATTGCATACCGTGCACAATTTTTTTTATAATAGTTCTAAATGACACATATGTTACTGAAAGCATTATTATTCAAACTTCAATTTTATTAATCCATTTAATGCCATTTAATATACAGTCAACCCTTTTATAGCGTTTGCGGCGGTCTTTTCATATAGCGTTCCCTTTTATAACGTACATTTTACATTATGCCATATTTTAAGGTTGCTTGGTGTTATTAATGAATCACCGGCGCGGCATAACCGAAAAAAAATCAGAGATATTCATCACAAAACAGTAAAAAAATATTGTTCTGCTTGTATAGCCATGGAACAACTTATGACTAGGGAATCCAATCCCGGACAGTTTTTGATGCTCATGAATTTCGGGATTAGTAAATGTAATCCCGAAAAATTCCTTTTTGGAATTGGAATTGAAATTTTTACCTAACAGAAATCGTACATCTAACCAGCACGATAAAGGCTAATAAATCGAGACTTTCCCGCCGATATCTGAACGCTTGGAAACAGTGGCGTAACTACTAATTGGTGAGCTTAGGTGACGCCTATGTTTTTAAAATTGTTATATTAACCTTTCCCTATCGGTGATGTATTTACTATACATCGACTCTAATAAAGGGAATATCGATATGAAATATAATAAATACGGAGTTCAGATTTTTTGTATTCCTCCGTAATATAATTAGGAATCATATCAAAGTATTATAGTATAAAAGTATTCATATGCTGCGACGGAAATAAATAATTTGCCTAAAATTGTATTTTTAACTTTTCTTAAATAAATAAAATTCTTTCGCCTTCAAATTAGTTTTTCAAATCCATGTATACATATATACAGTACCTATGTGTTTTTCAAATTGTTATATTAACCTTTTCCTACCGGTGATGTATTTACTACACCTCGACTCTAATTATGTATACATCATTATATTGTTTTATGATAAAACTATTTGATTATGCAATACGTGCATATCTATTGATCTTAACAATAATATTATCTAATAACAATATAAGGTCCCAGTAATTATTATTTCGGCAAGTGTCGATTCTTTGATTTTTAATTCAATATTTTGTGTGGAAATTTACATCCTAATAAACCAGTAATATCACCAGTATTTTGCAACTCATGGACCAGAGAACTGGGAACACAATTTAAGTTACACATTTTGTATGAAAATCGACTTGGTTGTAAGTCGAATCCCGGAACCAGGAACCTCTACATGATAAAATTTCAATAGTTGATTTATTTCTACGTTTTACAAAAAAAAAATATATTAAATATTACACTCTGTAATTGGTTTGTGTGTAATATTTCATAAAAATATCCACGAGATGCATTTTAAGGGTTTTCGGAGACTACAATATGTCGAAGTATATTGATCTGGTTGATCAACGCCATCCATATAATAAACTATATTATATTAGGTTTCTTGATGTAGACTTCCATACCACTTTGTAAAATCCTCATTACGGTAGTCGTTCCTGTACTAGGGATAGTAGTCTAACAAATGACGATCTTTTTATCTTTCCACAATAAAAGTAGTCATATTTTCGGTAAGCTACCGTGGATTATTTTTATAATTCGGAATTTATTTATTTTTACCGACTTTCCTACAAAAGCTAAAGATATGATGCTTACAAAAGTATCTTACTTTCACTGAAATTTATACAAAATAATATGTTTGAGTATATTAAAAAATCGACTTTTTAAGAAAATAAATCTAAATAAAGATCAAATTATAAATTCTCTGTATTTGGAAGCATTTTTAAAATTATATATATAAATCACAAATTTGATTACAAAATTATGTTTGATAAATATTTATACATTTTTTAAAAATTATTTCATGCAAAATTTCTTAGGAAAATTTGATTTTATTCATTACTTTTTTCAAAGAAATTGATAAAAATCGATATTGTGTTGGATTGTCGATATGTGATAGACTTTTCGGAATTATTGGTTAAAGTTTGACTTTTCGTGACGTTCAAACTAATTTACTCTACCGCGTCTATATAATATTTACTAAAAAACTGCAATTAATCTAATATAATACTTTTTCAATGATCTAAATTTGCAACAGATGTTTATATATAAATATTCAAAATATTCGACTTATTCGAAAATATTTCGCAGTAGTAAAAAGCAAGTAAATTTAAGTAATTTCCTCTATATCAATAATACGAATCAAGTATCTCGAGTATATCCCGCAACTAATTTTTAAGATCCTCCCCTCGAATGGGAGCGCTCCAGCCAAGTACAAGGGCCTGGTGCGTGAGAGGCGCTAAAATATCAGAGAGCTAAGAAGGGATGAGCGAAACTAAATTTATATCCTCATTCGGCATGTTTATTTCCGCTATCGATTCGCGTTTTATCAGTTTCTCATAAACTCCACTTAAATGTTTCGCAGTGAGTGTATTTCACATGGCAGATTTTATGGCACCCCACGCAGGAGCGCCGGGCTTAAAAGTTTACCAGATCGAGTCGGGGGGAGGCAGCGTGATGGCAGAACACACTCCCCCAACTGTGTCGTTCAAAGTTTCCGCCTCAAATGAAACTCCAAAGAAAATCGATTTCTTAAAATGGAATTCGAATCCTTATATTATTGCTAATCAGATAAGTATTTTAATATTTTCAACAAAAAATATTATATTTCAATTCTTTTTAAATCTTCATATAATAATTTGTCATATAATAGTTTTCCATTGTCTTTACGCTACAGAAAATTAGGCATCTATACAAAATTTGTACACGTTTATTTTGTTGATGTGAAGAAGCTTTGACCTTAGGTATTTTACAATTTATTTACGCAAAAGGTGTCGCAAACGAAGTGGACGCTATAGAAGTGTTGACTTTAATCTTGAAATTTACGTTGGCAAATATATTATTTTAAAATTTCTTCAGTTAGGTTTATCAAAAGTACCAACAGAACTGTTGTCCGTTTGTTCCGTATAAGTTTCTATACCATTCATCCAATTACAATGAAACTTTGGGGAATTATTATACGCATCTCTATAAACGTTTTTGAATTAGTACAATTTGTTTTACGAGACATTTAGCGGATGCACCATGTTTGCGCATATTGATCTGGTAAAGTGAAGCGGAGACGAATAGAAGAAGGATGCGCATTCAATATGGCAATTGATCTCCTCTCACGGGAGATAGGAAGACAGCTGATCTTTGATTGATTGTGCTATTTATTTTATTTTATTAGTTAGGTTAAGGAAGTTAAATAAAAAAAAATCTAATTCAATGTGATGGTTTGAGAAATATGCTGCGATTTCCGATAGGAGGCATGGTGTTTAGGGTTATCAGTTGGAGCGTCGAGGAATGCGTTTATTTGAACGAGTTCATCCCGTCTTCGGCGCAAAGTCCTCTTCTTCGGCGCACATGGCTGCCGACAACCAGTACACGCATAACTTTATTTTCCAACTTGTTAGCTGAGATAAAACACGCTCTGCACAAATATATTGGATTGATTTTCGTATTATCGCTGGAATTATGTGCCTCGAATTTATGCTAATAAAAAGGATAACAATAATTTATTTATATCGAGGCTTCGCCTATACCAGGGGTCGGCAACCTTTTGTATCGGAAGAGCCAAAAATTACAATTTACAAATTTCAAAGTATTTAAAGAGCCACAAAATTTTTTCTTGCCAACAATAAATAGTACTCGCATAAATTTTTTTTTTTGATAAAAATAACTTATCTATTTATTCATATATAAGAAGTGTTTTTTAACAACAAATTAGATAATATATATGTAGGTATTATTAGATAATTACTTAATTGCTGGACGGTTTTGGAAAACTCCTCGAAACAATGCTGTTGAAGAGAATCCAGCCAGGAATTGAACGAAAACTGTCAGACAAGCAGTATGGCTTTAGACCGGGGCGATCCACGCTTGGAGCAATAAAACGTGTAACTGATATCATCCGAAAGGCGTGGAAAGGCTCGGTTAAACAAAGCAATTACGTTGTGATGGTCACACTGGACATCAAAAACACTTTCAATAGCGCAAACTGGGAGCTAATCGTGGGAGCCCTGGAGGAAAAATTTGAAGTTCCACAGTATGCGGTAGACCTCGTAAGCGATTATTTCAAATACCGATATGTCCATCACAACGAAACGGACCTGACGAGAAGACTGGAGATGAGCGTCCCGCAGGGGTTCGTTTTGGGACCAACCCTCTGGAACGTACTCTACAACAGTGACCTAAACATGGCACTACCTGCAGGACTAGAACTTATTGCCTTTGCGGACGACGTCGCGCTGCTGGTGACGGCTCGGCATCCATGGGAAATGGAGGTGACGGGCAACGAAGCCCTCACCAGAATTCGAGCGTGGATGCGGGATAATCACTTACAGTTGGCGTCCGTAAAAACGGAGGCAATGATATACAGCAGACGGGGAAGAGAGTCGAGCAGCTTGTTATTGAAGGAAACGAGGTGGAATACAGCAAAACGCTGAGATACCTCGGGATCCTCATGGATAACAAACTGACCTTTAGCAAACACATAGAAGAAACCGCACAGAAGGCGCAGAAGGTGGCCAGCGAGCTTGGACGGCTCATGCCCAACATTGGAGGGCCAAAGCCATGCAGAAGATGTACCATAAACGAGGTAATATACTCGATCCTTCTGTACGGAGCCCCGATATGGCATGAGTCGCTCAGACGCGACACCAACAAAAAGAAGCTCGCCAGGGTCCAACGACAGGGACAGTGTCCGAAGACGCGGTGCTGGTGATCGCTGGAATACCCCCGCTGGACCTCCAAGGAAAGAAGAGGGCCTTGGACTACGAAAATCCTAAAAATCGCCTGTCAACGGAGATGGGATCAGTCCAGCAAGGGAAGATGGACCCATCGACTTATCCCGGTCATAAGTCGATGGAGGGCTCGGGAACACGGTGAAACAACCTACCTCTTGACTCAGGTGCTCACTGGGCATGGATGCTTCGGTGCGCACCTGAAGCGGATTGGCAAAGAACCATCCGCAACGTTACACCACTGCCAAGCGGAGGTCGACGACACAGAGCACACCATCATTGGCTGTGAGACTTGGGCACCCAAGAGAATACTGCTGAAACAAGCACTCGGGGTAGCCGAGCTCAACGTCGATAACCTGGTCCACAGCATGATAGGAAGCAAGAAGAACTGGAACCTTTGGCGCACCTACGTAGAAGAGATTCTGAGCGCCAAAGAGGGGAGTGAGAGAGTGAGACGCAGAGCGCCTCTCCGACAATAGAATAAGACCAATCTAAGGCCAGACTACCTGACCTCCTGAAGTAATGTGTAAAACAATACCAGGGGGCCAGAGAAGAACAAGGGAGGGGTTTAGTGGGTAGGAACGAGTTAATCGTTAATCCCACACTACCCAGAATGGGTGTCTTGCGAAGATTCCCCTCCCACAAAAAAAAGAAGAAGATAATCACTTATTATTTAAGTAAAAAATTGAAACAATTTAACATTTACTTACAACGCTAACTTTTACTTCAATAACAAACAATTGAGCAAACAAATTCAATGGGAGCGATGGTTTTGCATGGTTATTTAAGTAGAAAATTTCGTTATTTGCGTATGGAACTAAGGAGCCGCAGCTTCACACTCAAAGAGCCGCACGTGGCTCGCGAGCCGCTGGTTGCCGACCCCTGGCCTATACGAAGCCTACGAGCGCGTACATAAATTTCTGTTTCACTGCAAAGAATCGTCTGAAATTCGGCGACTTTCTCTTATATTTTTGTGCTAAAAATTTTTTATGAAGAATTCGCCTTGTAAAATTTTATAACTTTGTTAATATTCAATATCCCTATTCTCTATATTAATATTTTGTTTTGATGATGGCGTTGAATCTGCTGATGAACATATCGCATGCTTCACGAGCGTGAAAGTCCGGAATACGCTACCATTGTCGTTGAAAACTTGTCTTCGTACTATTCACTCTCTATTATTTTTAGTGGATGCCTAAAAAGCCTTTAATTTTTTTCAAATGAAAATTAATTTAGGTCAGTTGAAAATTCAACCGATTCAAAATTTCAATAGATAGTGTGCTTAATTTGTAGTCAAATCATAAACAATACATTCACTTTTCCAAATAATTGGTTAAAGATTTGCATTCCTTAAATACTATATAGTTTTGATAAATAGAATGAAGGTTATGTCAATTAAGAGAGGTTACAGCCACGAGATTACAAACAAGTATGCGGGAAGAATACTTCTTCCTGCAACCAAGGCTATTGTTAAGGCATTTCGCCTACCAATAAATTTCAACTAAAATTATTTTACTACTACTGACATTTTTATTAAAATATTTATTTATAATACATATTAAATGAACCGAAAAATATTTGCCAATTATTTAAAAATGAAGAATTTTTTTTTTTTTTTGATTTTTTGAGACGTTTTCTTTACCTTATGGGGTCGTGCATTATCTTGTTGCAGAATCATTAAATTGTTTCTGGTTAATTCTCAACGTCTAACTATAATTTTTTTGTTTACCTTTACCAATTCCTGACAATACATATCTGCAGTTATTATTCCTCCAAGTTTCATTAATTTATAATGAATTATTCCTTGAATATCACACCAAACGCACAAAATAATCTTACGAGTCGTCAATCCAGGCTTCGGAGTCGAAAATGGTTTTTGCCTCAACGAAAGCTATTGACATTTACGATTTATGTTTTCATAAACAATTATTTTTTCATCCCATATCACAATTCAGTTCAAAAAAGGACGAAATTTTTATCTTGACAACAAAACTTTGAGCTTCTTTGTTATCTTCGGACAGTTTGTGCAGCATCCAAACCTTCATTCGATTCGTATTCCTGTTACATTTTAAATGTACTTGAGCTGTCAACCACGGTGTCAACCAAGTTCTTTTAAAAAATCCTACGGAGATGTTGTTTTTACCTTATCTAAGCTCAAATAGACGTCTATCAAAATCGGCAAGGACTTATCGATACATCTAATATTACTTGACTAGAACATATTGCTTCCTATGGCTTGTAAATAACACAATACTGACACTAAATCAACAGCTTCAATCGAGTGAATTTGGTAACATTTAGTCTGGTGCACACTATGTGTCATGTATCACATGTACTTCCCAAGGTAACTTAAAGAAAAAAATCGTGTTGAATATTTATGCGACAGAAAGCTCTTGTGGGTAGCACCCGAAGAATATATTTATATACGTGTCGCTATTATTTATTGATATATCAGACTTCTGGTTAACGCTCTTATGGAATCTGATGAGAGACAAATTGTCCAGAAAATTTATTGTGACATTAATAATATACTCAAAATACGATTCTTTGAATCCACTGCTGGCAAGTGTGGAATGAAATACACCGAGACAAAACCATCTCGAGAAACAAAGATGTTGATAATCTTTGTATCCGGATGAGTTATGATGTAGCAAGAGCTGGAGAGCTGTCCACCCTCGCAGCAAAGCTTGTGAAATCCAAGTTTTATGGTCCTAGCCTTTCTTCTAGCTGAATCCAACCTTTCTTTTTAACCATATATGATATCCAAGCCCGCAATGAAACTCTCCTTTGTGCCATCTTTGTTTAAATGAATAGAACGCCCTCACATCGAAAATCCGTACAAAATACGATTTATCGCCTTTTAAAAATCAGGTCCCATTGTAAATTAAACTAAAATCGCAAATTCGAAAGACGCTGAGGAATATTTTTTTGTTTGGGCCCTTTACAAAGATCCAACAGCCACATGCGAAGCCACGGCGGCTTTGTTGTTTGAAACACCCACGATATTATTCTTTGAAAAAGTATTGTTGTCAAGAGGTCGCAAACGTACCTCAACATCAGAGATTCTCCGTTATTATAATGAATATTTTATTTTGAAATAACGTTAGTCATACGTAAAAATTTACCGAGAAAAATGACTTGTCTGACCTTACTCACGTCATCTTTTGACTTTTTTAAGACTTCCTGCATGATGTGAGCAATCCGATACAGAGCTGTCGAATTATTGACTGTTTTACGGTCTATAAATTCAAAGAAACCGAGAAGAAGCGATAAAAGTTTCGTTTGAGAGCATAAATAGTTGGATAGATTGCCAGTCAGCTAAATAAATACAATTTCATTTGATTTCACACTTGTAAATTTTCATCTTTTGGCGTATAATTTACGTTTATTTTCATATTCTTATCTTAAAACGCGAACGATAATAATTTCTGCTTAAAACCATGACCTGAGAAAGTCATCATATTATGATGACCACTCGTTGCTTTAAATTAAATGCACGCTTCTTTCAAATAATAGTTGTTTTGTTCCTTGTTGAACTATTGGATTGTAAATAGCTTAACCTGTTAAAGGCAAATAATTTTATATTTCAGTATTTCAATTTACAATATTGCATTTAATGACACTTTTTGAATTCTAAAAAACTTGGTGGTCAATAATAAAAATGGACTTGTCTAAGTATACAAAAAAGATTATGATTTCAAAGTCAGAAAAAATATTATAGTATGGGGTAAAATTGATTTAACCTAAAGTTCTATGTACCTCGGTTAGGCACGGTCACACACTGAGTCGTTCCAGATCAACGAACGTCCCAGTACCAGATTTAGAGCCTCGTTGCTTAGGTTTAGGCTTTCAACTACTTCTAAGTATAAACGCGGATGCAGCATGGCGTGCATGGCATCCGATTAAGAAGCGCTCTTATAATGTTTCAGTGGTCCGAAATTTGGACCGGTTGGACATGGAAACTATATGATCACCCTCTCTAAATTTAAGACATTCAGGGGTTTCTATAAAAGTTTTGAGGGAAAATGTATCATCAGGGCTTTCTAAGACCTTCATCGGATCGTAGAAAGTAGCTTCCTTATCCATAGTTTTAAAAATATATATATATCTATGTATAACTAATAGCAGGATCAATATACAGTTCAGATCAGAGGTTCAAATTCAGAGATCAGAGTCCCCGTGTTGTTTTTGTATTATATGTGGATTCATAATAAATATTTTATAACTTAGATGTCCATTTGTAAAAAAATCTAGTTTTGACCTGTGAGTCTTGGTTGAATTTTTTTTTTAATAGCTTTGGACTGATGTTTGATATATATTTGAGGAGGAAACTTATCATTTGAGGTTTTATACCTAAGACTAAAATTTAAGCACCATTTTGAATAAAACTGCTGATCAACGTCCACCTTTCGGCGCCTCTTTTCCAATCTACTTAAAAAGGGACGATCAAATCTCAACCAGAAAGCGATAATTGGGCTGGGATGCAATTCAAAAGTGCGCGACGACCTCTCCATCGAAAGAATTTACTGTCTTAACAAAATGGTTGACAAACAAGCGAGACCAAACAAACTAATGATTTCAATACAAAATAATATCCCCTTGTAACCTTATTTTCTGGATGACCCTCGTATTACAAATACTTGTTTAATTGAAGTTTATCGTAAATAATATACGTGGTCATATTTTTAAGAGTCACTTCAAAGTGGTTAAGTCCATTATTAATCAATTACAAAAAATATTTTTAATAAAAATGAGTGGTTCATTTTAAAATATGGAACGTTATAAATATGGATGTTCCATTTTGAACAGCTAAATTTGAAATTTCATGCAATGTCAGCGAAATGACTGCAATAAAACCATTGCAATATCACTTAAGGTATTCGGTTGCCGTTGAAAACTTGCAAGAGCTGTAAATTATTTTCCATGACAACGAATTGAATTGAAACCATGTAATTTTGCATCAATAAATATTGTAAATTATGTTAATATTATCGTGTACAGTGTAAAACCTTACACTCTCAAATTGCTGATTATGCAGGAACATTTAATATTAATATCAAGCGGAATCGCATTAATATTTTAATTGAGACATCATAAGCTTTCTTATTTTAATGCGAATGCAAGAATCTCTCCGGCAATATAAGGATAGTCATAATGAAGTTCAAACGAGCTTTCATCCCGCGAGCTTTTAAAATCCACTAATAATTTACGGCAGTCGAGTTTAAAATATTTTATAGGACGATTAAAGAAATATGCAGTTTATATGCATTTCTGACAAGTTTATAATGTTTATGGTTGACATTAAAGCGGGATGAAATTATTGAAAAAAACCGCCTTATTTATAAGCCGCGTTCGTCGAAAACCTTTTAAAAAAGTGACGCCACTCGAAGCGATCGTAACCATAAGGTCACTTTAATTGTGTCGGAAAGAAAAATGTCGGCACCAAATAAATTGCATCTTCTCCCAGCGTTGAAGCCAACAACCGTACAATATGAAATATTATGGTTGTTTCTACCTGCAGTAGATTAATGATTTTATTCTACCCCCGGGATATTATATCGTATTTAGTAATCCCTTGTCAAAATGTATAAACAATGGCCCCGCATTAAGAAGCTCGAGTTCGAACGACGCAAAATAATTCCCACATAATGCGTAATATTTATCGATCTAATGGCGGTTTTAATTTCAATTGTGTCTGGCTTTCGTATGTGGGTGATTTTTTTCCGATATAATATAGGCGCCACATTAATAATGGAAATAGATGGAAAAAATGACATCAGGTTTTTTTGTAATAAATAAGAGCTCGGATCATTAATTTAAATGTATCGGTTGATGGTCACGGGTTTTTATACGTCTGCTGTGATGTCTTGTCTGGAAATATGAATACATTTGATTTTCTGCGAACAGATGCGCAATGAAAATTGGTAGGCGACGCCGTGATTTATCACCATCAATTTTCAAAAGTCACCATGGCTCATAATAGTCCCATTTTTTCTCTATGAAGTAAATAACTCATTCAAAATAATAAATCTGTGATGCGATACAGGAGGAGTGTATCAACTTTCATATCCTCAATTCGATCCTCACCTAAATCATTTAAATAATAAATATTTTTTCAAGTAACTGGTGTTGAAATCATGGATTTATCATAGTTAATTGAATTTTAAAAATGTTTAACATTTGGATTTATAATTCAAATATTTTGAGGTTAAATTTACAATAACTGCATTAAAAAAATAAAAAAATTCCTTACAGTACCTCATCGAATTCAGCTTCTCGATCGGTTTCAACAGCTCCAAATGTATTGATCCTGAAATGTTCCATCATATACCCAACCAATTTTTCCGGATTCACAATATGCCCTTTTCCTTACGATGTTTTCATAGGTTATTCACTTTCAATCCCCAGTTTCCATCCAATCCAAGAAGGATTCGATTCGACTCAATCATTCAAATTCTTCTCACATAACTCATGTGGTACCCATCTCCAATATTTTTACACCAATCCTAGATTCTGAATAAGATCCAAAATAGTTTGTCGAGCTGAATCAAGCTTTTTCGTAATGCTATAACATGATATTGACTGTATTGTTGTCGATCAAAGATAGTCTCCAAGAGATTTGATATTTGATTTTTTTCGAACCCAGTATCTTTCCCATACACTTTCAATACATTTATACACGCTTTTGTAGCATTTCTTCCTTGTTTAAACCATATGCTAGCCAAATATGAGTCAAATGAATACTTGTTGTAACTGAAACGGACAGAACTTTCGAATAGACATAATATACATGACAAAAACATTATCAAACTATTTTAGCCCATACCCTCGATTTTTGAGACTGTTTTCTAGCTCATCGCATTAGAATCTTCTGTAGTGTATTAAGTAGTCTTCGAGAGAGATAGGCCCAGTTGCGAAACTTTAATGATGAACCACTTTTTTAAGAATAACTAAGATCAGCTCAAATAAGAACAAAAATAAGGCGATATCAATTCCGCTGAAGTTTATGACTTAAATCATCTCATAGGATTCTTATTTACATTCATTATTGCTACAAGCTGTCAATATTTAAGGTCAATTATTTATTATATTTATTATTTTAAGTTTAGGTCATTTTACCCGACGATATTCAAATTAAGCTATCATGCTTCAAACTATCATAAAAAAGGCTCCTTATTGCTTTCCTTAAATGTTAAATAGTTTTATTGCCATTATGATTGAATATTAGCCAATAGTTTTAATGATTTTAAAAAAAATGGCTTGAAATGATGATGAAAAATATCTTAAATTGAACCTACTTTTTTAAATATAAATTCTTAAGTTAACATATCTGTTATCGTTATTAGATGTTGTACATAGGAAACCTTTTTTCATGCAGGGTTATACAAGGTCTTTCAATAGAGACGCTTAAAATATGTTGGGTTATAGCGACCATGTTTTTAATAATATAATCTAGATTTATCTTAAAACTAAATTAAGTTCAAAATAGTTGTTATTTTTCTTGTATAGAAAATTTAAAAATTGACATGTGTCATTTTTTTGCACAAATTTTGTGTATTTAGAAGCTCATAACTAATATTTTTTAAACCAATTGCATATAACAATAATTTATTTAGATCAAAAATACTTTTTAAAATATAAAGATAGTTATTTCATGCTATTATGAATACAAATTAAAAAGTTATGATAATTTAAAGGTGAAATTTTGAGTATTTTTTGCAAAATGTTCAAAAAAATCTATTTAATAACCCTGACACTTAAGGACATAGGATCTATATGTGAAAAGTATCAAAAGACTCCCTTAATCCCCAAAAAAAAAAAATCGTAAGTTCCATGTGCAAAGCAGCCTGAATATTGCTTAACATTGCTACGCATTTACTGCAAGTACCAAGAGATCTCAACGCACATAAGCGCGAAACCTGATAATTTGATCTTCATTCCTATAAATATATTAATGCATTACAAATCTTTTTTTTTTTATTGACATGCTTTAATTATATGACAGAAACTGCATTTTAGTACAATATGTTCCATCTGCCATGCATAAAATATTATAATCCTTCTTTATTAGTGCAGCGATCTCTACTTTGTCAGCAATGGTGTTCAGATATGTTATGGGCTACATGTTGGGACTGGTATGATTTATATATGTGGCGGTTTCACCATGAATCTTCAGCCATCTGTGTAGTCTTGTAATAAACCTTCATTAGCGGAGGTGTAGGCACCACAGTGAGAACCTTTCAACTCATGACCGGAGGGTCGTTTTATCCAAATGCTTGGACATCTTCCATATGATCATTTCGTACACATTTCGAACAATAAGAAGGATTTATTTTCGCAGAGTTCAAGGATGTTCAACATTGAAAAACGTTGATATTCTCGCTTATAATCGAATTTGCCGATAAATGCTCTTTCGGAGTCGAATCATTATGAAAGCGCATGATTATCATTAATTGTTCAGTTTAGACATTTATACGCGTGCTTAAGTCGATGTATATGGCGTCTTTGGAATTGGTTTATGGCTTTAGAGGGTTTTTTACGTTCGCCGTAAATAAAACTATATATTGGCCCTTTATATGACTTTACGGGTTCGATTCAAGATGCAAAGATGCGAGTCAATAAAACCGCAATTAATTGTAAGGAATGATTTTACATTGACATGCGCTTAAGCCTTAAAAGCTGCTCCGATGTAATGGCACAAAGTTGGTTTTAATGAATGCGCCTCCATGTTGACCGTTACTAGATCGTACTATTCTTATTTAACGGTTCCAGTTGAGACTTTCTATTGCGAGCTCTGCCCACGCATCGCTCTTTGAATTAGCCTTCTTCGAATTATGAGGGTTATTCATAAAGTTGTTCTGCTTGATTTCATAGAAATATACATAAGGATTTTATATAAATTTGTCAGCAAAATCTACATTATTAAGACAGTCAAATTTATTAATTCTCAAACGTAATCCAGCATTGTAACCAAGTTTTTCCGACACAATATCAAAAAGGAGATTTCCAGAAATGTCAGGAAATTCTTAGTGAATGTCGTCAAGCGTCACACGGTGGTCATTTTGCTCTTGTTCTTCTATTTTTTGCACAAGTTTGTCAGAAATCATTGATAGTCTCTCACCCATTGCCTCGTCATTAGTATCAGTACGGTCTTCTCTGAACAATCTAATCCACTTCGTGACATGTTGTTGAGTTATCACTTAAATAAGCTTCCAATGAATATCCGATATATCTCGGATGATCGCGAGGTCTTCATTGGGAGAATTTACTATGTCTAAAAAAATGACCGACAAACACGCGGGATCAAACAAATTGTCCTTTAGGATTTTAGATAAATGGTATATTGTCGATCACTACGGTTCTCCAATAAGATTGTATGATTCATATTTTAATGTATCTTTTATACCCCATCAATTATAATTAACACAATACGAACAAATTTGCTTTAATTTAATAAAATTCTTCATACCATAAAGGCTTTCAAATGCAGCACTCTAGCTTTATTAATACGTAAGCCCACGAGAATTATACGTTGAGATATATCCAATACGTGGTAATTTATATAAGATACCATACAAGCGATAGCGCTCCCCATTACATCCAAATTACAACTGATCTTCAAAGGAAAATTAATAACATTCGCTAATTGCGATTGTCTTATAGTTGAATACAATTTTGACGTATTTTTGAGACTTGAACGCTTAGGGGCGCTGTATAATAAATTTGCTATAATGATCCTGTTGCTGAGGACTTTTAATATGGGCCGTTTTAAAAATTCCACACTTAATGTCAAACGTTTTAGAAATTACATTTTTAAATGGCCGTTTCAAACTTGACATTGACGTTTGTAATATTTATATGCGCCTTAATTCATGCGATTTTTCCAAGAAACCAACGTGATGTATTGCCTTTATTCTGCGAAATTTACAATGACGTTCACTCAAATTAGGCAGACAAATATTTGTATGAATGACAGTTAAATCTTAATATTATAGGATATTTTTATTGAAATTATGAGTGCAAAGATGACTTATATTGTCATAGATGACGTATTCTATTGTTATTAAGGATGATTATTGATATCTAATATATATTTATTAATGAAAGTAGTTAGTTTTCAATGGTATGACTATAGATCTGGGAAGCTTCTTCACAATTGAAGTTGTTCAATATCTGTTTCCAAACTCATAACAGAATCCATGACAATCTACATCTATAAATTGTCTATCGGAATCTGAAATTCAGAAACACATTAGTTTAGTTCAAGCTAATCTTGAATAAGGTTGCGCTCGAAGATGTTTCATAAATATCAAATGATTTTAAATACGAAATATTAACACAACTCAATAAGTTCATAGGATAAAAATCGTCTTAAATCTGGTTAAGGTTGTCGTGTACTTCAGCAATGATCGATGATTTCGATCTTAAAAAAATGTAGTGTGCTTAAAATATGAATTAATAAGTAATATTTTATGATAGGTTGTATGTTAATTTAGTTTGCCAAAAAAATTCCAAAAAATCTAAAAATTTGCCTTCATATGGGTTAAAAAAAATCTTTATCCTACGAACTTATTGAGTGATATATCATTTGAAAATATATATTTCTGCCATCATAATATTACAATATTGATCGAAATGAGATAAGCATTATATTTTCTATACGAATATAACCATCTGTTAGCGAATAGTTTCGCTAATATTCTTTTTTATATGACGAAATAGTCTTATGCTCCTTACGCCAAAAGACGTCACCGGGTCTTAGAAATTATACTGTATACACACAAACCTCTGTTTATGCGACTTTTTTTGTGCGATTTCGATGTTATGCGGTTTTTTTAAAGCAATTTTTTTTAAATTTCATTAAGAGTATGTAACAAGATATTTTGCATAAAATAAGAAATAAATCATCAACACTAATCGAAATTTGGGACTGTGTCAATAATATTGCATCATCTTGAAAATTGGAAACTTGATTTCAAATTTTTGCATTTTTCCAATGTTTCGACTTTTATAAATATATATTCTCCAAGGGAAGAATCAGTTAACGAGTATTTATTTTGCTATTGATTGGTGGCCATTTAGAGCACAACTTCAACACCAAAAAGCATTAATGTAGATATTATAAAACTGCATATAAATAAATAAGTTTTTAAGAACGTCAAATAGAATATCCTTAACACATGAACTGTTTATGTCTATTCGTTCTCTTTGATTCACCTTTTGATGATTTTTTTTCAGCCTGATGAAATAGTGTCATCTAAAAAAAGACTGCGGCTAGGGCTCTGATTCAAAAGTGAACCGAAAAAACCGTTATTTTTAGCGGAATGAAAACCATAACTGAATCCTTTTGAAAATATCGGTTTATTTCTGTTTGGTACACAATAAACGCGAAAAACGAAGATTGGTTTTGTGTTGAGCTTATAAAAAAGTAATGCAACGACTGCAGTAAGAAACTATGATATTTAGAGAGATAAATTTATTTTTCGGCAGGGGTTTAAAAAAATTTAAATGGAAATTTTGTCTAAAAATAAGCCTCGAAGTGAGAAGGAAGTAAAAGGGGGCAATGAGATCTTATGCATTTCAATTGAATCAAATCCAAAATCTATTTAATATCCTGCTGATATAGTTGGATATCCTTGATTTAGTATTCAAAAAAGAGTGTGAGGATGTCGCATACATAATAAGAGGAACATTCAATACCACTAGTAACGTTAAAATCGAACCTAATAGTTAAAAATCGTAAAGTGGGAAAGTGGAAGTAAGGGGCTTATTGTTATTAATATGGTGTTTATTAGCTCATATGCACCTGAAGGGTTGTAATGGCTCCTCAGGAAGGCGTTAGATATAATTGGGAAACAGTAATTGCTTAGTGTAATGATTGATTTTAATAGGATTAATACATGTAAAAATACCTATTTACATTGTTTGATGATCACACGTTCTACATATGCATAAAGTGCCTATATTGAGAAACCCTACAGGTCAACAATGTTTATAATATCTATGTAAATTGATATCGATTACATCAAATATATATCTCGGCCTTTATTGGATTTTCAAAGACCAAAATGGGCGATATTAATTAGTAAGACAAGAAAAAGGTATGCGGTTTGTTTTGACAGCAGAGTGTCAACTGCGCGTAGCTCCTCACAGCTTTCTTCGCACCGGTCCATCAGTATGTTGATCTCATCCGACAACAAGAACAAAGCAAATAAAAAGGACTCGCATGGGTAATTTCTTCGGATGAGTAGATTGGCAGGCTAATTACAAGAGTGCCGGATGGCTACCGGTGTTGGTCGCCGTTTGCAAACACTTCACCGCAATATCCAATTTGGCATCGAGTGCCACATCAACCCATCGACGACAATTAACCAGAATTATCAATTAAACGGTGGTTCAGATAATAGGCGGGTGCTCTTCAAACTGCTCGGATGCATCCTCTGTAAAACACGTCCACGTGTGAACTAACCCGTTCCGTAATTCTCCGTACGTGAAAACACGTCCATGAGTATTACGTTACAATGGGCTACGTGCTGAAATCTACAAGTGTTATGATCATAATTATCAAGATGAATTCAACCACAAATTAACGGCAACTGCATATTTAACACGCTATTTATTTACGCTAATGCTTTTCAAGCTAAATTGAGCAATAATATCAAAAAAATAATTTTAATGTATTTTTTTTAAAGTGACATTTGTGTTATTTGATGCAGACGATCTCTTTTTTTTTTCAGTTTGGGTTATTGACTATATTAACTTAATTTTTGTACTGCTTCTCTGATCAGATTCAAACAATTCGAAATCAATTATTGCAATGATATTCCACCATTCACAGAGAAGGACTATTTTTATTGTAAATAATGACTTTTGGATAAAACGGCTACTTTTATTAGGACTACCATGCATTATCTATTTCTCATCGTAAGTTCATATTTGTCTGAAAAAAGTATCGGCTTCATATCAAAACAACAGAAAGTACACAGTTTGTTCTATGCAGTTTCTTAACACAATAAATAACATCAAGGATTAAAGAATTTGGACAAAAAAACTAAAATTTTCTGTAATACGAGGGTAGTTCCAGAAGTACCCTATTGAATAAAGAAAACACAAAAAATTGTGGATAAAGATATCTTTATTTCGCAACGTTCAGCTCGATACATTTCCCAGCGATGTTCAAAAGCTTTGATACCCTGTTTATAGTGAGAATTATCGAGCTCCTCAAAAAAGCAATTAATCGCCGATTCCACTTCTTCATTTTTGGCAAATATTTCATCATCGAACCATTTTTTTACCTTAAGTTAAAAAAATAAATTAAATAAAAACACTTTCTTTGCGGCCAAATGTGGTAGTTTTTTATAGAGGCGTTCATTTGAAGTGTCGGCGGTCTGAAAGGCGGACCGGTTGGACACACAAATCTTTTGGTCACTTCCTTCTCTTTTAAAGCATTTTGGGCATTTGCATATGTTATGAAGATAAATGCATCCCCGGGGCTTCCTATGATTTCTATGTTCACAGAAGACAGAGGCTAATTTACATAGGTGGCTCGCATCAAACGAGGTTGCAAGCGAGACTAGACTTCTCTTCATCCATAATACCTATATATTTATCTATTTTATCTAGTTTCCACTTGTGTGCATTTTTGTTGAGCATGCTGACATGATTCCGAATAACAGGATCAATAAACAGCTCAAATCAGTGGAGGATCCCTATCTTTCTTTATCTCAAATGTGAACTGATGGACCCATGTGTAATTCATAGTTATGAATCGACACAAAAACTGAGCTTTATTGCTGTGAAACATCACCAAACACTCGATTGAAACATCCTCACAATGCTATTTTTGTTCCATTGTGAGCAAACGCGGCACCCGTCTTGCGCACAGCTTTTTCATGTCCAAATTTTCAGTCAATACTCAATATATAGCACTTTTAGAAATGCTTATTATGTCTGCTAGCTTGCACTATTTTAGTTGACGGTCATCCAATACTATATTGTGGAATTTTTTCAGCATTTCTGGCGTGGCCACCTTAGAAGGCCTTGATGAAAGATGAATGTGTATGCGAAACTCGATTGATGGTAATAAATTAGAATAATGAATAATAAAAAGGGATCTTTCAAAAAACAAATTTAAGTAGATGACATCTGTATGTGCAAAATACAAACAGTATTTGCATGAAAAAACTTCTATATAAAAGCTATCTTGGCTGAAGTGATGAAAAGATAGGACTATTTGAATAGGAATTTTAGGGATGATACTAGCGATTTTAACATAACTTTTAAATAACATTTTATATATTTTTAAATAATTTTAATCTAAATTTTCAGGTTTCATAATCGAAAACTCTCTGAAAACAATACAAAATATTTTTTAAAGTTTCATTAATTGGAATCTGATTATCGTCTCACAAATTTATTTATATGGGGATTTTTTCCATAATCTGTATATAAATCCAGACCTTTATAATGAGAATCCTCCCAGATTTTAACCCACTCTGTCAACATTTTTTTTAACACCCGTGAGTAATCGATCCATCACCTTATTGCGTTAACACGATCTTCATCAACTCTGAATGAAAGTGAAGGATGTTTGCTAATGAAAAAAGATTTATCAGAGAGTGGCTGTTTTCAACGCATATCGGTGTGATCAGAAAGCCGTTATTCTGTCATCCATTGGCACAACAAATTTTACAACGAATCAGCTAATTAGAGAATCAACAAAGGCGCAACTAAGGAGCTTATGTACAACGTTGACCAACACAGCTAGATTACTTGACAAAATATTTACATAAATAAGTTCTAAAAATGTCATCAACGGATCGCATCCGTAAAATTAACATAGCGTGCACCTCTTCCATATCGCTGTACTTGATTATATTCGACCAACGCCACGTACTGTGGTGCAGATACAAAACCTTTTCATTTAAGAAATCTCTTATCATTTTCATCTTGCAGTGTTTATTTTCAAGAGATACTAGAAATTTCCACATTATCTCGGATTGCAATAGGCATCGAAGAGGTCAACTGGTTACGATGTCAAGATGCATTTTAGCCAACGGCACTTTAACGATAGCTCTTTATGCTTACTTGATTACCTGTTTATTTTACGAGTGCCATCAAAAGGCACTTTTAATATGCCATAATATTTTTATAAGCAGATTACTTTGTTTAAATCATAAGAACATGAACCTTCCGAATATAAGCAAAATATAAGTCTTATATCAGAGGGTGGTGAATATTTTTATATTGGAAGATCAAATGCATATCATAATTAAATTTGAGAATATAGTAGGCATCAAGATATCTTAAGGCTACAGATCATCCACCCTTATTTAATTCAATTTAATCATTCGTCTATCAATAGGCAAATAATCATTCGTCTATCAAAACACAAAAATATGATCGTTATAACCGTTATAAATAACGTAGCCCTTGGCTGAAATCTTGATGCTCAGTTATCCACGTCGTAGGCTACACTTCCACAGCCACTCCAACAGGCGACGGTATCATCAGGGCGAAATTTTCTAAACCCACGGTTGCTAGGTCATTCTTCGGCGAAAGGCTTCAATAGAGAGGCAAATTTCAAAGACCTGATTTTCACTATTACGTTTATTTTCCACTTTGGATTGGTGGTGGTTACGAAGGATTCCAAATAGAGTCCCATCGTTCCAATCTGAATTAACTAAGCTAGATATCCGTATCTTTTTTATACTCATATATCCCTCCCTCCCTACTATATTTTGGATACTTTTCGAAGCTTTACATCGCCATGGCTGCAAGATGTTTCGATTCTTCGAGAATCATCAACCGCTCATACATACCTTGGCATACATATTTTTCCTATCAAAATATAATTTGATTTACATATGCATGAAATATTTAATAATATCAATTGGAGTGTATTTTCATATATTAAACATGATTTTTGTTGTTAAATTTATCAGGCTTTCGTTTATACAATACTTATCGTTATAACCGCGATAGTATAAAAATACTGCATTTTATATGTCTTCCATTTCGTCATATCATGTGCTTTTAGTTCCTATGGTTGTTGCCTCATAATCAATTTATATAAAAGCCTGCATTTTGTAAATCATTGTATCTTTTCGACGAAGCACTAAGAAGACAGATTTCCTCAACTTTCACAATTCCGCGTTAACGTAAGCCTGCAGCCAAATTTTGGCCCAATGATCTCGACACTTTACGTGAACGTATTTAATAAAATAAGATTTAATATTTTCCCGCTATTTTTCAACGCGTGGAAATAACCATTTGCATATGAATGCCAATTATATATGTGACGGTCAGGTATAAGTGCAAACATTAATAATTTTTCTTCCGACAAAAAATGACATCCACATGGTGTGACAGTCACTAATTTACTGGTGACCCTAACATAAACACTCACGCATCACTATAAATACTCATTGTTGTAAAAATCAGCGATTAGCAACATTTTTTTAGATAAAAATCCGATTAACCCTTTGTCGGTGAATTTTTCTATTCAATTTTTTTAAACTAGTAGAGCAAGATTTCTTTCGGAATACATCATTTATTCCAGTAAATAGTCATCGAAAGTTGTGAAATATAATATCTGTCAGCAATATTTTTCCTTAGGAAAAGATTACTTATTACGAGACATATCCCGAAAGTAAGTGTACTAAATTTTTGATTTTTTTTTTTAGAAAAAGTGTATTTGAATAAAAAAAACAGTATATTGTTAATACATTTGTAAATTACTTTTCAATTTAATTGCCACACCCTCAATGCATATAATGAGCCGTGGCATAAGCTTCTTTATGCCCTTCTCGAAGAACTCTCCTACCAGCTTCTTCGCCCACTTCAAAACCTCATTCTGCATCTGTTTGTCGGTTTAATATTTAATTCCACCCGTGTATTCTTTCGTGGAGGAAAAATATTATAATCTGAATGATGTCATTTTGGTCCCAAAACACTAAGAGCGGGTGCTTTTGATTTTGTTCGCACTTTGGGGAGGATTTCTCACCAACATCTTTGACGCAACTGGACACTACAATGAATTTACACGTACTACCGTATTCCCGTTATGCTCGCTTTGTTAAGAGATTCTCTTCAACTATTTAGTATGGCCAATACTTAAAAAACAAAAACAACCCATTATTGTCATAGTACACTTACTTTCTGGATATGCCTCGTACATAGGTAAAAATGCAGATCAACTTGATAAATATATTTTATAGAGCATACAAATTCTATAAAAAAAAATCTGGGTCTGACCAGACCTCTTTCATTGACTCTATGTGTATAAATAGAAATATCCCTTTTTCTCGAAACACAAGTATCCCGAATTGATGGGTATAATACAAGAAACAGTATGCGAGACCAAAGGCGAGACACGCCGATGTAATGAAAGTAATAAATTTTGCGTTTTTACACTTGACTCATCATTTTCACACCTTTAATCGCCGATACGTGTCTCGGACCCGAACCGTATCTCTCTCAGGCGAGATGAACAAGATAAATTAGTTATCGGTCGTTTTTATCTCCCAACAAATTGAGCGGTGTCTTACAGTGGCCGACTTGTGCAGCGGTCGCCAACACTTTGACGACCGGCTAGAAATATAAATTACAGCCGAAAGTCTCAACACCATCAAAGCCTTCGGATGTGTGCGCGTGTGTGTCATTCGGGGCATTAGCGGCGGGTACATAATAAATCAAGCCCTGTTACCCTATTTAAAGTACCCCTTCAGACATTAGTGTCGTGTAATTTTGACGCACTTAGTAGTTATATACACAGTTGGCATCCAGCCATCAATTATGGCTTTTGACTCGCAAATTACCCGAGTGTTTTGCGAGTATAACTCATCCATTGATGACTTCTGCTTGAAGGCGCGTTCGGTTGACAGGCGCCAATTCTGCACGACCGATCTCATTAGCATAAATAATCCATAATAACCATCGCAAATTAAGCACTTTCCCATGGAAGACGCGTTTGATATTCCATCTCGGAGATTGAGCTGAGTGCTATGATATAACAATGGTTTTTTCCATCAAGGCTGAATTGCATCATAATTTTTAAAGCTCCGAGTAATTGGCAATCATCCTTCAACTGTTGGCGTAATTTATTGCAAATTATATATTGCTCTTCGACCTTGTATTTGGATAGAATAAACAAGCAATGATTATACATGAACGTTTCAAAATGTACATTTTATGCCTTAACACTATCGTGGCCGCATCAAATTATCAAAAACTTAAAGACATCATAAAATCTGGTTTGAAAAATTCTTAAAATTTATTATCAGTTTTAATTCATCAAAAAACACTTAATAACAAAGAAGATTCACCAGACTAATCAATATCAATATTTGCACTTTTTCGCAGCCGAAACGTAGTGATCATGATGCATGTGTGACATTATGCCGGTACCAATGATCGAACTCGTGATGACGCATATGTTGCATCACCGGCCACGAAAGTGTTAATATCATAAGAGCAATCGTTATTTAAATCTGTCCAGAGGAATGTCGTCAATGTCTTCTAAAGTAATAAAGGCTATCTCCTCTTTATTTACGACAAACTGATATTCAGTAGCACCGTATCAATAGATTCCCCGATGTTATTTCCGATAAATGCGATGATTGATGAAGGTTCCATTGCTGTTGGACGTCATAAAGATAGCCGCATTCATTTTATTGACGGCGGTTGTCAACGTTTATTTTTCTACGTGGGCTGGATATCGATCTGGATTTAGATCCAAATTTTAAGAATTCCCAAGCATAAATACCTCATCAGATCCACGTGGTAATCGGTGTTGACGTGAGAAATCGATCGGTGGCGTCTTGGCGGGTTTTTGGTAACGGCGCGTTGAAGTCGCCCGCAAGAAGACAATTTGGTCCCTCAAATTGCTATGGACGACATCGCTTCTGGGAATGAATAAATATCGTACAATCCGGGGATATTTCATGGCTTTTTATACGAGAAGCGAGCCGCCGCATTGTAATTACATGCCGGGGTGGACTAAGTGCCCTATTTATATCGAAACTGGTTAGTACCACCGTTCCATCGACATACTTTCAGCAGGAGTCTTTTAATAATTTATTCATTATCATCTACGTTGCTCAAACTTCTACAAATAGATCCGAAACGAAGCCTCAAGGGTACTATTTAATACCGATGAAATAAATCTATATTTCTATTTCAGTTACGATCCAAACATTTATATCGGTTCGGTTACGGTTTTCGTCGCGAGAAAAATAACGATTTTATTCCTTTTTTTTCATAATAATAAGCATTCTACACGAATAAAATTGCCGAACTTAGTCTATTTAATTATTAATGATTGATTAGCTAACATCTTATTTTCCTTTAATGCTTCCCCTGCTTAATGGGTTAAGAATTTATTAATTATGTATTGATATTTCATTCTAAAATATGTCCAGAATTTTAGAGTTATTATATAAACTAACGCTACGTAAAATGGGGTCGGGGGATTATTGTATTTCAAAGTTGGCATACCAAGCGTGTAAAAGAATTTTGACGGTCAGTTTGTTTGGTCCCACGTGTTTGTCGGCCATTTTGTTCAGTTTTGCAGAACAATAACGCCACAAATATCCATCAGAAGCTCATGGAAGTTTATGGTAATGATGTGATGAATTAAAAACATGTCATAAAGTGGATTAGATTGTTCAGAAAAGGTCATAGAGATTTCTGACGAATTTGTGCAAAAAATTGAAGAAAACGTGCAAAATAACCGCCATGTGATACTTGATGACCTTAATGAAGAATTTCCTGACATTTTAAAAAGCTTCTTTGATGATATAATGTCGGAAAAATTTGGTTACAAGTAGTTGTGTGCGAGATAGATGCCCAGAATACTCACATCAGAGCGCCATTAAAATCACGTGACCGTCGCGCGTTAATATTTGGGTCGCTTTGCACAGAAAGCAGAAGATTTTCTGAGCTCTATCGTGATGACGGGATGAGACGTGATTGTGTCACTACACCCCAAAATCCAAAAGACACAAAAGACAAAAGACAAGAGCTGGTGGCAGTGACCTTACCTGTTGTAACCTTACTTTCTGGATGAATCTCGTATGTCACAATTTTTTCAATTGTGATGTGTCGTGAATCAACGTGTATATCAATGATGCCGTTAAAAACATTTGATTACATAAAAAAATAGATTACTTTTTTGGAGATAGTTCGTGTGACACCCAAATAAATGGTTTTGAGTAGTTCTTATAGATAATTGCCGAGTCACTTTGTTATAGTTGTTATAGTATATATATGTTTATAAAATGTGGTCACCAACCACAATTTCGGTAAATTGAACCCAAAAATTTTGAGATACTAATCCAGCCTTAAATTACAGAATTTTTTAAAGTTGAATCATTAAAAACCTGAATTATGTATTGATCATTTTTTTTATATATTTTTTATTCGAACACATTCTTGCCATGATCATATCATTTAGATTTAATGATTTTAGGCGAACGATTCCTTGAACATCCCATCGAGCATGCAATAAAAGTGTTAATATGGCTAAGCCAGGCTTAAGAGTTGGAATAAATATATTATCGAGTTGATTACTGCTTATCAAATGCACTTATCGTTCTTATTAAGCTGTTGAGGAGCATCGACATACATGTATGTCCGAATTCTCATATACCAAAAAGAGCACTCTTGCACATTGAAGCTCAGAGACAGACAGAGAAAGAGAGAACTTTCGGGAGACTGAGACGGATAGCTTCCAGAGTTGAGCCCAAATTTATCGACTTATAATGATTTCGATTTCAAGTGTGTTATTTGTTTACGCAAAGAAACGACCGAATATTGTGTGTTATCGAGAGTGTTTGTTTATTCAACTGCTTGCCGTTCTTCTCTGCGTGTTGAATGAGTCTTTGTTCAATTATCATTTCCTTCTAAAGGAGGAGCAAATTAATCGATTTTTTGTGCATTGTTTATGTAAAGAAATGACGTGATCTTGTATTCACTATCAAGTGTCCATTTACAATTGAAGATTGTCTTATGCTGATTAGGAGCTGACAGAAAGTAATCGGCGTAAAGCGATTATGACATCAACGACTTCATCAATTTTAAATTTGCTCGCTTCTCAACAGTTTAACACGTATCGTGCCGTGGCACCCACCGCCGACTGCCATCGACTCTTACCAATACGCCATGACAATCATCGGTGACTGCCAATAATTGACTCGAAGAAAAGCTCCCCAAGCGCTATTAATCATACAACGAAATCTTAACATGAGATATAACTATCACGGCGTTTCAAATATAACCCGGAATTTATTAGTGATATATTTAAATCCAAACAGAGTATCTCATTTTTCTACATAGTCCCCTTCATTAGAAATACATTTATTTTATCGGATAGAAAGCTTCTTAATCCCGTTACTTTTCTCAACTCCTCCGGGTTATATTTGAATTCTCTTCTTACAACTTGATCATTTTTCATTCTACGAAAATATAAGTCAAAATACAGAAGGTTATTGTTTTTGAATTAACTTTAAATAATTTAATTTTGTATTAGAATTTTCTTAGAAGCATCTCCTACTATATTTAATTGTTTAAAAAGTAAAACTAAATAATAAACAGCCTTATAAACTAATAATTTTTCTTTCCATCTCAAGTCCCTAATAGTAGGTATGGAATTTGATATTAATTTTTAACATCAAAGGCTTATAATTTTAAATAATTTATAACAAACGCGTCTGGATGTATCAAATTTAAGAACGCAATGACACTCTTTGATAATTTACATTTCAGTTCGTGGAATTACTTGAAGGTATGAGATAAAATAATAGCCGAAAACTAATTTCTACTCGATTTCTATGTAATGAAAATATTTAAATTCAAAGCAAATTGAGATTATTCCAAGAAACGTTACATAGTTATTATAAATTAAATTGTTCGAGCAAAATCCAGAATCACCAGTAATTTTCTATTCAGTCGTTTTATATCTGATTAAAACGTTCACGCCATAAAGGCAATGCGAATTTATTAATCAATTCGATTGTCTGGAGATCCAGACGAAAAAATCCATTTTCGCCTTATTTACAGGTCTCGCAGTAATTTCGCCAAAAGAAATTAAACGGCGGGCCATTTTGAGGATCCCCTTTCAATCCTTCAGGATTCCAATCACTCGTCTCGTTTTAAGGTCCCGGCCGCAAAACCTCTTTTGAATACAAACACCCCCCGAACAAATTGCGTGTTTAAAGGCTGATTGCTCTATCTAAGCCCCGAAAGAACAAAATTAAATTATACATTTTAAGTGCTTTATTTGTATGTAAAACTCAACCCTTCTCGGGCGCGTTTGCTCTTTTTTACCCCGCAAAGAAAAATGCCGTCGTAAATTACATCTGCTGTGTGTGTCGAGATTCTCATTACAGGATTCATTTCTTCGCAGCTGGCCCATTTATCTGATAAAGAAGGAATTTGTTAAATAGCCCATGAAAATGAGCATTGTCTAATCGCGTGTTCACATAAAATGGGATGAAATCAGATTTTTCGATTGTTTTTTTATTAACTTCCGCTGTTGATCAAATGGATCCTCAAACTGTGGAGCATTTCATTTGATATCGATCTAGTAACGCTAAGAATAGCAATATTAAGACATTAGCTATGTACATATGTTAGTAAATGAACGATTTTTACCAAAATACCATAGCCATCATTTCTCCAACAGATTGTTTTTTGACATTCAGACCTTCACAAAACATTGATCTTAATCAAACATTTGAGTCTTAATTAGAATAGCATCACCGAATTAGTCCGAAGTGTGACTTAAGCCTCTCCAAAATTTATCATGATTACATGCCTTCCTTTACGAGGAAAACGAATAATTACGCGTTGCGCAACGCTTAATTATGGAATCAAGAAGCTTCCGTTAGAATAAATATATTTCTACTGATGAGAATTATGTAAAAAAATAAGATACTCCATTTGTCTATTTATATATTATCACTAATAAATTTGTAGAGCAAAATTCCGGATTATATTTGAATCGTTTTTTATGGCGATGATTTTTTTGAGGTAGCTTTTAGCGATCCTTTTTTTATGGGACCATTGCCCATCATTTTGACGTAGTTTTTCATGGCGTATATATGTTTTTAAAAATGTGGTCGCCAGCCACACCTCCTGTAAGATTCCAACTCCAGGTGATCGAGTTACAAGTCCAACCGCTTACCCAAGAAACTACCTACAGTTACGATGATAAATACATGTAAAAATGAATATAATTGCTAATAAATTCATGAATGGTTCACGAGTCAATCAGCATATTAACCCTTTGAATGCGCGACGTCATTTTTGATGCACAACATCCGAATATATCAATACACCATTTACGTTTATTTTTCATCATGTCTATAATGAGTTCGGTTATTAGATCATATTTAAATGATACAAATAAATCTATAAATTTAATGAAGTGCCTTTTTTTGAATAAAGTTGTATTTGGATTAGATCACTCAATAAGTTCATAGGACTTTTTTTTAAGGAATTGCGAAAAAACGACCCAAAATGAAAGAGGAAAACATTGAAAGTAAAAAATAATCCCACAAACTTATTGAGTGGTGTGTTATAAGTATCATATTATATATGAAGATAAGTTTGAGATGATCATGAATACAATCGATAATGATGATTGTAAAATACGACTTCTCAATTCTTTTTAATTTGTAGAACAGAGGGGTTAAACTCAAAAGTTAACATGTATCAAAATTTAAAAAAATCCATAGGAAAAAAAACAGTTTTAGTGATTAACGCGTTGGTGGACACGTCTGCATGATGCATCATCTTTCCATAGCAAAAATGACGCATAATGCAGACGTGTCCTTCAAAGCGTCAAAGCCATGTGTATTGCTCTTATCATCCCGGGTCCTTCTTCACAATCTTATTCTCGTGATATTTGCATCATATAACAAGCTTCCTTATTCCTTTCATATTTTCCGGATATTTTGAGAAATTGAAGTTCAGCTAACTCTTTCTCATTTTATTGTTTGGATATTGCAAGTAAACAAAATGGCAGTCTAACGCGATTATGTTGTTGCTGACTATTATAATAATTTTGAGACCTGTAAATAAATAGTATATAAATGTCTCAGCCACCTTATATCAAAATTAGATGACGTTTATTTAACAATAATTAATATAAACTATTTGTAGATGAAATAGAAGATTTGTAGATTATAATTTAATGCCGGTATGTAATGCAAGACGTAAATCAGTCCTCAAATGGATACTATTATTTAAGAGTCATAAATTTAATAAAATTGTATTACAGGTAGTTTTAGAACCGCTGTCTTCTAGTGAAACAATAAAGGACACATTGAAATTGACAAGTTAGTAACATTAAAGACCTCCCTCCGATAACCTGCTGAGAACACGCTTTTGTCATAGTACATCGATGTAGACATAGCGCTATAGTAATCTAATAAAATAGGAGAACATTTTGCTTTAAAAAAAAATCTAAGGACAAAAATCCACGCTTTAAAAATTAATTCCTGAAATATTTCTTCAAATTATGTCAAAAAAAAAAACAATACATTGAAAATTAAGGAAACTGGCTGAAGAATCCACGGCAGAATTATCGGTGCTGGAATTTAATGAAGTACTCTTTCCGCTCTTTATTGATTTCGTGACCTTTCGAAGTCTTTTAAGAATTATTAAGAGATAATTTGATCCTGGGACACGTGTCGGTGATTATGAATTCGAAATAAATGGCCGTGGAATCGATATATTCAGACTTTTTATAATATAAGTATGTCAAGAAGCGATTTCACCAGTGATAATCGTACGATCTTTATAAGCCGCCACAAATCTTTATAAGGATTTCAATAGTTCACATTGTCAATAAAAAGTGCTTTCGTTATCCAAAACGTCTGTTAGTTTTACTTTCGTCGGGGAGTTTAGATAAGGGTTGATGCTGTCGGTTTTCAATGCCGATCAAAAGTTTCTTAATGAGACCTTCCATGTTAGTGAGAAATACGAGCACTTCTCGTTCTTTTTGCTTTAAAACTACGCCTTCGGATAAATTTTCGACACTAAGCAAGTTTGGTAATATCATTATGATTTAACTAAATTTACGCCCACTTACCCCAAAACTACAATATTTTTCATTTACTTTTTGTAGTGCTTTCTATGAGATCATTGCTGATAGCTTTGGCATTGATTTCATGACGTATTTACGGCCCAATTGTCAAATCATGCGATTACGCGGCGTACAAAATCACAAAAAATATTTTTGCAATTCGTTTCGATTAAGAACCGCTGTAATAAATGTCAAATTTAACGCTCATTATTAAAAATGGATATTGTATGCGTTTTTATTGTGACAGCTTCTTGGTGCATAATTATTGCGGGCTCTACGTTTATTGCTGTTCCAACACTTATCAGTGTTGGATAAATGCAATATATGCATCTGCGTGCGGCGATAAAATGCGATTTTAACACCCACATATTGTTTTAGCATTTAGTTCCTTGCATGTGAAATTCTGCATTACATTCAAGATTGAATAATCTTGATTAAGAAACTGGATAATGTCAAGGATGAGAGCGGACCTCGAGTGTTAAGCTTTTTATTGACCGTATTAAAGCAATGCTTGTTGAAATTCTGATCGGAACACGGATAGAAGATCGTAGATTGTGGTAAAAAATGCATGCCGATAAATTGAAAATGCATCGAAATGCAATTTTTGGGCCAATAACTCGATGACTCTCGTGCCTGTTGCTCATCCCACATATTTGTTCAACAATCCTGGCAAACCTCACATTGAACCAATAAATCAACCTTTAATCATAATTGCTTTTAGATTATATTTTAGATATTCTAAATTTGGTTATTTATTTCGATAATGGATCAAATTTAAAGAATTTCCATATAAGGTCAAGGCTATGAACTAAAAGTGAAACGAAAACATTGCTATTTATGGCATAATAAAAACCGCAATTAAGTCGGTTCGAAAATATCAGTTTATTTCGGTTTGGTACTCGATGTACGCAAAAAAAAGTTTAGTACACTCAAATCTCTTTTGTTGCGATGCGATTTTGAAGTTATGCGTTTTTTTTAAAGCAGTTTTTTATTTCAAAAAGAGTACGTATTGAGATATTTTGGATAAAATAGGAAATAAATCATCAACACTAACCAATATTTGGAAAAAAAATATAATTTGGAACTGTGTAAATCATATTGCATCTGCTATCGTTGAATATACGAATACGCCCTTTATTCTAATTTAGATTTTTGGAAAAATTGATTTCATTTTTTTTGCAATTTTCCAATGTTTCGACTTTTAAAAATACATTCTCCAAAGAAATTTTCAAAATTCCAACTACTTACGAACTTTTAGATATTTTAATGACGCGGCAATTTGGCCAATCCCCAAATTATTATTTTTTATTTAAAAAAAATAATACTGACAAAATAAGGCCAAAAATGACTTGACTGTTTTTTTCTAAATTTTTTTTGTGCGATTTTGGATATATTTTATATAGCTGTTTCAAAGTTATGCGATTTTTAAATTCATGGAACGCGTCTTCACTTTTTCTATGTAAGTCATAGCTCTTTTTGTGCGATTTTCCGTGGAACGCATCTACCGCAAAAAAAAGATTTAAGTGTGTTATATTGAGCTATAACAAGAAAGTTAAATCCTTCTCAAAGAGGTTAAATAAAAATACATTGGAAAATATTTTAATAATCACATATATCTTGAGTTTTGTGGTTTTGCTTGGCATATTTTTAATTACAAAGATTCAAAAAATATGATTTGAATTTATATTTAAAACTACTAGTCATTCCAAAAGTGGTCGATTTTGACTTGCAATGGATCGATGTCAATGGGGGAAAAAATGGGGTGTATGAGATGTAAATGTGAGTCCATGAGAATGGATCCCATTTAGACAGATCGCCACCAAAATTTTGGCGTCTAGTAAATTTAATAATTCATCTTCATTCACATCCAAAAAATCAAGAGACCTCATAAATATAGGCCTCTCAAGGGCTAAAACCGCCATTGAGTAAGAACTATCAAAGTGAGAACCTGAATCATCTAAAACAGCGGTTCTTAATCAGTCCCGGAGGTCCGCGAAGCCATTGCTAGGGATCCGCGAAGGTATATATATTTTCGTGCCATTTTCGTGTCTTTGAATATTTTCATAGAAAATATCATAAGAAGATCTATTTTGCCAATATTTATTTGTTTGAAAAATTAAATCAAAAGGGTTGTGATGGGATCCGGCAAAATAAATTTGTTCAAGAGGGGGTCCGCGAAAGAAATTTTGCTCAAAAGGAGGTCCACGGACTACACAAGTTTAAGAACCACTGATCCAGAATCTAGGGCTACAAGGGGTCCTGAAGCCGGAGAAAATATTTTGTTTTAAATATGACACACCTGGCGTGTAAAACGAATCTTAATGATCCCACGTGTCCCATCGGCCATTTTGTTTAGTCACAGTAAATTCTTCCCATGGAGAGGTCGTCGCGCGCTTCCACCACCTATTTTTGAATTCTGAAGTATAGTGTATACATTCTGGGTACCCATCTCGCACAAAACTTATTGTAACTAAGTTTTTTTACATAATATCACCAAGGAGACTTCGAGATATATAAGGAAATTCTTTGCGAATTTAACTGCCAGAATTCAAAATGACGAATTCGGCCTAAATTGTATCTAAAATTTGTCCCCCCTCCCCCACCTAGTAGCATTTAAGAAAAAATGAAGCTTTTAACTTTGCTGATATTAATAATTTTCGATACCTGAATAATTGTACATACTGGCATCAAATTAAAATCTACAAAGTTGCTTTTTTGTCAACAAGTGGTTTACGTTAGTCGTTGTTAAATAAACATAGTTTACTTTCGTTTTAACTTAGCTAGGGTTTTGGTAGACGTGGCTAAAGCTGTAGAGCGGGAACTTGATTGAAATATTTCAACTTTTAAATCATTACACAATTAAATACATTTACTTATTATTATAAGCAGCTTAAGTATAAAAAAATTATATAAATTATATGATTTTGATGCGAATTAATTGTAAATATTATGTTCTATTTTAAAAAAATATCCTTAATTAAAGAACAAGAACAATAGATTTTATATCTACTTCATTTAAATTGGGATTTTACAAGAGCTTCGTAGCTATAATTCATATTGTTTTTAGTAATCCAAACATAAAAAAATAAATATATCTCTGTAGAATTAAATTATTTAGTTTTAAATATATGCATAAAGTTGTACCATACCGTTAAGTATTCTGCTGCATTACTATCGTGCGAAGATCGCTATAACATTCATTGCGATAATATATTTGTTTGCTTTCACCATAAATTTTCTTGCATACATTAACGATTCGTTCGATGTAATAAAGTTTCATTGCCTCAAATTATCTATTTGGAATTAACGAGAGTAATTTTTATATCCATGTTTAACAAGCCTTAAGGATGCCATTACTCCCTATTTGAAATGATGCTATCATTTATTTCAGCACAACAATTTTTCGTATGAATATTCTTGCTCGACGGCCATCGTATTTTTAGAAACAAAAATATTAATGCAGATGAAAGTAAATTTTTCAATCAAGTATCCCGATAATGATACATTCAAGAGCAACTCTCTGCATCCAGACAGGAGGAGATAATCATCAGTAGCGTGCCGAAGATATAAACATGTCCTCGGGTTTAATGAGGCCCCCAATTTTTGTCCGACCACAGTTGGACAAAAAGGGGTATAATTTATGCGCATTCGCGAAAAATCCCGAATATTAAAGTCGCTGAACGCTCCCAAATTTATGAGGTCCGAAAGACGGGCACAAATGGCGCCGAAACGAACGACACCAGATGCGGCTGTGAAAAATGCCCACATCCATTTTTGAATACTGCAAATTATATCTTCCAATATGCACAGCTCATGTTTTCGAGCTGCTAATTGCTACTTAATTGAAAACGAGACGATGTCCGGCAAACACAGCCGGACTTGCTAATAATTCCATAAATGGGGCTCGTCCCAAAATTGAGACTGAAATAACAATCTGATGTCAGAAGTTGCCACTTTTGATCAGTATTAACACATTAAGTATGAGTGTCGTTATTATTTACAAACAATATATGCTTATTTTTTCTATTAGCTGCTGTTAGCACCCAGTTCTTTTTGTCTAACAAGGTGTCTGATTTAATAGCAATCAATTTGGTTGACCATGATTTTTCAACCCTATTTATTTTCATAGCTGAATATAATTGAGTGATTTAAATTTAAAACCAAAGCTACAATGATAAAACGCAAAGAGAATAAAATAATTAACATTAGGCAATGAAAGCTCTTATTTTTTTACTATAGAAAAAGTCGATAGAAGCAATATGAAAATATTAATTATATTTAAAAACCATCAACTAAAAAGTCTAAGTTCTTAACTTTAAATAGATATTAGATATTTTATTATAATTTTAGATGTACCAAATAGATGCAGTTTTAAACCCGGGTTAACTATTAAACGTCTTCGTTGTGTGCTTAATTGAACATTATGGATGAAAGGATTCGTTCATTTTAAATTAATCAAAACTAATAAAATGATCATGACAGATTTACATAACCATTTTAAGTAGAACCTCTACTTTCCCAATATTGATTTTTAACAAATTCATATTTTAGCTTTAAATATGTTTTTGAATTGACACAGAATTACGAGGGTCATTTAGAAAGTCAAAAAAATGGTTTGACATCGCGTTAATCGAGGATCGAATTACTTGATATTCCTGTGAATATTTATTTAAAGATTTGAAAATATGGATATGCTTTCTCTCATATTTGTCTGGGAAATGTTTTTCCGATAATGCAACGCTTGCAAATCCCTGCCATCATTGCCGATTCGTTTTGCACGCCATTCTGTCTGTTCCACATCGAGCGCAATCAAATACTTTACAGTGATGGCACATGTTCTGCAAGACTTAATTTATGGTACACGGAGTAATACTATCTGCTCCCAGTTGTCACGTGATCCAGTAAAGATGTGAACCCACGAGGAGACTTCGTCGGTAAAGCAGCCGCCTTCATCTGGCGCCTGTTGGATCAAGGTCGCCTCAGCTGGTGGGATATTAATTGGACAAACTGCAAAGTGATCAGGGATCGCCAATTACTGAGCGGCGAGCGTAATTGAGGCCCCACATTATAATCAAATATAGAGTGTCCCGGTCGGATGCTATTGATCTCCAGGAAAACGGAAATTGCGACGATTGAGCAGCCGAAGACGAAAATTTAACGAGCTTCAATATTCATATATTTCATCAGATTATACGGCTGTTATTGCTGTTGAGCTGCGAGCTGTTGTCAGACAATGATGAAGCCATAAAATATGGAATACAGGGATGGACGTTGATTGACACTTTAACTATGAAGGATGGTCGAGTCAATCATAAATTTGTATTTTGTTCCATGCGAACAACTCCTTAAGGCTTAAGGGATCGTTGCATAAAAATCATGCCTATTATGCAGTATCCTGAATATTGATGATACGAGAGTAGTCCCTTAAGCATCCGATGTAACATATAGATGACGGTTGTTGCTTAAAAAATATTATGGTAGAAAGTACCTACCTTACAAAGCTTAAATTTGTTGGTTATCGTTATTTAGTACAACTCTTTTATTTGAAAGGTTTCAGTCCAACAAATATCAAAGTCGAGCTAAATTCTACTCTAAGAGAATCTACTTCTTCGTTTGTAATAGTAAAATATTGAATTACTGAAAATTTGGACATGAGAAAGCTGTGCGCAAGACAGGCGCCGCGTTTGCTCAAAATGAACCAAAACAGCGTTCGGAGTATGATTCAGTCGAGTGTTTGGCGATGTTTCATAGTAATAAAGTCAGGTTTTTGCGTTGATTCATATACATGGATGAAACATTGTCTATCACTCTTCATTTCGGAGATAAAGGAACAAATTGAGATCGGATTGATAACGACTTATTGGTATATCGGACTCTTAATAAGCAGAGTCTCTGCACCGCACTTCTGTGGTGTGTCGCCTGTTCCAGGTGCCCTCAGACTAGCCACATAGGAATGTCTTCCACCGCTCTTTGATCTCCTTTACACTTTGCGCCCTCCTGACCGCCAAAGCAGCCAAAGGTGCGTTGGAGGAGAAAAAGGAGATGATACTAAATTCAAAGGAAATAGTTCGCGAGACCACCACGAGTTCAACTTCAATTCCAAAGGGTTCAAAAGGTACCCCTTCTCCATGGTGCTCGTACTGATTTAGCCAGTTGTAGTACCTAGCTAGCCAGTTAACTGAGATACCCCAGCAGCGCTTGATAAGCAAACCGACGAGGCTGCTTCCTACAATCACCTTTTTACTCTACATCATTACCCCAGATATTCGACTGTTACCCACAGACGTAGAGCGCTCCCTCCATCCTGCCTGAGGTTTTATGAGTAATATAGATAGATTTTATGGATGGGAAGAAGTCTAATTTCGCTCGCAACCTCATTTGGCGCGAGTCACCTATGTAAATTTGGCCTCTGGAGGGGCTTCCTTGTTCGTACAGATCGTAGAAAGCCCTGAGTACGTATTTATTACCGACCAGAAATGCTGCACGAAATGGCCACAAGATCTGTGTGTCCAACCGGTCCACTTCTCGGACCGCTGACACGACGAATAAGCGCCATGCGATTGGATGTCATGTCCGAATTTGTCCACAGAATATGATCTGCATCCATGACCGAATCAGACAATCGTCTGAACAATGATCAGAACAATTTTATCTGAAAGTGAATATGTTGAGAATTAAAGATTTATTTTTGTTTAGTCGGGTACTTTTGGGTATACCTTCGTATACTACTCTTAATATTGCATTGTTTTAATAGATGAATATGCAAATATTACATATTTTTCTCTCATTGAACATTGTTTGTATATGAGACTACGTAAGAGGTTGTCAAACAATACAAAAAAACTTGAATGCATTCTGAGAGCTGTCTCTGATGTCGCCCACTAAAAAATTATATATCATTACATAAAAAAAGACAAATATAAGCATTTCGTTTTAACATGTCCTTCGTTATATCAAATCGACGGTTGCCTTATTGCATTTCGACCATTCGAGTGACTCTGCAGTATTCGCATGACGTTTTATTGCACGTATGAAATTTTGCAAACCCGCATAAACAAGATCATAGGCAACGGCTGCCAAACCACTTCCAGATCATATAAACTTAATGGATTATATTTCAATCGGCAGAATCCCAAAGAACGCCGTACTCAAACTATTGATGTCCTCGCAATTCGAGATTTACTAAGACACACTTGCATTTAATTGACAATCAGCGCGGCATTAGCAATATATGAATATTATTTCGAATGATTGGCATAAAAATGATTTTAATACACTATTAATGATGTTCAGTATTAATATTGCGGAAATTAGAGCGATAATACGATGCCATAAAATGAATCTTTCCGGAACGAGGACGCGAGCATAAAAGCCGACTTTTATTATGTACGATGCAGTTATCTTCGAATAGCTTAAAAACGGAACGCTCCTGTCGGAAATTGCGCAAAAAGATTTATGGATTTTCATATGGAAACTGTAGGGAACGATTTAAAATAGATCAAGAAAGGTCAACAATCTCCATATATGAATAAATGCAATTCCAGCGCGATCCTTTTATTCGTCCGGCATGCAAATTTGGCCCTCACAATATCTTATAATAACGATCCATATAAATTTAAGACCGATAAGTTGTTTAAAATCGATGCCCGTAGCAACGTATCCAATGAAAGGACGTTAGCTGCGATATGAGAGATCGAACAACGGAAATGACACGATCGGTACCTGAATCATAAATATGTAATACTTTGAGAGAAGGGTGAATTTAAAAATTTTAACTTCCCTAAATTTGAATATTCTTAATTAATTAAAATCCCCGAAGGTACTCGAGGGTGGTCAGCCCATCGAGTTTCACCCGCAAGCTGAAGAACGCTCCTTTGAATTCCCGAAGAGACCATCTCATTGATTTTTTTCTTAGTATTAAGCTCATTAAGACATCGTTCGATCATTGGACCAAAGAGAAATCGCTGCAAATAGGAGGAAGATGACCAAAAAAATAGCTACTTAATCAATTAAGCGTTAGTGACTCACCGGTGAGTCACTATGTTTTTTCATATAAAAATAAATATTTTTGGTGTTTTCTCTTTGTGGTATCTTAGAAAAAAAGAGCAAATTTTTATTGTAATTTGTTTATTGTTTCAAATTTATAAACGCAGATTTTTAGCTGCAAAAGTTTATTTTTAATATTAAAAATATTGTTGTTTTTATTCAAGTCCAAGTAGAAGATATTTGTCAATATAATATGTCTTTGTATTCTTAAAAAAAGTAGACTTAATTGTAATATTTCGGGTGTTCATGCGTTGCCTTCGTCGCTATGGCAATTGTCGCGTTGTTCGGCTGTAGAGGCATCACCGGGGGTCAATTTATATGACGAAATTAATTCAACTAAAGTATTAAATAAAATATTTAAAAAAACAACAAATATACGCTATAAAAAACCATGTTGAAATAATGGATAATGATCTCATTAAAGGGACTGCGAAAAACTATTATACTTCAAAATACATTATAAATATTGAATTTTTATTTCAATATTATAATAATTTGATGCGATTAGGGAATCCAATCCCGGGATCTCGGACAGCTTTAGGTGCTCATGAATCCCGGGATTAGTAAACGTAATCCCGAAAAATTCGGGATTGAAATTTTTATCTATCAGAAATCGTACTACTAAATCGAGACATTCTCGCCGAAATCTGGACGCTTGGGAACAGTGGCGTAACTACAAATTAGCGAGTTTAGACGACGCCTAGGGGCATTGACTGTCTAATCTATGTATACATATATTCAGTACATACATGTTTTTCAAATTGTTATATTAAACTTTCCATACCGGTGATGTATTTACTACACCTCGACTCTAATAATGGGAATATCGATATGAAATATAATAGATACGGGGTGCAGAATTTTTGTATTCCTCCTTAATATAATTACGAATCACATAAAAGTATTGTAGTGTATAATTACTCATCTGCGGCAACAGAAATAAATAATATGTCGGGAAATCGGGAATTTTGCGAGTTTTAGTCCGTGTCTCAGCAGAAAAGAATTTCATCAGCCGCATTGATGACAAAATGGGGGCTCGTGTGGTCATCGCCTTGAACTAGCATTTAAATATCTGATGACGATACGTCCAATGAGTGTGGAGGCTGACTTTGCATTTTCAGCAGCAGGTTGCCTGGCTACCAAAATCAGATCCAGGCTAAATGACGAAACATTCGATTTTTAATGTAACTTCGGGCATATTTTCAAAATTATATTTGGATTTTTTAGCTAAGATGAAAGCGTTTGTGTTCGGTACCTGATTACATTTTTCGGGGGCGAACTCCGAGAATGCCTCTGACCAACGTTACACTGGTGTCAGAAGTGGGATGGAATATGCATGATATGGCAAATTGAATCTGCATATTTTAACAACGCCATTGCATGGGAATACCATTTCATCCACGCTAAAAATCAATAGGATGGGATATTATTACAAAAAAATCACATGAGTATTGCATGGAGCAGTATTCACTGTTCTTATTTATAAAAAATATATTTATTGATGTTTTTGACATTTTTGGGCAATCCAAGCGTTTACACGGAAACACAAGCGATGAAAGATAACGCAATTAGACTTAAACAATGTGAATATTTTCCGCAGGTTATATAAGAACGTTTGTAATGCCGTCGCGCAACTGGTGAAGTGGTTGTGGAATTTTCGAGTTTAATTTCATGGGGTTGCATTGTGCTGTGAAATTTTGAATTTAATTCATAAACGCTGTGGTCTGGTGGCGTATTTCAACGAGGCGTACTTATTTAAGGCAAATGCACAATGCCAAAACAAGTATTGCTCCAAATTCAATGCGTTCAATTAATCAAAACTCTGCATCTGATTTGAGGCGTCATTGTTGAGCAGATGGATCGAAATTGTACCATTCTTTGGATTGTTTAACGAGAATTGTTAATTAAAAAGTTTGATTAACATTTAAAACGCAGCTTTTCCTCGGCGTGTGAATATGACAAGCGTTTAATCGGAGTTTAAAAGCTGCTTTTTAATCATTTAATGATCACAATGCGAGTGCATTTAAAATTATTATAAATTCATTGTTAATGTTTAATTGTTTGGTTTAAAATATTTTTTTATTTGGTGGTAGATCAAACACCATCTGCTGCATGTTTTCCACGTTTACCACATAATCGATGTCATCGAAGGCTGCATCGGTGGCAGTAGGTCCGCATGGGACCGTTACGCATCGCCATACGATGTTTCTCTGAATTAGGCAGATTATTGGGACTTTTTCGAAGAGATATGGGTAGTAATCGTTATCGGGAGGCTGCATGCATCAGCCAGATGCAGAAGTATGCGTCAGAAGAACGGGAGAGCGACAGTGCGTGGGTCGGACTGGTTTTTAAAACTTGCAACCGAGTACGGAATGTCGAGTCGGTTGGTTGCCACACAAAACGAAACCGACACAAACGCTCTACCCGACAAAAATAATAACTCGTAGTAGATTGTAGTAAACCGAAAAAAAAGTTATCACACCGTACGCGATGTTCGAACGTAGTAAACCAACCGATCTGTCCCATAATTTTCGCTTAGCACGGCCGCAGGCGTTTTATTAAAATGCCCTAATATATTGGGAGGCCTTTTAATATCCCTCCCAAAAAAAGTTTATCGTATGAAATTTAAATTTTTTTGGGAAGAAAATATTTCAACTCGTAAACATCAAAGCCTGGCGGTTTAATATATCCAAACAATCGATCGATGTGTATTCCGATTTTCTAGATTTATAATAGATATTTATAACAATTTTTAAGAATTGTAAATACAAGACTCCAATACTTTGACAATCAAAATACTTCTATCAATTTCCCGCACTACAATTTTAGCCACGTTTGTCAAAGACGTAGCCACCATGTGTCGAAAGTAGATGACAATAATTTAACTTAAATTAACATAAACTACTTGTAGACAAAAAAGCAGCTTTGTAGATTTTATTTTAATGTCATTAATGACCACGACGTTAAAAGCTTGCTAGACTGTAACTTACCTGATTTACATAGCACATACACAAACTGAAACAAAAATCAGCTTTGTAGAATAGGGAGCAAAATTTTGATCGCTGCCTTCTGTACAATTAAGAAAAAGACGTATTGTTGATTTCCAAATCAGGCATAATATTTTGGGTTTAAATAAGAATTCACTTATATTGTAATTTGGTAACAATACCGCTCAAATTAAAGGCATACTTAGTTTGCCTCATTGAACACCAAATATGATGTGTCTCAGAAAGGAATGCGCGTGGAAAATATTGAATCTCATGAATTTGCCTAAGAAATTGTCGAAATCTCAAGATTGATTCAAAATCACATATATTGGAAACGGTATCAAATTTACTTGATTTAATCGGTTATAATCAATATATAACCAAAATGCATTTTATTTTGAGAATAATTATATTTTTTCGTTTAAATCTCATTGAGAATATAAAACTTTCATAAAACATGATAATAAATTTGTCTGAATTAATAATCGGAATTGCCTAAAATTCAATAAGTATGAGAGTGATTCAAATATAACCCGGAATTTTGTTGTATGTAAAAATACAAATGAAGTATTTTATTTTTATACATATATTCCTAAATTAGAAAAACATTTCTTCCATTGATTAAGAAGCTGAATAAGGGAGACACGAATTAGTACCCTGTGTTGCGCAACGCATAATTATTGTTTTTTTCATAAGCGAAGAAGTGAAATTTTGAAGAGACTTGAATCACAGCTCGGTAATACTATTCTAAGTGTATGGTTGAGTTTAAAAATTTCAAAACGATCTAAAAGTCGAAAAACAATCTACTGGAAAAATAATGGCTACGGCATTTTATACAATTTATATAATTACACGTTGCGCAACAGATATACTACTTAAAAAATAATATACTTCATTTACATTTTTATATATTACTCATTAATTTGTACAGCGAAATTCCGGATTATATTTGAATCACCCTCGTATAATATTGTATAAATTTTATTGAACACTTTTGATGACCTGAGCAAGTATTTGTTATCTTATGACCACTCGCAAATGCAAAATTATTGGTGGGATTATCAATCGACTAAATACAGCAGATTCGCGATAATTCGTCGCCCTCTTTAATCCGACATTCCAATACAAGTATAGTAAATATGATAAATAATACGATAAAGCTTCGTCAAAGTAAAAAATGCAAAAGTATAAATCTGGATCGCCTAAATTGTAATGAATCTTTCATAATTTATAATACAAATAAGAACTGCGAGAACATTAAAAAGTTGACCATTGATTGTGGGCCAGATAAGAGACAAACTTTCAAGAAAGTTAAACATCCAGGAATGGAGGAATCTTTGTATATGTAGTTTCTTCGGGAATTCAAGCATATTTTCACATATTGGCCTTGAAAGCAAAGTTGTTTTACAAGGAGATAACAAAAACGAAGATTATGTATTAGGGTGTCCCATAAGTTTCTTTGGATTTCATATTAAGAAAATAATAAACAATAATTTGTATTACATCAAAATTTATTGAATAATATATGATCCATTCTGTTCTATTACTTTTATCCGTCAATAATTTGTTGAATTGATCGTTTCACCTTGCTGAAGTAGCTCATAATAAACAACCCCCTTCCAGTCCCACCAAATGCATAGCAAAACTTTTTTTTGGATGTAGGCTAGGTTTAGCTACAGTTAAAGCTTCTATATCCTTGGTCCGAGACCGTTTACGTTGGATATCATAGAGTATCCAACTTTCATCTTCAGTGACAAGTCTCTTCATAAAAGGTTGGCTATTATGTCGCTGGAGAAGAAGATCGCATATTGAAATACGCTGAAGTTTATTTGAGTCAGTCATTTCATGAGGAAGCCACACATCTGAATGATTGATGTATCCCAATTTTGTCAGATGATTATGGACGGATGTCCGTGGAATTCTTAACTTGTTAGCTATTTCGCGAATGGTATATCGCGGGTTTTCTTCAATCATGGCTATGATTAGATCTTGTATAGTCATTACGGTTCAAATTATGACAATGTTCATGTTATTATCAAATCGGTCGTATTATATTGCAATAAACTCAATCGTATGAATTCATTTGTTGTGGTGCAATTTATTCGCTATATGAATTTTGTGGATGATATCCATCTTTTTGTTAAGCGTATACTTTTTGCAATATCTCTGGCCTGTCAGAAAAGCCATGAGATTATTTTTCTCATGTGAGAAATTGCATGGAGCTATTTATCACCATCCAGTGTTTCAGCGAGGAACGCCACGAGCGATATATTGCTCCTCCTCCTGCACGCAATTATACGTACCATAATTAACCCAGTTTTATATGATGTGGTTTTGTGATATTGCATTATCCTCCTGCAAACAATATTAATGCAGACGTGTATAAAATGTGTTTGTAAATTAAATTGCAATCGCATATTTAAAGTGCTGATGAAATGGACATAAAGTTTGTTGATATCGCTTTGTCCCATCGACCATAAATCATACTTTTTACACGTTCTGGACAAAGAAAATATTTGCATCTTTTTTACGATGCTTACCATTTTAACGCTTTATTAATCGATACTGAATATTCATCAATGCTTTCAACGCGCTTTTTGTCCGCAACGGCTTCTTGTTTAATATGTTATATCCAAATTTGTCAAAGTCGCCCATAAAAAATCGTACAGAGCACAACAATCAAAGATCAAAGTAAATGCGCAGTACCGTGACATTTATCCGATTATTATGAAATTTTATGGTTATTTTTGTATGCATTCATAAACAGCGATGTTTCAGGGTTTTTTCATTGCTCTTGTTCGGATCATAATGTTCATAAATTAGATAGAATGCGAGCGTTGCACGTCTCCGAGGACGCCTCATAATGGAACAGCATGCTAAGAATGCCAGGGATATCAGATTCGAAGAATGAAAGTAATGCAAACATATACGACACAGCATTCATATTTAAACGGGAAATCTTTTCAGAAAATCGTGTTGGAATTTTCCTAAATATTAGGTCGTTGGTAATTTTATGGAATGTTACGTATTAAGCATTTTTCTCAAGCTATTTTGATCGCTCATATTAATATATTGTACCGAGTGTTGACAGAGTGTTTTGGCTCTTGTGCCCTATATATTTGATATATTGAATGTCTTTTAATATTTCCATTGCGGCAATAAATTTGATCGATTTGTCAATGATTGTCCCTTAAGAAGTACCACTATTTAAAAATATCAATATTTATTTTTCAACATAGTCTTTTTAGCGTGATACATTTTTCTCCGCGATCTCAGATATCTCGGAGTTTACATGCGAAGATCCGTTTATAAACGAAAGTTATGTTTTGTGGACGTGTTAATGCATGGTGTCCGATTGCGTGGTACTTAGTCGTCGTGTTAGCGGTCTGAAAAGTGGACCGATTTGATACACACACACCTTGTGACCATTCTGTTCTTTTAAAAGGCTTTATGCGGCATTGTCGGCGATAAATACGAGCACGGGTTCTTCTACGATTTGTACGATAACAGAAGTACCCTGACATTTATTGATCGGGCTAACATTATTCCGAATGTGAAGTGATAGACACATATTTCATCTATGGCTATGAATCGACTCAAAAATTCGACTTTATTACTGTAAAACATCGCCGAATACTCGATTGAAACATCGTCACGATGCTGTTTTTGTTCCATTGTGAGCAAAAGCGGTACCCATCTTGCGCACAGCTTTTTCATGTCCAAATGTTCTACTGGCACTATTTGAAATGTCATTTTTAATAGATCCGTACAAATCTACTTATCTGTCAGGACCGTCGCAACGTGCATGAAACTTGTACATAAATAAATAAACATTATCGATTGCACACTATATTCGATCATTTCTTCAATTAAACATAAACAATATGCTTGAAATCGATTAATTATATCATTCACTCATCATTATTAGTCAATATATTTGGGTTAACGATCCATACTATCGTACGATGTACGCAACATACTCTCTCCGCCTTTGTCTCCCATTCACAATCTCCGACTTGCAACACAATCTCCATCTTTGTCTGTCTCCGAGCTCAACGTCTAAGAATGCTCTTTATGAGTCACCGGAATTCGGACACAACATTGTGTCTTACCTCTTTGAGGGGTTAAATAATGATTGTTTACTATATTTTTAATTGCTCGCGATTCAATAATATCATATTACTTTGAAAATAAATGGTATTGCTCAAAATACGATTGATTGATGATACAGCATATGAATCATAATCTACAAACAACCATTATTTGCCATCTTTAGCAAATAATGATGCGTGATTTTTCACGTATATATTTTTAACAATAAACATTGAAAAATATCCCAAGCTTTAATGATTGATTTATCTGCTAAAAGCTATTGTTAATGGCTCTAATATTAAATATGACTCTTGCCTACTAATTTTAAATGGCTTACGGAGAATTTGTATATTTTTAAAATTTAATCACTAACCACATATCCCGTAGACAATTGAGTTACGAGCTCAACATACATGGCATAGTATAAGGCCAATGAAAACCAGCGATTCCTAAATAAATATATGGAGAAATTAAATATTATTTAGTATATATTAAATATTAAGGGGAGGAGAATACAATGTATTTATTCAACATTTGGGTTATTTTTTCAATTATAATATTTTATTCCTATACTATGTAATATAGATAGATAGTTTAAAATGGCATCTAATATTGTTTTAGCGTAAAATTGTTTTAAGAAAAACTATCATATCCAATGTGTATTGAATCCAAAAGAAAATAAGAAAGTCTTCATAAGAGCAAGTTTAAAATTTTTGCTCGTTATAACCGTGTTTTTCGATATTGTTTGCATTAAAAATGTTTTTGATTGACATTTGTGACTTTACTATAAATATTCAATAATAATATGCATTACTCGTTAATGTACGTTTAACAGATCTTTATATTACTTTTTATTTTTTTTAATTGAGCTAAACAGATGTGTGTGTCCACCACTTACCTAATTGATGATGTTTGATGATTGATGTGATGACTCTCTATTTTATACTCTATAAAAAACGTTTAAATATTGTATTCCTTTATAGAAATATAAATGATTCTTTGTGTTCTTAAAACTCAAACTAAAAACCTAAGCAAAAATTCTCTTTCTTTAACAGACGAACGCACATATGCGTGATTACTCATCATCGGGATAAAGTTTAAGTCTTACATTGTAATTAATCTTTTGACTCAATTAGAAAAATAATATGTGTACATAGCAAATGCTTGGGTTTAAATATGAAAGCTTTCGTAGCCTTTATTGTTATCGTTCAGGTATTTAAGTAAATTGGTTTTTATTTTGTAAATTGATGGTATAATGGAATATAAGCAAAATGGCCGCAAAGAGGTCCTGTTACTGAATCAAAAATGCATTAGGGGAAGAGCGCAGTAGAAAATTACATAATGCAATAATATAAAAATAGAGATCCTTTGGGAGCGGATGTTCCATTATACAAGTTCCCTTTGGAGCGCAAACACCACAGCAACAAAGCAATCCACTATTAGGTCATACATATAAACATTCGGCGTTATAATTAAAATTAAAACGAAATAATTGAGAGAAGTCCACACGAGGCACAAGCCACGTAGGAGCTTTCAATTTGCGCCACTTGTGTGCATGTGTTATGCAGGTATCGTGTCAGATGCATATTTATGCAGCTCGGGTTGCATCCCGCGAAAAACAGACGGTATTTATTATAATATCGCGAACATGTGTACATTTAGAATGACATTTTTAATGAAGCTTTCACACAGTGGGCGCCAGAGCCGTCCAGATTTAACACCATTCAGAATCAACCTGATTCATTATGCTTTTATTATGCTTCTTTAATATGCCAACTTGTTTGTCCAAAGTTCAATGGTACCCTGTCGGAATGAATGTGTCGGTATTAAATGTAAATCTTTACATGCTTAAAAATTGTACGAGCCAAGGGATCCATTACTGTCGATGCTGTGTGTATTAATTCATCCTCTCGAAGAAAATACATGTTGAACGTATCAATTTTGCTCTACGCTCTACGTTTTTTTTTTCTACAAAATTGAATTGAAAACGTATAGAAATACATGACGGGAGTTTCGCGTATATTGAGTTAAAAAATGGCAGCTTTTATGCTTTCGAACGTATGAAAACATGCATTGTTTCATCAAAAGTTTGCTGAACGAGTGCGATATTTTGCTTGTTTATTTGGCTAACAAAACCAATTAATACTTCTTTCACGAGAGCATACAATACGAAATATTAAAAGACCATTTTTCGAACAAAATCTACGAAAATACAATACAAAGCGCGACACCGAAACGTCGCTCAAAAATTCAAGTTTGATAGAGAAGTTGTATCATAAAGCGCGGAACATAGTAATTATTTTTTAATTAAGACCAACGCTCTTCCTCTGATTGTTCTTAATCAAGGAGCGAAAGCGAAAAGTTTCGCACGGATCTCCTTAATCTGATACCTGAATTTCTGGAATAATAATTTTATCTATTACATTCTAAATTATCATATTTTAATTTTGAAAGGGTATAAAGTTAAACTTTCATAAAGTCACCTCCTCTTAATCCAATTTGGAAAGTTGTTCGGGTACCTGCAAAAGTTCTCGCCTTCAAACTTTTCATATCGTCTACTCGGAACTTGAACGGTTTTTTTAATATGATTGACGCCTTCAAAAAAGTCGAACGCTTACTGAAAAATAAATATTTATGACAGGCATTATACGTCCAATAATACATATTCTCCATCCTCAAACGATCCTTCAACTCTAATTTGACAATATTCCCATCAGTATTTATATATTCGTTCAGTAAAAAAAATAACTTTTTTCATTATGATCAACGAGTTCGAGTGATGTAGAAAGGGCGTTTTCGCACATAAGTGCAAATATTAGTGAATCAGAGACAGAGACGAATAGAGTGTCTTGTGTTTCATCATACTGTAAAGGTACCCCTACACGTCTAAATATTCTCAAATATTGCAAAAAGCGATCTAAATAAATGCATAATTTTGTTACTAAAACTGAAAACGCACATGTTTATTGTTTATGTTTACACGAAGAAATGAACGAATATTGCGTGCTATCAACAGTGTTAAGTTTAATTTATTGATATACAAACTTGCCTCACGCTGCGCGATCTTGAGAGAAAAATGGATTTGTGTGAATGATGTCAACCAAATTTTAAATGTAAATTATATAGTAAAACACGGTTATAACGAGCAAAAATATAGCGTTCGTGTACACATTTTATTGAAAATTTTATACTATATTTTATGAAGACTTTCTTATTGTCTTTTCGATTCAATTAAACGCATTATGAATATGTTCATTTTTAAATTCTATGACAATTTATAAAATTATGCAGGGTCTCTTATGAGTTATTGGATTTGCAATAAATCCCATCTTATTCCAATAATTCTATTGTATGTTAAGCGTGCAAAGAAAACATTTTTTTCCTATAGAAATCGCTTAAATATTTAAAAAAATATGACACCTTAACCTTATAAATACCGTGCACACAGATATGTGTGTTTAATCCGATCAACTTTACACACACAAATAAAGCACTTTTAAGTTTATTTTTATTAGATGTTTTTATAATATTTAACATATAGTATGCATATGTCACCATCGGTCAGGATCCCTTTTTATTATCCATTATTCTAATTTATTGCTATCAATTTTGCATAAATATTTATCATTTCTCGCAGGGTCTTCTAAAGCTTTCCACAGAAGAGGGATTTTTAAATATGTATAATTTATAGTATCTGGAATCATGTAATCATGTGTATCGTTAATGAATTTGCTGTTGTATATATACAACATCATCCAGATAAGGATCCTCTAGAAAGTAAAGTTACAAGGGCTATTGAGGCTGGGGAATTTTATTTTCATAAATTTCGAAATAAATTTGATCAAAATTTACTCCATCTGTTTAATATAAAAAATTTGCAGGCGAAAGAATTTTATTTATTTATTTAAGAAAAGATAAAAATACAATTAAAATCCCCGATTTTCCAACATATTATTTATTTCCGTCGTTGCAGATGAATACTTATATACTAAAATACTTGGATGTGATTCATGATTATATTACGGAGGAATACAAAAATTATGAACCCCGCATCTATTATATTTCATATCGATATTCCCATTATTAGAGTCGAGGTGTAGTAAATACATCACCGGTAGGGAAAGGTCAATATAACAATTTAAAAAACATATTTGTACTGTATGTATGTATACATAAATTAGACAGCTACTGTCCCTAGGCATCGCCTAAGCTCGCTAATAAGTAGTTATGCCACTGTTTCCAAGTTCCAGATTTCGACGGGAATGTGTCAATTTAATAGTCTTCATCGTGCTGGTGAGGTGTACTATTTCTGCTAGATAAAAATTTCAGTCCCGAGTTTTTCGGGATTACGTTTACTAATCCCGGGATCCCGGATCCCGGATTCCCTGCCTTATAAGTTTGTTTGGTCTGAAGGGTTTATCGGCCATACATTTGTGAAGTATCCTGTAAATTTCAATTAAATACAAGAATTTTTCGATCCTACATAAATGTTATAACTTTACTTTCTAGATATCCATTAATTTAATTTTTAGCACTGTTTACTGGATTGTTTTTTCTATGAATGGAAAGTTTTTAAATATTTGATAACAATTCAAAAGGCATGATTGGTAACTCCGGACAATTTCAAAGTCAATATTAAATTGAAAAATGTTGAAGAATGCCTTAAGAAAACCGAGTCGTCAAATAATCAATCTGTTTGCTTAAACAACATATCGTGCAAGTTTACCGTTTCGCCTCGTTCACAGCGGGGGTTCAGCTGTTTTATTAATCCGCAAAGCAAACATCTCATCCATAATTACTTAAATGGTCTTCTTGGACAATAAGTGCAATTTAAATTATAAATCGTGGCCGATTTTATCCCGAGAATTGATAATGAGATCAGTAATGGTATACGGCAAAGGGCACATTCCCTCCCGATGTAATGATCACCGATACGATTCACTTGTGTATGGCGCTCCGGAGCAGGTTGCCATTTATTTTATTGGCCACATTAATGTCTTCATGATTGTATCAATTTGATCAGGGGATTTAAACAATGGATATCAATCAATTATTTTCGCTTTGATATTTTTAAGCCGTGCGTTGTAAACCGGAGCCGTTGTGGCTTAATCCGGGAGGCGAGCGCCAATTTGTTCCGACGATCGTTCAGTTCCAATTGAATACGTCGGATTTACTTCAAAACGTATGCTTTAATGAACACGGATCTGTGTTCGGTTATTTGAGTTTTTAAAATGTATCGACGGATTAGTATGCGCGTACCATTTGAGTGCTTGATTTATTGGTCTCTTAATGGCCCATCATATTTGCGGGGGTTTCGAATTATGAAAAATTATAGTCACAGATGTAAAATGTAGCAAAATGTCATGTAAAACGCTTTAATATTATTGTAATCATGGATTAAATGCAACAAATTTGCGCTTGATTAAAATTCATTGGTTTGCATCTGCATAATGCAAAATTCTATAATTAAATAACTTTGGAACGAAACACAGTGATTGTATTTTAAATTAAATTCAGTGTTTAGTTCTGTGCTTCAATTTTCACTATTCCCAGGCATTATTTTTAAAAAAGTTATCCTTGTGTGTATATAAGGTGTTTTTCACATGGACGGACAATTTTTTTTTTTTTGGGATTATGTATTTTTTTACTACCTTTCATGTTATATCTAAGTATCAAGGTTGTCAAAATATAATTTTTTTCAACATTTTGAAAAAATACCCAAAATTTCACCTTTAAATCATCATAACTTTTTAATTTGTGATCGAAATAACACGAAATAATTGATCGTCCCTAGACAAAAAAAAAATCCAATGGTGTCAGATCAGGAGACCGCGCGATTCACGGAATAGGGCAGGTCCCCAGACAAAGAAATAGCGCAGATATAAGAAAAACACAGGAAAAGAGGAAGCCCGGGAAGAGTCAATCCAACAATGGTGGATTCATTGGGACACTGGAAGCAAGAGAAGGTGGATATATCAATTGATCCAAGCAATACAAAAATCTGACCCAAATGCTGACGGCACATTGATGCTTCGGCGCGGAAAACACTGTCTTCAAATGTGAGGCGTGGTCAGATGATAGGCAAGAATTAGCGAAAAAAAATTGGAGAAACCCCAACCACATCCACCATGGTCACCACAATGATCATAACGGAAGAAAAGAGGGAAGCGTGAATGAATTTTGTTAGAAAGGTTTTGCGAAAGAAAGAACTAGCAGATTGAACACTGGTTCGTAGAAAAACAAACCCACCCCCTTGAAGTAATGCGAAAGCGGATTCTAAGGAGGTTTGTGAAGAAAAAAGGTGGGGGTTTTAGTGGGTAAGAATCCCACACTACCATGGTTTAAAACCATGGTGTCTTATTGAAGATTTCCCCCTCCCAAGAGAAAAAATAAATCCAGTGGTGTCAGGTCGGGAGACCGTGCAAGCTACGGAATAGGACACGTCCCCAGGCAAAGAAATCCAGTGGTCAAAATCCAGCTGCTAAAATAATTAATTTACACGCCCACAAAAGAAATCCTAATTGAAGTAATAATTTCAGAAAGAAGAGCAACTTCAGAAAATTACAGTTGGGTGTTTATGACGATTTAAAGGTGAAATGTTGGGTATTATTTAAAAATGTTGAAACAATCTATTTCGACAACCTTGATACTTAGGACATAGAACCTGTGTGTGAAACATAACAAAAGACCCCTTTAACCCCCCAAAAAAAAAAGTTGTCAGTCCATGTGCAGAACACCCTGTATACAAAATTATTTAAGCATACTTAAGAGAGGCAATCCCTTTATTTAGATATTATTTTATAAAAAAATTAAAGAACTAAAAAAAACATTTATAAACAAAAAGAAAATGGCGGCGTTATAAGATATTCCATTGGGTGTTTTATTTCGTGATATCAAGAATATGTCTATTTGTCGAACTATTAATCTGAAGCTGAAAATATATTTTTTTAAATTTTTAATATGTGTAAGAAAAGAATATATATCTATAAATATATATTAAATTGAAAATTAATTAGACTTTGATATTTTTAACCACTTTCTTTACCACTTTTATCCCAAAAAAATAATTTATTTACGTACAAAACCTTAAACTTTAAATATATCATTGTGAACTCCAGTAATATCATTGTGAAAAACCTTACAAAATTTCAGCTAGATCAATCGATAACTTTTTAAGTCACTACTTGGACAGTTTTTGTTAATTCCAGCGATTCCAGGCTCATATAATAGATCTTCAATATATATAATAGATATCTTGTAAAGGGATTGTTCTCTTTAATAACGAATTTTTCAATTTTCATAGTAACACACAATCACTTTTCAACATCCATATATGATTTTAATATGTTAAATAATTATATAGCTCTTCCAAGATGAACTTTCTCATATAAACTTTATTATTAATATATAGAACTTAAACAAGACGTCATGAATACTAAACTTTCAGACGTTGATCTACGAAATTCAAAGAGGAACAAAATGGTTTTATTTCACAGTGCCTCATTTGGTTATCCTTGATATGTTATTTATTCGTTAGATATTGTTCTTTTGGAAGGTATATGCTTTAATAGCCGGGAGATAAATCTGTGTATAATCCACTTTTGTCGGCCACATATAGATTAATCATTTAGCCGATGCCCACGCATCAATTTCATTGGTTCAATCAGGGTTATAAATCGATACAAGAAGTTGGCCGTCAGTCACGTTCTGGATTTGTTAAACTCGACAGCAATCGAAAAGGTCCCGAAGGCAATTCTGCTGATTAATCGCCAGTGAGCAAACTTTAAGGATTGCAATTGTGTCAGTATTTATAAGCAACGTTTGTATTTAAGATCGGTATCCCGAATGCAATAAAGAGCAGCATCCTTAATGCGAATTTCTATACTTTATCTTCGATACATATTTTGAGATAAATTCTTAAGTGATGTTGTACATTCTTTGACCGCATGCTACAACTTGTATAATGTGATTCTCGGAAGGCCTTTCATTTAAAATATTTTCAATATAATATAGTAGTATAATAGCCTTAGCAAACTGAAAACAAGTTATTTATGGCATTGAGTATGGAATATAATGTCGATTAAATGTCTGCCGCGACTTTGCTTGGTGACGCGTATTCAGGAGTTCCGATTTCTTATTACTTTGTCGCATAAATCTGCCTGAATTTGCTGGATGACGTTTGTTTTGTTGACTTTGAGGCCATCAATTGGTTGCTTTTTATACACATAGCCCTGCGAATTAAGATAGTCCCAAAAAAGTGGTCTAAAGGTGTTAAATCACGCGATATCGGTAGCTAGTTCGTTCACGTATGCCCTCAAATCGCTCGTGCAAAGTGTTCATCGTGGCATGCGCTGTACCACATATCACAATGCCAATTTCGTTTTGGAAAAAGTACGGACCAATAATCCCATTAGTCCAAAGTCCGTACCAAACAATGACATTCTTGGGACGCATTTGATGCTGCTGTATCTCGTGTGGACTGGTATTGTCTCAAATCTGATAATATTGTTTGTTCATACATCGATTCATCCAAAAATGAAACCTCGTCGTTAAAGATGATTTTTATGGCGAAACGTTTCTCGAGCGCAGTATTGGTTTTGAAAAAAAAAAACGATAATTTGTATACGTTGTACAACATTATAAACTTTTTTGGTAAGTTGCCATACTTTACTAAATAGTTTATAATAAATTTAATAGATATTGCTTCAAAAACATGTCCGTTATAACCTTACAAATTTTGAGCGTAAATTAAATTTTGAAAAATGTTTATTATGCTGCAAAAACAGTTCCCTGGTGTATCACCAAAGCGTTATAGTCACTTAAAAATTAAGAGGGTATTCTAGTCTACGTGTACAAATTTTTGGTGTTTTAAAAAGAAATTTATTAATACAAAATGGCGACTATATATAAAAAAAAGTGTTATATGACTTTAATTTTTCAGTTTTATTATTTTTAAAAATAGTTAAAAATATTTTTTTAGCATTAATGTGGTAGGAGCAATAGGGAGTTATATTGAAAAGATTTATACCAAATTTGAAATAAATCAATTAATTAGATCTTGTGATACCATGTCAACTGTGTTGAAAAAAGTAGTTTCGAAAAAAAACGCGTTTAAAGATTTTATTCAACTTAGTTTTCGCGTCACTAAAAAAGCTAAAAGTTCGTAAATAATTTGAATTTTGGAAATTCCTTTGGATATTATAAAAGTTTTAAAATTTGAAAATATGCAAAAAAAAACTTGTTACTGCAACTCGAATCATGAGCTGAACAGGTCTTTACTTTTTCATGATCACTCGCTGTTTCAAATTATAAAAAGATTTATTATTGAATTAAAAATTCATATTTTGTTAAATAATTAATCATTATAATATAAATATCTTCAATTTGAAGGATATAAATGTATTATTTCGTTTGAAACGTCAGTAATATAAATTAGTTTTGAGATTAATCAATATATGTTTTTAATAAAAATGCGAATATTTTCATTGAACTTTTGTCCAGCAGCTCTTCAAATCCAATTATCACTATCCATGAGGCTTTTTTATCATTCGGTTAGCTTTTCTGTTTATTCCGATACAGACTATAGCAGAAAAATTATATTTTTGCAACACAATACTGGGCATAATTGATGCATATTTAATTCAGATGGTCTTTTATTATTTTCGCAATGCATTATCAGCATTTGCGGACGCTGCATTTGCTGATAAATTTGATCGATGAAATATTATTAATTAAATTAATGTCCAAAACTGATTGCAATCGCAAAATAATATAGTATAATTGGTTTATTTCATGGTTTAAAAGATGTTTTGCGGAAAAACAGGTGGAAAATCGGCAAACGTAAATAATTTTCATGGACATAATCATAAAAATTTGATATTGATTGTAGTGCAATATTTCCGTAATATAATTATATCCTACACTAAAAATGCAAAGCAGTCTAAATATAAGAGCAAAATAAGATGAAATTAATCAAAGAAGAGCCTAATGACAGCTCGGAAGTTTTAATAAGTCCTTCGTGTTGAATATTCAAAAGTAGTATTTATTTTTCGTTCCTACTTTCGCTAATGCTCGTAAGCATTTCATTTGAAAAGTTTTCCCATTTAATTACCCGAAAGTATTTTTTTCTGCTGTTTTTTTTTTCTTCTATTTATTGGTTTATCTCAGTCTTGAGCCGGAGGCTGGTACTGCGGCAACTATTATGCTGCAATGCGGTCCCGGATTTTTTCTGTATCATTTTTTTGACTTGAAAAGTCCAAATTTATTCATGGGAGTAATCTCGGGGAACGAGGAATATTATGCTTAAAATAGTTATTTTTTTAAACATTATACAGTCTTAAATAACTGCTTGAAGAATCTGCGGTAGGAAAAATTTTCATGTGAAAACTCGCAGCTCTCCAAATTTTTTTGAAATCCTTATTTGAATAATCATTTAAAAATGTCATCTTTTGTGAGATTATTTTTAAGTGAATGAATATTCTAAGCTTCCATGGAAAATAGCAATCATATGGTGCTATTGTAGCGTGGATGAAATGTCATCCTCGCGTAATGATGTTGTTATCTGTACAGATTCAGCTCGCTAGATTAACAGCGACATCTTCTGTGACGTTGCGGACATATAGCCTCTGAAGGAACGACACGTAGGGGGTGGGAGTAGTAAGAGTCGTTCCATAGCCCAGCTCCACCCTAGAACACCACACTGTACCACGGTACATTGGTGTCAGAAGTAGTGTACCGTGATGGAGCAGGGCTATCCGATGACTCTTATTTATCCTACATCTTGTATGTCATCACTGGACCGACAATGCTTCACGATGATTTTTTTTGTTATTATTTGCATAATTTAATATTTGATGCTCTAATGCGATTTACAAAATTTTATAGGGATTCCAAATTCTTTGTTAATTGAATGTGTTTAAATTAATTTTGTTAATCAATTTCAATCGGGTCGTGATAGTGCTGGACGAATGGATGGGAATATACAAACGTCAAATAGAAAGACTCTTCTCTAAATAACTATTTATTCAACACGAGAGAGAGAGATCTGACTACAGGAAGGACATCCTCCCGCCAAGGCTAATCAACGACTCTCGTCACTTCACTCCCTAACCGGCAACGATGCACGCGCAAGAAGCGATCCATCGGTATGTAGGTGCAATGTCTCCGTATGACCACAAGAGATGGCGCTGTTAAAAAAACACATTGCAACTCAACTTGCAAGAATACTCTTTCTGAATTGCTAGAATTCAATCGCAAATACGCGACGGCACTCCTCAAAAGGTTAATGTTATGATCTATTTTTGAAACGCTCATTTGAGTGGACAATTATACATTTGAAAAAAAGAGTATTTTAATAATGTCGTAGGAAAAAATATAGGTTGATGCCTGAAATTGGTGTAATAATTATTATGTGAAAAAAGTCAAATTTATGGAGTTTTTCTATCAGCCGTAGATCTTTGTTCGTTCGAACACTCTTTTTATGAATTAGAGCGCCCATTTTTTTACTCTAATGCCCGAATATATTTTTCAACGCGGGCAGCTTTTTCTAGGTTATTTGGTGTGCCGAGGCATGAGGCAGGAGGCAGCTCGCGCAAATCTTCGCCGAGATTCATCGAATTTCCATCTCGCCTTGCTCCACCATATTTTCCAATATGCCTAGCAGGTCGGCCGCTCCCGACATATTGTCCTGACACATTGAAATATGTTTTTCCCATATTAACGACGCCGCCTTGGGAGCCCGGAGCCGGTTCCAGGACCTACACGTATCGGGCACGTAAGCGCTTTCAGTTTTAATTTCCTTTTTAGCAGGCACGTACCACGGAAAATGTACGTGAGCCCTGCCTCGATTTATGGAGTCGCAGTTGTCATCCGCTCAACTTGTTTTTAAATATTACCTTCGAAGCGCCCCAACCACGGTGACTGCGGCCCTGGACAAATGGCGTTCGAATCGACATACCGGCGTCGGTTCCTTTTTTTGATTTTTGTTCCAGGTGCAATTGACTGATATTTCTTTCTCATATACATGCACCATGGGGAAAAATGGGGTTTTTACTGCAACGCAATAACTTATCAATAAGCATATTAAACCAAAAGAAAAATATATATAACGAATAATAATTTTACTTACCTAAAGTATCTCTTATAGCCATTTAAGACATCCCCTTTGTTAGACATCGCCTGAGATTTCACTGGGTCATTACGGATCACTGAATGTCCTAGTTACTCACAAAACACAGGCAATTTAGGGACTCGTTGGTTAAGTTTGGATTTTCAAGAATCTCGGAATGTCCATGCGGAGATCTGTCAATGAACGCAGACCATGTTCTTTGGACACATTCGGGCATGGCGTCCGGTTGCGAGGTGTTTATTTGATATGTTGGTGGTCTGAAATTTGGACCAGTTGGACACGGAAACTTTCTGACTGATAAAACTCTATAAGAAATCCCCGGCTACAGATAGCACATATCGTCATTTCCACCTTTCCTGGGTCTCCTTTCTCCAATTGCCACATTCACATAAACTCAGATTTACTCATATCTAATAGCTTAATAATAAATTTAAAAATGAATTATTTTAGAATCTAATCCTTATAGTGCCATATTCATAAATCGCATGTAGGCGATATCCATTGGAGTTTTTTTTTTCAAATTTCCAAATATACCATGGGATAAAATTTTACAATCATGAGTGGGTTGCAAAATCATATTTTTTTTAAAATTATATCACAATGATTGCAATAAATCTCTCAAATTTATCGAGACGATGAATAATCATTTCACCATCCGTTTTTGATCTTGAACCTTAGCGCTGAGAGTCAAAAAGCTAACAAACTCTATCAATAATTCATCAATAAAGATAAAAATTGATGTAATATAACTTTTATGTAAATAAACGTAATTAATATCCATGAAATATATCGTATCCAATAGATAAACAATAATTTTGAGGCGAAGTTTCAAACAGAAACGTTGCCTTGAATCTGTAGACCGAGGCGCTATATGTAAATTCAATGATATGATTAACCCTTTAAATACCATCCGCACAGATTTGTGCATTTTATCAAATCAATTTTCGTTTTAAAATGTCAGCATATCAGAAATAGTACTTTTTATTTTGAAATAGTACATTATTTAACGTGTTAAAAAATGTCGGATTGTTAAATTTGTCGGATTATGGAGTACTGCCCCTGACCCCTTGTAATCCGGAATTATTTAGAAAAGAATAATTGTAATCCAAAATAATTATAAGTTTTGTGGCGTGGACGATTTATCATCCCCACGGAGTAGTGCTGTTAACAGCGACATCTTCCATCTCTCTTCAGTCGCAATGTGTTATTTTAACAGCGCCATCTCTTGTGGCCCTGCGGAGACATTGCGCCTGGATACTGACCGATCGCTTCTTGCACGTGCATCGTTGCCGGTTGGGTAGTGACGCGCAGGGGGTGGGAGTCGGGAGAGTCATCGGTTAGCCTTGGCTACGGGAGGTCGTCCTTCCTGCAGCCAAATCTCTCTCTTTCTCTCTCGCGTGGAACAAATAGCTATTTAGAAAAGAGAGTCTTTAGAATTTAGTTGAAATATACGTCGTGGACTGAATGTATCAATTGTTTACGATTTATACCTCTCCCGAAGGAAGAAGTCTAAAAGTGTTGTTTCTCGTGTGGTTTGATATCATCCCAATTTTGAAAATTTTGCTTGTTCACACATCTATTCATCCAAAAATGGGTTTTGTTGCTAAATATGATTTTTTTTAGAGAAACGTTTCTCGAACGAATTTCTGATTTTAAAAATAAAATTTAATAATTTACCCACATTATTCAACACTATAACTTTGTATGATAATTTGCCATATATTATTGAATAATTCACAGTAAAGTTTATAGGTATTGCTTTAAAAACATGATTGTTATAATTTAACAAACTTTAAGCGTCTCTATTGAAAGGTTCAAAAAAAACTATAAAATTCTTGCTTATTAGAAAATCATGTTTAATGGTCATGATAAATTGAAATTAAATTAATTGAAAAATTATGATTCAACAGCATAATTCTGTGGGTGTTCTTTGTTTGATTGGTTTGTTTAAAAAGGCTTTTATAGACAATGAAAGCATCTCAACCCAATTAAAACCAATATTTACATTCAATCACAATACGAAATCATTTGTGTGTATTTTCATCGGCAAAAATAAAAAGTTAAAAGCCCCAAATATCATCCGGGGTGCCATAAAATTTACCGATTTCGCCGTGAAAGCGAAACTTTCGCGTAAATAGATTGATTGCAAAAATTACTGCAAAATAAAAGAACCGAATGAAATAATGAAAATATAAAATATTTTATTTGGTGGTACGAGAAGCTGAAACGAAAAAGGATGAGAAAACTTTATTTCCCTTTTACTACGGCTTTATCGACTTTGGGAAGATGAGTTGTAGTTCGCTTTTCATACAGACATCATACGATCTAGAAAATTTTCTCCTTTCATCGTTTCACTTAAGCGAGGCTCAACACTTGAGTCTTCCCTCAATCAACCGATCTGATATTATTCCGATGGCAATTAATATTTGGCGTTTATGCTAATTCGTCCAAAATTAAGGCTGATATATTAGCATATAAACGCGGCTTTTAAGCCGTATAAAACACATTTAGAGCTTTAATATGCTGTTAATCAACACTGCTCTAATATAAAGAATAATAACTTTGTACCATTTCCTTATTCGAGATCGACATATAAAACTCTTTCGCGCTATAACCACCCATATAAATGTCGCCATAAACTTAATTTATCTCCCCCTCAAGGCTTTGTTTATAACATAGTGCCACATCATGGCCATCGTTAATTTTTATGTTTTTCTTAAGATGTCACATTTCTATAGCAATCGTAAATTATTTGATGAAAGCAGATTTCGCTAGTGAGGATCCCCTCCAATCTATTCAGGGGAGCGTGGTAGAATTGACCGATGATTGCCAATTTATTTCGCCTTGTCTATCTTTCATCTCCAAGCTGAGTACAAATGAGAGCTTTAAAGGCTTTAAATGCATTATATTAGAGATGGATATGAAAGACGATTTAAAGTCGACTCTGTGTCTATCGAACGCAATGGATGTTTAATCTGTTCGGCATTAATCATTATCCCTCACACGGATGGAATCGAGCCTATTTGACCCGGAGGATGTATCTCTTTTGACCCGGTAGGGGTTAATATGGTGATGAATGAAGTTCAACGATTCCCTATTATGTATCGCAATATAAATGTATGATTGATTAATCGTATCAATTATTCAAATTATAACATGGTTTGTTGTAATAAAGTTCGATCAATAACTTATAAACTTAGTGGGCTCGTGCCTAATACTATAACATTCCAAGAAAATGTTATAAACTACAATTGAATGAAAGCTTTTACAAAATTTATTAACAATTTAGTTTTTGAAGAAAACTTGATTGGCATATTGCCTTGGCATGACCTCTTTTATAAGCCCCATTTCTTCACACATTAATGTATTTTATAATTGAAAAATGTTTCATAATCAAATGGGTTTCGACAAAAGATATATATTTCATGAACGAAGTTTACTAATAAGCCCCGTATGTATAACATAGTATTTGCAGGTAAAATATTCATCATGAATGAATCCTACATTGTCTTTTTTTAGTAATATACAACAGTTTAGTACATATGTCATCACTACACAGATATTTTCAAAGCTGAAATGGTTTTCATAAAAAGCCTCAACCGCACAATATATTTCCCATGACATTCAAACAAAGTCGTTACAGTGTATTGTATGTATTTTTTATAATAATCGAATAATGGCCAAATCAATTTAAAATACGATATAAATATTGTTCCTCAGTACTCTATCCATTAGAGTACAGTTAGAGTAGAATTTGATAGTTGTACGTACATTAGATTCACGAAACGATCTCCGCCTTAAACAGAGGTCGTATACCTTATGATCATCGCCATTAGCGCTTCTAATGACTTCTCAGTGTGATCTTCGCGACCGAATAAAGCGACGTCGCAGCGGCGAAGGTAATCAAATTAATAGTACTCAGAAAAGGAGACTAGTCATCGACATTATCCCCTGTATGCAATAGGCTGTTGAAGATAGTGATATCGTCTTTTGCACAGAGACCTCCGGTTCTTTCTATATTCGGCAGTTTCACATTCCACTGTATAGTACAGAGTAAGTTGCGCGCACCCAACTCATGTTATTTGGGCTACTCCAGCATCATTTTATTAGCAAATCTGCCATATCGCCAATCGACCTGCTCGCTCACGAGATACAGGCAATACAGAAAGGTGAAGACAATAATAACGCTAAGCAAAGCACCATGGCGGCGTGGCAATAGTGGGCTCAAGACACCCATAGTGGGTAGTGTCAGATTTGTACTGACTAAACCCCTCCCTTGTCCTTCTCTGTCCCCCTGGTATTGTTTTCCGCATTGAACATAAGAACCTGGGTAGCCAGAAAGCACGGTCAACTCTGCTACCACTTGACCCAGGTCCTCACTGGGCACGACTGTTTTGGTAGCTACCTACACAAAATAGGCATAGATCACCGAAAGGGACATCCTACGGGAAGTCAGCTTGCTCTCCCCTAGCAACATGGTACCTTTAATGTTAACGAATGCTAGAGCATGGAATGCGTGGTGCAAACAAGACAAACGGAGAGCCCATGAGGAACACATCGCTGCCACTCTTGTGTAATAATTAATTAGAAGCCCAAGAAAAGGGAGGTTTAGTGGGTAAACATCCCACACTTCCGCCCTTCGCAAAAAAAATATTAGCAAACCGACAGGGCTGCTTTCGTTCACCTCTATTCTACACCGTTAATTCAAGGGTTCAACTGTTACCCACGGGCGTAAGGTTGCTTCCCCCTGGGGCTTTTATGGGTGAGCACCATAAAGTGAAACACCTACCCGGTCCTATTCGAGAAGCATTTTTGCAATAGTTACAGATACACTACCAACGATTCTCCCTCTCTTTGTGCTACATATAAACAACCACACACATACACACGCCGATATGCCAAAGATGTGACATTAGCTAGCTAGTCAATTTCAGATCACAACCTCTCATTATTTTTCTACTTTCTAAGGCACTGCCTTAGCTGTTGTTGTTATTATTATTATATATGGGAATGGTTTCCTATTATGAGATGCTCATTCGTAATATCAGCGGTCTGAAAAGCGGACCGGTTGGACACACAAACCTTGTGACCACTCACTTCATGTTTATGGGCCCTTTTTATGGTCGTGGAAGCACACATAACGACTATTGAGACTAGAATTACCCTCTCCCTAATCTAAGTAATATATATCTATATCAATTAAAATGATTTATTATAATGTCATTTAATAATATGCACGGAGATATTACAAACGATTCTCATTCTGACCGATCACTTTTCGTGACGTAACGCATCTATATAAATGTCACTTTAAAAACATTTTTAATGGAGACAAAGAATACGTTTTCTCCGGATCATGTTTCCATACAATTGTCTGCAAGTTTAAATTCTAAAAAAATGATCACGTTCTGTTCTTCCTATTTATTGCCAAGAAATTCAGATGGCGCCTGTATAATTGAATATTTTCCGCAAAGGATTTTCTATAATATTGTCTTCTCTTGTTCATTTTTCAGCACATATGAATTTGTCAAGCAAATATATACAAATCATACACGTATAAGAATAGATATTCGCTAAATTATACACGGCGAAATTGGTTTTCGGCGATTTATACACGTTTTCCCAAAACGTATACGTTTTTAACGTGGCTCCGTCGATACGTTCGCTTCTGTACGAATCGTTTTGCGGTGAACATTCGAAGGGAGTCATTATAATTTATGAATTTATATAATTATGATGGTAATAATGACTATTTCACGACGTGATAATACACGGGACGATAAAACAGTCAAATTTTTACATCGCGTGTGCTTCGGTACGGAGACCTTATCGGAACGTGTAAAAAATGTCTCCATACATTTTTCATACGTAATTGCCGGGATATGTATCGCTGCGATTTGCCATATGTGATATTTTAATGTACGGTTGTCAACGGGAGATTTGAATAAAGAAAAATGGCTCGACATCATTAAAAAGTATGTGCATTAGACCGATAAAGCCCACGGTACTTATGGCGGAATGTCTGCGTCGTGGATGTAGCCAAGAGCGAATTCTTTGCGGTGATGTAATATCGGAAAATATTGGTTTGGTGGAAAGTTGTTTTGCAGACTGTACGAGAAAGCAATTTTCTTTGGTTTTTTTCTTATTCCATTTTTTTGTTCAGCGTAATGCTACACTAGCGAATAAAATGAAGAAGGTCTTTGGTGTTATTGAATCAAGTCGAGTTATCCAGACAATGTTCAATTCCATAAATCTTTGATTCGATATGCGAAATTATCTATATTTTGCATACACATCGGAAAAAGTCTGCATTGTAATATTGTTCGGCATATTGTCGGAATTCAAATTGAATGAAAAGCATTAACAATATTTCATATTTTCCACAAAAACGACAACGAAACACGGAAACACAAATTTAAGTACAATTTTCATATCATTACATACATCTCCGATTTATTTTATAGCCACCACTCACCATAACTATAGACTCTTTGTTATATTGAAGGTAGTCCCAGAAGTACCCGACCTGATGTTGGGTGGGATTGGGTGGCAGAATTTAAATGAGGCCGTATGAGCTGCCAAGACGAACATCGTGAGCCACCTATACAAATTAGCCTCTAGGGGGGGGGGGACTTCCTTATTCATAGAAATCGTTTGTATGTCCAACCGGTCCAACTTTCAGACCGTCGACACAAGACAAAAAGTGTGAATTACTTGTGTTATCTTTGGTAGGTCGGGTAATTCTGGGACTACCCTCGTACATATCATTTATTCCGCTGAGCAAACTTGTCGTGGAACTGTTCCATCGACATTTTTATGATTAACACACGAAAAAAGAGAGTGGATAGTGGTTCAAAATAATGAATTACGAGCTGAAATCGTCAAGCCATAAAATTGATTTAGGTTGATGGACTATGATGAAAGATTCGCCCTGAAGGCGATTACTCCCGGTTTGCGTGTCTTCGCCGGTGGCTGAAATGCGGAGGTTTCTTCTGTTAGTTAATCAAGTGACTTGGGCAAAAGTCACGATTGAATGCTTTAATCAAATCACGGTTATATTTACCTTCGGAATCCTGCCAGAGATCCGGTGGTTGTAGCGCGTTTAATCACTCGCTAAAGTTTTGTGCTTTATTCAGTTTTACCCCACGTAGGGTGGATCGTTACCTTCGAAAACGATTTGGCTCGTGAGCAATAAAACAGCTCCACTGTTGCTCGACAATTTCAGAGACAAACTAACCCGATTCCGTAACCAATTCCGATAAATAAATCAAGAAAATGAATCTGGTTTTAAAATTGTGCTCAATGAAAGTTGACCTTAACGTTGTAAATACCGCACGCACAAATCTGTGCGTTTCATCACATTGAGTTTATGCTCAAAATCAAACACGTAAAATATTATTTTTATGCAAAGGTATAGGTTTAATTAATTCGTTGACAATCTCGCATATGCTAGAAACGGACGCTATATATATTATATATACATAAAAATGTAAAGGATATTTGGGTGCTACAAGAACTATATCAAGTATCTATTCGTAATTGTAACATAAAAATTAACTAAAATAAAATGAAATACTACAGTTAATCCTCCTATAGCGTTAACTTCATTTGCGACGTATTTTATGTAAGTGACGGATAAAATACGTAAGGTCAATGCCACCTTGTACGAGTTATTCATTTGCGCTTGTTTACAAACAAAATATGTTCAAATTTTGTATGGGTATCTAAATTTCTATAGCATGGTCCCCATCTCGACGCTATAGAAGAGTTGACTGTAATTTAAAATTTTAAGCGAATTTCTCTGCATTTAGTAGATTTTTTTATTTACTTGTTTTATACTTGTAATATCACATATTTAAATTTAATAATTTAATTCATTTTATTTTCAGTAGGAGATCGAACCACTGTACTACGGAAGAACCCCGCAGGTAGTCCAAAAACTTCTTAATATCCATATTTTAAGTCTTCCACCGTAAGCCACCCACTATATGCCACCCTTTGCACACATCGCATGCCACCCCCTCTTTATCATCATTTTGTAATTATAGCGTTTTGACAAGATCTTCCTTGAAGATATCCAACAATTTTTATCAGCTTTATTATAATCGATGTGAAAATTTACAGATAAAGACTATTGTATGGTTATTTTAACGTAAATGTTATGATGGTAAAATATATCGGTCAGCCTTAAAATATCACAGATTTTGAATTGTAAAATGGACTGTTTTTTAGTAGCTTGAGGATTTGGTTTATAAATTTGTATTAAGCCTATTGCTTTGATATACATATGACACTCTTGAAAACCCATGTTATATTTGAAGTAAAAACAATGAAGAGGGTCCATATTAATCCTACAAAATTTAGTGGTCATTTATGCTGTAGCCAAATATTCCCCGACAAAGGAATGCGCTATGGTTTGGTCCAAAAGTTCTGATTAAATTGAATTTAATTTTTTTTCATCGTCTAATTACAAACCATCAGCGCTGAAATTAAGTATCAATTTGCTGAGAGCAGGCTCCGATGGAATTTTTAAATTATTACGGTCCCAGCGCGAAGGTCTGATAAGATTTAGAGCGGTCCTTAATGTGTTGAATTAGTACATTTAAAGCAGCGCCAGTAGTGCGGACCCACTTTTAATAATATTTATTGCCCCGTAGGAATTAGCTAACTAGAATGGGCGTACCAGGAAGACATATGATTAGAAACGGACGACGCTAAGCCGAAGGGTGGCCTGATTTACGTGACTTTCCTTGAGCCGTTTTTTCTGCGTTTTGTTCCGACTAAATAATACAGATGTTATACAGGTCTGTTTGTGTAGCGACTAAATATAGATGTGTTGGGTATTAGCTGAGGTGGGATTTTATCAAGCGATAGACGCTGCCTTAATGTGTTATTGTCACGCCATAGTCCCAAGAACGTGGTGCCCTATGCGTCACCGATCCCCTAGATAACCGCATTAAAATAAGAATGTTTCTAATTAGGCGAGATCTAGTAGAACGTGTCGAGTGTTTTTGCTAGATTATCTCGAAAGCCTACTTCAACTTTGAGCAGAGTATTCCCATAGAGCCCATGCTGACCTGAAAATGAGGCTAAATTTGAACTCGTTGCTTTAAGCACGACAAATATAGCACAAGTTGGCTTATGCTAAGTAGAAACCAGCAAATATTATTGCTGTTTTAGTTATAACCCCTAACGCTTCTAAATGTCCCTCAAACTGATAATTCTAAAATGTTAATTATTTTAAGCATAATCCATGATTGAAGCAAAAGCATCCCTTAAAGTATCATGTTTACTTGCCATGCACATAAGGCTTGATTTTTATGACTTGCCCTCGATTACATGAGTTTAGTACTTGTAATAAATACACGATGTTTCAATGTAATAAATCAAGTATCTTAAAAGTCGCTTCCTTTGAAGTTAATATTAGAAAAGTGCAGCGGGGGAAATGGGAATATTGTCAACCATAAGTCATTTTGGTGTATGAAGAGTATATTGAAAAATGCCCGAGAAAACTATATTAAAATCTAATAAAATTAAATGTATCTAGCATTGGAATGTTAATCAAATATTATTTTTTGTGGAGTAAAAAGCATGCGCTGGTAAAAATAAAGGAAGATTTGATAGATTTTGCCGTGGGAAGATGCATTCTTATGAGCTTCCGCGGTCCGATAGCAAACAGACCCGCGTGAGGCCGTCCCTATTAGAGTGTACGCTTAGAAGTAAGTAAAGCCTAGAGTTTCAATGACCATGTTTTGCTATACTTATAGATGTAATATTTGTATGTCCACCACTTATCGTCTATACCAAAGCTGGCAAACACATGGCCCGCGGGCCGCATGTGATCCACAATGAATATCCCGGGATAATAAGAACGATACAAATGACTTAATAACCAAAACATTAAGCCAGAGAAAAGATGCGATGCGTCCATGGATGATCAGATTAAAATTGGTGTAAAAAGTGTTTTTATTTAATTTTTATACCAGTGGCAAATCCTTAAGCTTTTCTTAAGATCCCTCTGGTCTACATAAATCCACTTTTCTCCCAGAACCGCGCAGCGTAAGTCAAGCTTATATATCAATAGATTAACCTTAGCACTGTTGATAGCATACAATATTCATTCATTTCTTAGCAGAAATATAAAAAAATACATCTTCAGTATTAGTAACAAAATAATGCATTCATTGAAACTTGAAATCGCACGGCATTGAACATTATTAAGCGCTATGTATGCTTTTTGCAATATTTGAGAATATTAAGATGTGTAGAGGCACCTTTACAGTACGACCTTGCCATCGATGAAAGAATGTATGATGAGACGCAAGACATCCGTCTCTGTCTTTGATTCACTAATCTCCGGACTCAATGGGCGAAAATGCGTTTTTTGTGTCATTCGAGTTCGAACGCACATATGCGTGATTACTCATCAACGGATTAATAAAATTTATTGTTAATAGAAATATTGAAATAGGTTCATTAAAATGTTGCAAAAACTTCATTAAATCTAATTAAATCAAGTATCAATTTGATTAATGATTATTAAATAAATATAAAAATAAATTGTGTATCTCTGAACGATATTATTAGAATTTTGGATCTAGCCCCATATGGCAAAATCTTCTACTCGCCAAAAATTTAATCGAGTTTGCGATTGCCTCCTTTCTAATGGAATTTTTCTTTGGGGTTGGATCGTAAATTAATTTTCCACTTAATATACAATCCTTTGGACTTTCAATTTAATTTCCCCACAACAATCATCTGTATTGAAAAAATATATACAATATCAATCAAATATTTCAAAAAATGTATTTTCAAAATCTATATATATTGTAAGCTTATAATAATTAAATTGCATTATGTATCCTAAATATATATATTTTCCATATATACATACATTTAAATAAAAATATTAAATTTTCTTCTTTAGAATTAATGTCACCCTAGTCTTTTCGAAATAGTTGTCGCTTTAGGGCGTGCATTTTAAATAAGGAAGTTTACCTGCCGCACCCTGTATTATACGTATTCCTCTAACTAGGATTGATTTCAGAACACCATTAAGACACTTTGAATTATGTAGCTTATTTGTAGCAAATTAAGCACCGTGACGTGAAATTGATGGATTTGTTGTGTAAGCGCATTCGGTGTATAAAAAATAAACAGCTATATTTTCCTGTTTCTTAAAAGTTTCGGGGGGGTCCATAAATTAGAGGTAATCGACGCACACCCCTAGAAAATCCCCTGTCGCTCGACATTCAAGGAAATGTTACGAATATTTTTGTCAAGGAAAAACATTTATAACGCAGATAAGTTCAACGCGGTGATGAATATAAATGAAAACCGCCCATTTGCCTGTCTGGAAACTTGCTTATTAATCACATTTTCCAGTGGGGGGACGAGCCGGCCCTGTTCAGGGTGCACAGAAATCACAAATGGTGCCAGCACGTTCGGCGAAGACTTTAACGTCCTCTAACAGCCGCGAATTAGGACGAAATTATTTATGTTATAATGCCCTCGTCAAGCATACATCCGACGGTAATGTTCTTATAACGAGACGTTCAATGTCAATTTCTTGTCTTTCTTTGCCAGTTTCGCTTCCGGAGGATCAAAATCGCATTACCTTAATTTAAATCTAATAAATGACTAATTTTCCATTAGCAAATTTTTTTGTAATAAAAGTTTTAGCGCAGTAGGGCATATTTACTTGATCGTCTCTATGATAAAAATAGAAATACCTTTGTCTTAGCTGATATTTTTATTAATGATGAGAAAGAGAGAGAGAGACATCTGGCCCCGGGAAGAACGTCTTCCCACAGTCAAGGCTATCCAACCATTCTTACAACTCCCACCTCCTGCGCGTCACCCCCCGACCAACAACAGTGTATACACAAGAAGTAATAGGTTGAGTTATTTCAAAGGCTATATTTCCGTAGCTCCGCAGAAGATTTTGCTGTTAAATTGATAAAATTTCGACCTTCTTCTGACACTTCTGAATCCCATTTCTGACACCAATGTATCTTAGACTAGGGTCCATGAGGCGCCTATCTTCCGCGTGTTCATCGAGAAGGCAGCACTTGCACGAGGGTTCGTTATTCTATCTTGAATATGCACATCTGAAATACTGCCTATTTTGAGCAAAAATCAGTTATGTAATTTTAACTAAAGAAAGAAAAAAGCCAAGGAAGTGCTTAAATATTATTTTATACTAGAGTTGAATTTTATGAAAAACAGATTTAAGTGGGAAAAATAATCGATTGAAAATGAAACTTCTGTGGGCGAAGATCGATTGAAGATGAGATTTAACCAAACGATTATACTAGCATTTTAGCAGAAACAATTTTAAGATTTATTTAGAAAAAAATAAGGTTGCAAAAATATTAGCTTATGAATGATCTCGACGATTTTGATTCCTTTTTTAAGGAAAACTTGCTGAAATGCTGTGGAAAGAATTTGGAGCTGTTATGTGAGAATTCAGAGCGAACTATTGGAAAGCTTTGGGGGGGAAACTTTTGCTATTAAAATTCATGCCATAGAAAACTACCATAAAAGGATAGGCTTTTATGTATACAATTGCTGACTTACCACCAAACATAAAAGATAGGAAAACGTCTCTAAACTGCCGTAACGCAAGCATTTTTCACAAATTTGAGTTATAATAACTAATTAGATTTTTAGAAGCATCTTCTATCCACTCAAATTTTAAGGCTATTGCCGTTATCCACTACTTTTGCTCATTTTTCTGGCTGTATTTAAATTCCACGTCAAAAAAACGACACGTTTTTTGATATCTTCACCAGAAATGAAGTGCTGTTCAGCCAGGCTATGAGTTATCGATCGAATAAATGGTAATCAGAAAGAGCAATATCTAGAGAGTACGACGGCTGGGGTAAAACTTTCCATTTCGTCGCTTACAGGTAGGTTTTGACCGCTGATTTGATATCGGGTCTAGCGTTGTTTGGTTTGGAGGAGCTTATAATCCCACCAAATACAGAGCATGAGCTTGAAACTATGGATATTCCTCTTTGGTGTCGATGTTACTGTTTGGCCGGGCTTAACCCATACATTTGAGATTATCATAATATACCCACTTTTCATCGCTAGTCATAATACGATGTAAAAAGCATTAACATTTTTTACTGCTGGAACCGTTGTTCACATGCGAAAAGACGTCTTTCCACATCTCTCGACTTCAAGTCGTAATGCACCAAAGATCCTTTTGTGTCTTTCCCAATGCTGTCAGATGTTTCAAAATAATTGTTCGATCAACTCCTAATTATTTTGCAATTCAGATTGCATTTGACATGGATCTTCATCAAGAAATATTTCCAATTCTTTGCCTTCAAACTTTTTTGGTGCATCACTGCGTTCTCATCAAAATCATTATTTTTGAAGCGATTAAACCAATTTCCGCATGTTATTTCTACCAGAGCATGTTTACCATAGATTTCCACAAGAATTCTATGTGCTTCAGCAGCAGATTTTTTAAAACTAAAGTAGTGCAGTAAAAATTCCCACAAATATAGTTTATATGACACAAAATTCAATATGTTGTTTTTTGTTGTTTAAACTTTAACGGAAATACACCAGGATTTGTTATGGCATTTTTTATATAATACTAAAATAATAAATTTTGGGCGATTTGGTTTTTCGAAATTCTTTCAACACCACATGCAAAAATGTCGTTTTGCGAAAAACGCGTTTAAAGTTTTAAGTACTTAAAAGCTGTTGAAAAGGAAAATATACTTTTAATCAGCGATTCTATTTTAATAAAATAATCTTTCAGCTATAATATCTCAGATGTGTCTTTTTTGGCTGATCTGGCGTCTATGCGAGCTGTTCGTTTTTTTAGAAAATTCGAAGCCTTGGCTTTTGACAAGGCGTATAAGGCATCTGAACTAATTATGATGCTCATGACTGACCATTATAATTACAATAAGTTCAAATCCTTCGTTAAAAATGTAAACTGCAGTATGTGTCGTGACGAGGTGTAGTAAATACCGGTGATGTATTTACTACACCTCGACTCTAATAATGGGAATACGATATGAAATATAATAGATACGGGGTTCAAAATTTTTGTATTCCTCCGTAATATAATTACGAATCACATCGAAGTATTATAGTATATAAGTATTCATCTGGAGCAACGGAAATAAATAATTTGTCGGGAAATCGGGAATTTTGCGAGTTTTATTCCGTGTCTCAGCAGAAAGGAATTTACCAGTCACATTGATGGTATTATACGAAAATGGGGGCTCACGCGGTCATTAACTCGAACTAGCATTTAAATATCTGATGAAGATACCTCCAACGAGTGTGGAGACTTTCAGCAGTAGGTTGCCTAGCTACCAAAATCAGATCCAGACTAAATGACGAAACACTCGATGTTTAATGTTACTTCGGGAATATTTATATTTTTTTAGTATTTTATTAATCTATTTTTGAATTGTATTTTTATCTTCTTTTAAATAAATTAAATTCTTTCGTCTTCAAATTATTTTTTATATTTAACAAATAGACTTATTGGAAATTTTTGATCAAATTTATCAATGTAATTTCTTAAACCATTGAAAATCCCAATCCCGGGATCCCGGAACTGATCCCGGGATGGTCTATTGCAATGCCGAAATCCTGAGATTGAAATTTTGGCTCGGGATTGGATTCCCTAGTCTAGTATATTTTAATCAATCCGATTACTGACTTTAAATATGTTGATTTAAATACGCTTGATATTGAAATCTAGCTTCTGATTAGAATTTGTTTCTGCCATGTACCTGAACTTAATCCATTACTATTTTGTATGTGTCATATACCTTATTTTTACTAAAGATCGAATCTATAACTTTTTTTAAAAATCACGTGTACTTGAAATGGAAACAAGTTCGTAAGCACACCCATGATAAATTTAAGCTCAAATCGTTGTAGATTCGGTACACACGATACGAGCACAACTTCTCACCTGGACACACCTTCCAGCGAGAATAATAAAGGGTTATTTAAATTTTATTCAGATGAAATAGTAAACAGGTGACACGCACGCTTTGTACACAATTTTTTCTTCCATATTTATTATAGCAGTACATTTTTTATAATATCATTAGAATGGGAGAGTCGCCCGAGCGCACAATGGTGGTTGCCTTACAATAAAATTGAGCATCTCTGGGATGGATTAGACGCCTTCGGATGACAATGCATGGAGGCTTTTTTATGTTCGATGATATAAAATAATTTAAATAAGTGCTTGATATTATTTTATATTGCCCTACTTGTAGCGGGTGGGACTGTTTGTTATTCGCTGGGAGGTCTATCGTGTGCATGGACGCCTTCGTGTCATTATTGAAATGAATTTGAAGCCATTATTTCTGTCATAAAGCCTTTTGAGTTACGGGGTTGTTTGGATGGCTGTATATCTCGAAAGTGTATTCAAATTTTAAGTTGTTATCATTCAAACAATGGCCATATGAAATTAAAGCAGCGGGGCTATTAAGGGGGCTTAAATAATAATTGTTCCAAGTTGCTAACATGCTATTGAGTCTCAAATTATCCATTAATTTATAGAGCAATTTAGCGTTATTCTGTAAGATCAATGATCAAAAAAGCACAAATTTAACATAAAAAAAAACGAAATAGGTATTATATTGTAATATAGCAAAATAATTAAGAGCCGTATTTTTCCATCAGATTCAATGTGCTTAGCGGACCACAAGGACTTAAAATTGAAACGATTTTTCCCCCCAGTGTATTTACATATAAAAAATGGCGTCTGATTCTATTTTTTACAAGAACACAAACGCTTGTCCCTCGTCAGCATTTGTTATCTTCAAATCCTACGCGCCGTGTTTTGTAAGAGGCTCTATCAAATTAAGTAAAATTTGTGCCCGCAAGGACAATGCCCGTGGGCGTAATACTGTCATATTAATATTTTAACATTGTCATGGGACAAGAAAACAAACACCCATAGCATATCTGTCTTATTCTTTAAATTTCGGTACCTTTATCTGTCCTAAAAACTCGAGAAGATTTGCATAGGATAAAGATGAAACGTAACACAATAAAAGACATATTATGCCTCTACATAAAAGACAGATTATCATCAATTTAAAACCTTGACAAAGCCATTTTAAATTTATTCATTTCCATTATTATTTAATAACATGAATAAAATATTACATGATTTAAGCATGAAAATCGAACATAAATTTAGGTCATAGTCTAAATATAAATTCATAGAGATGCTATGCGCATGCGTCGCACTGCCACTACTGTTAGTATGTCTATACATAGCATAAAGCAACCACTACACCAGCAGCTTGTCTATTTTATTATATATTACACAAAGACAGCCTAATGTTTTAGCAAGCGTTCTAGAAGTTTCACTTCTACCGCGCGATATTCTGAAGCATTTTTTGCAAGCGAGTTAAAAAAAATAGCAAATCCTCAGTTTATTCATCATTTTCATATATTACTACGATATGTAGTAATAGCGTGATACGAATGTCAAAAGTGCTTAATATTGGTCAATCTGCAAATCCACTCCGATTGAATATTAATCCATAGACTTAAACAATATAGACAGATGCAATATCCATCGAGCTTTGGATCTCAGCTTCAGTCCAATTAACAAAAATCTTTCATCTGTTAATATTTCGAATTTAAATTTGAAATGTAATATTCTTGCAATAAATTCACAAGTCAATATCCTGATAAAAAATATGTTCTACATTTAGACTAATTGGCATATGTGAAGAAATAGTATTTATTAAATTTATTACACTTAATTTACGAGAGATTCAAATATAACCCGGAATTTTGCCGTAAAACTTTTTGGTGATATATAAAAATACAAATAGATTTTTTTTTACATAATTCTCTTTATTGGGAATACATTTATTTTATCAGATAGAAGCTTTTTGATCCCATCACTGAAGAAAGAAGGCAATTGCTCTAAAATCTAGTTGCGCACGTATTGTTCGACCACAGCGTCGTCTTTAAATCGTTGCCCTCCGAATGCATCTATAAATACATGGTAGTTACATGGGGCCTAGTCTGGACTGTAAAGTGAGTGTTTCCAGTATAATTGGGTACTGTATGCCACCACGTATTGTCATGCAGAAGAAGTACAAGTTGAGATCGGACAGACAGCGATTTAGTGGTATTTTGGTCTCTTTAAGAGTCATTGCCTTGCACTGCTATGCAGTCTGCTCCGAGTGTTCTCGGATTATTTTCTTGTGGGAGGAGAATCTTCTATAAGACACCCTGGGTTTGGTCCCAGGGTAGTGTCAGATTTTTACTGACCCTTAAACCCCTTTAAACCCTTCTCTTATCCTTCTCGATCGATCTCCGCTTGGCTTGATAGCACGCCGCGGATGTTTCTTTGCCGATCCACAGGTATGCACCAAAAAATCCATATCCAGTGAGGACCTGGGTCAAACGGTAGGTTGTTTCTCCGTGTTTTCGGGCCCTCCACCGGTTTACGACCGGGATAAATCGGTGGGTCCATCTTCTCTTGCTAGACTGATCCCATCTCTGCTGCCAGGCTTCCTTCAGTTTCTGGTCATGCTCCAGCAAGCTACACAGGAGAGTCATACACCACTATTTTATCCCTTAGAAAAAATACGAACTGAACTTCCAGGTTTCCTTTATTCTGCGCTTTTCAAAAGGAAGCGAGATTCGTACAAGATGACTGGTTTCAGACTACGTGCACCTGACGGTGCATTAGAGAAGGAAAAACAAATTAATTAATTACTACGCCAAGTCACTCCCACCATGAGTCCAACCTCAGCTTGAAGGAGGCTGACGGACAGAAGAGACTTGGTATTCGTATTGATTCGGTCAACTGTAGTATCTAACCACGAAGACGTGCCACTGTTGCCTTTTGCTCCTGAATTTACTAGGCTCTTGAGGATAGTGGTGTCACCTTTTGCACAAAGTCATCCTGCTTCTTTTGTAATCGGCAGTTCTATATACATAGTTCTATTGCAGTTTACGGGTAAACAGCACAGGGTATGCTGCGCACTCAACTAATGCTACCTGGGCTACCCTGGGCTGCGAGTGTAAAGTTGCCCCTCTCCCCTGGAGTTTTATGGGGTACCCATATTAGCTGTTTGTCTCTCAATCACTAAAATAACTTTCGAATCAGGAAATACCGTAGCCATTTATTTTCCAACGCTGTTTCTTGAGCTTCAGACCATTTCGTTTGACGAAACTTTTGGGCCAAATCAAACTCTTGGGTCTTTCTTAGAGTAGCATCATCGAACTTTGCCTCAAATCTCATAATTACGCGTTGCGCAAGGGAATCACTAATATATTTGTACCTAACAAAATTCCGGTTTATATTTGAATCTTGTAATTAAAATGATTACATTAACATTAAAAAAATATTTTTTTACTCAATGATTTTTTAAATTAAAATTTAAATGATTTGATATTTGAAATCCAAATTCTTAAATTTAATATATTAGTGACATCTTACGGATGTTTTGTAAATTAAAATAAATACATATATATTTAATATTTATAAATATTGATATTTTTTATTTATAAATTAATACAAAAAAATATAATATTTTTTAAAATTATTAAATATGTTACATCTATTTTTAGTAAATTTATTAAATATGTTATATCTTTTTTTAACAAATTTATAACATTTGTCATTTTTTATATTTTTTTAGTTTATCAATATAACTAATGAAAAATTAGGAATATTTTTTAATATTTTGAAAAAATTATTAAATTAAATTTTATTCGTGAAATTAATGGCATCCGGCATTTTTTTTTTTATAACGTACCCCTCAAAAATATTATACAGCTGGTCATTTAAATTTGTATGATTATTTGCAAATCGCCTATATATATTTATACAATAATGTAATAGAGTAATGACCCCAATAAAAAACGCCCCCCGGGCAAGTATAAAATATTCGCTTTTCCGTCGTAAATTGAATGTGACGATTTGTCGCACTTAAATCAAAACCGGTCTGCGTTATATGCGTGCCCAAAAGCACTGATTTATTAGGCCTAATCAGCTCTTATTTTGAAGGCTTCGCGTGCCCCGGACCAAAACAAAACCAAACAAATGTTCGGGGGGCGCTTGACGAAAACAACCCCCCACCCCTTCGGCAATTTATGAATAAATTAAGTCTTAATTACTCGTCGGAATACTAGAGGGCAATAAAGTCGCGCGCAATTTGTCCAAAATCCGTGGCCCATCCGTGAACGCTTTTCGCCCTGTCGCTTATACGTTCTTGACATGGAATACAATAATTCCGTTCTCGCATGAACACCGACAAAAATGTATATTGTGATTAGGTCTAATTTATGATTTCAAAAATACATGTTTTCATTTGCTTGCCAGATTCGGATCTATCCGAAAAAGCTCGACTTCAAAATGTTCGAGCTTTGGCGGCTATATCCGTATCGCAATTATTTCTTACACTTGAATCGATGCAAATGGATAAGCTTTTTTAAGCAGGCCAACTGGAGCCACCCCTTATTTTTACCATGCGTATGTAGTATAATTAAAAAAATAATTTATTTATTGCACGTGTAGATGGCTCTGTGATTTTTTGATAATTAAATTAATTTAATTTAATTATTTTTTAGCATGCTGTTAAATTGACCCAGCGCTGCATCGTTCTTTTAATGCACCGTGAGTGCATATTTCGAGTCACGTGGGATTATCATAATGAATGGTGGCCCCCTTTTTTGAGCTTTGACCTTTGGCTCTCTACGCTATTTGGGTCTCATAATAAAAGGATATCCTGTAAAGCGCAGCCATTTTTCGCTGCTGGAGTCAATCTGGGAATGTTCTTTTAAATATAAAAAAATACGATATAATGATTTTTAATATATTAATCTCCATGATCCATATAGCAGTGTGATCTGACAAGAGCGGTTTACCAGTTTATCGTTACCTGTTAAGACAGAAACTATGCCCCGCCCTGCTCTGACCCGGGAGTCCCTGGACTAATCACAGAGTGTCTTCTTTCAGTTTTTTTTAATCCTCGGGTTCCTGATGGGGCACGGATTGTTTTGCGGCATACCTGGCAAGAATGAAAATGAAAGATAGTTCGAACTGTATACGGGGATCCTTTCATGGACGTGGATCACGTTCTATGGTCGTAGTTTGGGCATGTCAGCCGAGAGAGAGGTGCTCCTGTGCCGTGTCAGGGGTACTTTTTTCTGGATCCTCTTGGCCACACACGGTGCCTTTTCGGCGTTTAAGTCCTTCTACCACAGTTTCGAAGCCAAATGCGCCTTGGGACAGTTATTATTTTTAGTATCCGTCCTTTCCCAAAACATGTCACTAAGGGTTGACCATATCCTTATCTCAACCTAAGTGTGAATATAAAAATAAAATAAAATCTCCAGGGGCAAAGTCCCAAGCGCCCACCTTCAGACTACATGCACCTGTAATCATGCCATCAGCTTGAAGGGGGCTGCAACAGATAATGGACTGCTCCCCCTTCCGCATATAGTGGTGTCGCCTTTTGCAAAGAATCCTCCTACTCCTTCTGTAATTGACAGATCCACATTCCACTTTACAGGAAGGCAACACAAGGTAAGTTGCACACCCAACTAATGTTAGCTGAGCTACCCTAGCAACATTTAATGGCGTAGGGTTAATCATGGGCGTAGGGTTGCCCTCTCCCTTGGGTTTTTTGAGTAGGTACCATAGAGTGAATTACATGGTAGCCCCGTGCTGCTAATGCGTCTGACCCAAGAGCTCTCGAACTAACCCCGGACACGAAGTGTCTTTCTTCGTGTTTTTAGTATCCTGGGCACGGAGTTTCCTGATGCCCACTTTCAGACTGCCTTCAATTCATCACAAATTCAACCTCAGTTTAAAGGGGGCCACAGCAGATGATGGACTGCAGGAGCTCCTCCTTCCCTATGGTATTCGTATCGGTTTCAGTCATTTCGCAGTGCCTGTCTAAGGACGCCTTTTGCACAAATTCCTTATGCTCTTACTAAGATCGATAGTTCCAAATTCAAATTTACGGGCACGTAACATACACATAACTGGGTTACCCAGAAGCGTTTATTGAGCTAACCAACGAGGCTGATTTCACCCACCTTTACTCCACATCATTACTCCAGGAGTGAGACTGTTACCCACGGAAGTGGGGTTGCCCCCCTCCCCAGGTTATCTTTGGGAATAAATCAATGAGATCAAACCTGGAGATAGTGGACATGTACGAAAAAACTCCAGTTTTGTCCGAATCCACCATTTATTATAGATAGGGCATGTAGCACGGATGCCACAGAAAAGGATTTCTGTAGTCAACCTTAATTTCTATCCAAGCGACGGCAAACTCATCAGTAGGCTTTGTTTTCACTGGAATAGTCAAACAAAAATAGATGTCGCATTTTCTGGACAATTGGAGAGAGCAGGCTCAATACAAATAAAAGTAATGGTCGTTGGTGAGTGGAACTCTCTTGCAGGACATTGTTAGTCATACGAACACAGGATTAACAATAGCATTCATCCTTTCTCTTGCATGTGCGCATGCTGCGGGAAGACGTGTTCTTCCCGCTGGCTTCATTAAGTCTCGTGACTGTGCCCTTTCTCTCAGATATGTAAAAAAATATTAAGAACGTAAACTTTCGTGCTCATTCATTTTAAAGCGTTAATTGGGATGGAGCTGCAGAATAGTTGATGGTATCCCTTTGGAACCCCCATTTACGTAAGATAAACCAATCAAATCCATTAAAATACACCCTTATTAATCCTCTTGGTCCTTTAGGTCTAGTTGATTTGTACGTCTCGCAAATCAAAAGTAAAAGTAGAGTCTCCTGATGAATTCAAATTATAACAGCAATATAAACCATTGACCAGATGAATCGACGTTAAGTCAAGTTGTTGGTGAAACATCTTGGAATTGTTGGCTCTTGAGATATACGTGATCATGCATAAAATGTCAACGTAAACAGCAATGAATCGTACACGTGATATTTGCTTACGAAAATATTTATTTTTTATAATTTAATAAATACAATGAATATTTCATGAAGATATTATGTTATTATATAACATATTTATGGGACTCGTTTGTATCCCATTCTTAGAATATGTTCAATATTGTACTGCTTATTTAAATTAGTATAATAACTCAAAGTAGTTGATGAGTAACTGCTGTACAATAACACAACGTAATGGATTAGTTGCGAGTAGTTCCTATTGTAATCTCCTCGTAATATTAATTTCATATTTGATAAACAGGCTTTCGTACCAAAGACATAGCTAAGCTCTACTGGGCTACTTAATGATATTTTGCGAATTTGCGCTAAAATATTGTATGAAATGGTGTTGAAATAGTGCTATTTTATGAATACGTATTCATTTAGTTTTTATATTGAAATTCACATTTATGTAACCGAAGCATTAGGATTGGAATGCCTTTGGGATGCTGTGAAGCAAATAGTGTAAGAATCTCTCCATTTCCTATTGCAGAACGTTGACAGTGTAACTGCGTAACAAATGTCACACTCAAAGCCTTATTTAGCGTACGTCTGCAAACGGATACGGAAGTTCTCTCCAACCTCATTATTTGGACACGATTCCACCGCTCGATAGTAATGAGACAGTTCAATACTAGACTCGATCTAATGAACCAAATAGCGGATATTACATAAATATTAAGGACCCTTCAAGGATCCGAGACTCGAGTCTCGTAACGATCACATTATATTACGCGCATTTGCGAGCGAATCCTTTATGTATCAAAATAAATTGATGCGAAAATCAACATTCGGGGGAGAAATAAACAGCTTAATTATGAACATTGATTAATGTATCCAGAAAGAGGATTTGTTAACATGACACTGATCCAATAATCTCAGGCTTAGGCTCTGTATTTTGCGATCCATAAAAAATATTATTTTATGAAGGTGTTCGAATAATACACTGCTCCCTTGTTTATCCCGTGAAAAATTTCCTGATAAATATGCTATAATCTTTCGCAAGAAAAAGGCTTAATGAAAGATGTCTATTGGATTATGGAAGTTTGAAGACTTGAGCAGTTTTCATTAACAAAGATTATGCTCTACACGTTTAATATTATAAACATAGTTTAACCCGGATCGACGTAATGAATATCATATTTAAAAAAATATATCTTATTACTTTATAATAAGTTATGGTAAGCAATTCATTTTCTCTAAAAACAAATATATTATAATTTTGCCTTGAATATTAATACATTCCAGTCCGCGCGAGTTTTGAATAGCTTACAAATTAATACGTCTTTTGTTCAAATTAGTAATAATTCTTAAAACAGCAGACAGTTTGAAATGAAATTTTATGAGTGCGTCAAACAAACTTATTGCATAGGTATTCATATAAATATAGCAGTGGTTTTCAACTTGTAGTATACGCGTACCAGCGTAATAAATGCGAATATTATATTTAAAAAATCGAAACGCAAAACTAAATTAAAACACTTAATAGAATTTATATACAATTTTTGATACGCCAGTGCTCAAACTAAAAAACACGCATTTTCAAGAGAGCGGTGCTGAATGTGTTAATATATATTAATTAATATTTTCTGACGATTTTAGATTTTTTTTCTCGGGAAGTAATAGTCACCTATTTTATTTCAATTAATAAAGTCCATACAAGTAAATTCAATACGGGACGATTTTATTAAACGCCTCAATATTGACTTTTTTAAATGAAGAAAGAATATATTTTGTGATGAGGAGGGAGATGCTCTAGGGATGGGAATTCTCGAACAGTTCCCTGCTCCCACGTGCTCTCCAAGACAGTTGAATTCGCACGCGGGTTCGTTCTGATTACGGACCGCGGTATTATCGAGCAGTGGGATGGAAGTGGTTTGATGCTGATAGAAATGCTGTCTTCTAAACTTTAGGGTGAGTGTTTCACTCTACGGTGTCCACTCATAACCCCCCCCCCCACCCCACCCCCCACTGAGGAGGACAAAATGAGTCTCATCGGTTTGTTGTGTTGTCTTAAGAAACTTCTTTAATTTTTGGAGAAAAAGGTTTACAACTAGGAAAGAACGTCTGCCTGGAGCCAAGGCTAACCAGTACTTACCCTTCCTGCGCGAACGGTGAACGCGCAAGAAGCGATTGGTGTCCGGGCGGCGATTGGTGTATCTGCAGGACGACAGACGATATCATTGTCAAATTTGCACAATGCATCTGAAGGAAGACAGAAGATGTCACTCACTCAATATATAATTATGACTCGCCGCAATCTTAAAAACCCTAATATTTTTGTTAGTATGCACTTTATGTACAGTATTCATTAAGTTAACTATACTATACATAAGACGAAAATATTTTCAACCGATTTTAAAATTTAAGCAACCCACTCGATCAGTCTTCGTTTCATTATGAGAGTTTTTAAGCGTTTTGTAGATAGATCTGGCATCCGATCGCGAGACGCTCATTCGACAGCGATCCGAAAAGCGGACCAATTGGACATATAAACTTTATGGTCACTCCGTCCTATTTTAGGGCTTTTTACGGCATTTTTATACGATCATAAAGCAATTTAGCGTTTAGACACTTTATTTCATGACTAATTTATAAAACAATAATCGTCATATATACGTTAGGTCGGATACTTTTGGGACCATATTTGTATACTATTTTAAAATATGCAATATAATAGTTTTTGATATATTGCATTTATAATAGTATTAGTAAGCTTTAAAAAATAAATTGTTATTACGGGGGGAGGGGCGAAAGTTAGATACTTGCCACGGGTGCTTCATACCCTTGTTACGGCTCTGGTCCTATCCTATTTGCTCTAAGCTATATAGCTTACATGTAGTATTTCTTTTCGAGAAATTTTCTCATTTCTTGAGATTTTTTTGCATTCCTCGAGAATTTTTCTCTTTTGTCGAGAAATTTCAGAAATATATTTTAATTGTATCAAATAAAATTAGAACGAATATTTTTTATACAAATACAATCGCTCCCAATTATAAAATGCTACACTGCATATGAGTGAATTTCAACTAAAATGCATTCCTTTTGAAAGGTTTTATTAGGGTTCTAGATAAGGCAAAAAAATGTTCACAAATTTCTTACTTTTAAACTCGTCTTATATTTGTTTAAGAAAAAAAGAGACGTCCTAAACTTATTCATTTCAACAAAGCAATATGAAGTATGCAATATATATGTGCAATGTTTTAAAATTTTACATACATTTTTTTATTTGAGAATTCTCGAACAATTTTATTTGAGTATTCTCATTTCTCGAGAAATGAATATCATCGAGAAATCAGAATCGTTTTTTTAAATTTTATGGCACAATACTAGAATTGGCATTAGGTGTTCTGAGGGCAAACTAGCCGCGACTCTTCTACCCTAATTTAGTACATAGGCCGAATACCTCCCGGAATAATTATGTCATTTATAGGGGGTGAACTCATAAATTCTCTTCAATGTCGTGATTATCTTTAAACATGTTTACGAAATTACATGGCAGTAAAGTTACGGGCCGACGTAACTCTGCGTTAGGGGCTGTTTTTAGGGATTACTCCGCCAGACCATGTAATGTGCTAAATTAATCGAAAAAAGAGTGTGCGTCGAGCCTTATTGGAATTTAAGGACTACATTTATTGCAAAGTAGCCCACTAGGAAATTTAGTTCAGATAAGCTCTACGTTACTTATATGTTTAATATGTCTTCTAGCGATTTCCATTTTACATTTTAGCCTTTGGTTATCCGCCGGAAGGAGCATATATGCATATTTGCCCTTTTGCAGATGTCTGAAGCGCGAAGTAGATCGCTTGGACAAAAACGCCCCCGGGAGTCTTCGCATTCAAATCATCTCTGATTTATGTATCATCCGATGGCAACCTCCGTTTTCTGCCGGAAATCCGGAAAATATTGAAGCTGTGAGCATCGCGGTGAAACTTATACCATTCGCTGTTTGCATACGTGATTGGGATCGTTGGATCGAATCCCAGATGCACCAGAAAACCGTGAAAACACAGAACCGCAATCTCACTGCGATTCGCTCTATATACAAATTCCAAAGCTCAGAATGAGTGCACGTACAGAACCAATATGTTTGTGCTGTTATTTGAATTACTATTCTGGTTGCTTTTATTTTATTTTTAAATGCCATACAGCAATATATATTTCGTATGCGAAAATAACTATGCACAAATGCAGCTTCATCGTTGGCATTCAAACTTCGTCTCGAATATAAAAAATGCATTTTTTTTCTTGTCACATTAAATCAATCGCGCAGTGCTTTAGTTTTACGCGAGAGCTTTTAAATCTTACTTTGGAACAAGTTCTTTCAGACTGCAGTAATCTCTACTTCCCACTTAAATCCAGATTCCCAGTTCGTCGCATGAATTAAAAACATATTGCATCTAACAGATGTATTTTTTTTATTCCTTTGCATTCCAAGCGATTTTTAATGAATTTGTCTAAGATTATGTTTATATAATACCTAAATAAAAATATTAGTACATTTTATTGTAACATATATTGATACAAGTGATCATTTTTCCACTTCAATTTTTAAAATTTGCCAAACAAAAACAATTATCTCCACCATTATTTTTCCAATGAGATAACCTTTTTTAGGATTTGTATAAAATTTACGGTAAATATAAAATATCTTTTTAAATCTGTAATCATTCGTTCTGCTAGTGAATAATAGCTCTATTCTAATTCCTGAGTAGTGAAACTTTCATAATATGGTACCGATGTGGAAATATAACTTGTACGAAAAAAATCTAGGAAGTGGAATGGGTGGTTTATCGTAAAATCAGAATTTTATCTATGCATACGAATTACATTACTTCATATTGTTTTGGGGAAATGAATATGTTCAGGGCGTATTTTTTGTTCTTAAACAAGGATAAGACGAGTTCGATTGGAAAACTATCTGAACATCCCTATTAAAACTTATCTAGATCCCTATTGAAACCCTTGATTTTTTTAAAAATGGGAATGGTATCAAAAATATTAATACAAAATTTTATTTTACACCAATAACGGTTTTTCCGGTTTTTGATTCAGCTTAAAAAGATTATTAAAATCTTATTTTCTAACATAATTCAGAACATTTTATTACTTTGTTGCGTGGAGCAAAATTTTCTGTCTGCTTTAAGCTGGCCATACTTTTGATGATTAAGACCCGCCCGGGATGAATCGGAAAGCGGGAAAAATAAAGGAGTCGAAGAAGAACCTTGAGATGTGGACGATGTACATTTTGGTCCCGCGACAGATCGCCACCTTGGATGGAGGCCACGTGCCTCGCGATCGTCGCCAGACTGGCATTGACTGGCGTTGCGGCTAGTGCATAGCGCTGCAGCGCTGCGCGCAACCTGTGGTGGGGTCTTCATAACCGGAATCACGTCACGGTTGACAGCCGTGACAGCGGCGAAGGCGACAGCACAGGGATTCGCGAAGTCGGCGACGCCCCCAGACTGTTACAACTTATTTTATAATAAGCACTCAAGATGAATAATATTATCAAACTAACTCCCTTTCCATTTTTGCGTTCTTCTGTCGGACGGATGGATGGGGGTGGACTCTCTTCTCTAGGTTACTTTTTATTCAGCACAAGAAAGAGGGATCTGGCTGTGGAAAGGACGTCCTCCCGCAGCCAAGGCCAACCGCCGACTCTTCTCAACTCGCAAGAAACGATCGGTCGGTAATTGCAGGTGCAATTTCCCCGTAGCACCACAGAACATGACACGAACATGTACCGAACCGATAAAACCGATATTTTCGATTCGGTTCAGTTCCGGTAAAAATATTGATTTTATCAGTTTTTAGCTCAGTTCTGATCCGAAGCTCTGATTTTATTGATAAATACGAAATAAAAAACTTTCTCGCCAAACTTAATATTATATCAAAAGCTGAAAGAATTTATTTCATATCTTGTACATATATAATGTCTCAATATTCCAATATCATTATCAGTACTACGATTTTATAAGTTTAGGTACTATTGAATAACTTAAACGCCAATACTGGCTTATATTCCTAGTTTACATTGATTATGTATTTGTTTATTTAGTTTAGTAAGCGCTTTTAAAAAAGCATAAAGTGGCATCAGCACTCATTTTTTTTTAGTCTTGATGACACTCAGCTTTTACGCTTGGAAGAACTCCGGTATTGCAATCATAAGTGATTACTAAAGAAAGAAATATTTATTTTTAAAGTTATTTTTATATACATATAGAGGCAATATTTCGCTGAAAAATTGTTTATTTTTTGAGGCGGAAACAGAGTTCCGCGTTGCCATTTTTTGCGAATAGGAAATTCGCCATTGCAGTATGTCAACAAAATGCAAAAAGTGTAATGAAATGATCGTCAGAGAGTCATTCATTGGGAATTGACAATGGGGAGAATGAATGCGCGGAGAGAAAGCCTCAGGCTGTATTTTGTTTGAATACGATGAAAAACCCACCCCTAACGATTGAATCTCGATCTCCCTCTATATCCACATCTGTCCCGGGCACTTTTGAACCATCGGCCCGTATTTCATCGGCCTCTCTGTCACGCTTTGCCGGACACTACAATGGATGACAGGAAGAATCTCCAGCCTTTATTTACAACTCGACGCCGCAATTTCGGAGCCTTGTTTTATCGCTTTCAAAATAGCGGATCGACTGTAAATGAAACGCAATTTGAACTTTGCATTCTTCATATTATTTCATTATTAATTTGTGTGATTGACGCTTATTTGCATATTGAGATACAAGAATGAATACTTAATACGGACTTCATTAGCATTTTGCATCGACTTAATCATGCAATGTGTGTGTATCATTAACAGGACACACGACACACAACATGATTACGGTAGGTTTTATTTCATTTATAAATACAGTCCTCCTATAGTATTCATTTCGTTTGCGGCATCTTTTACCTAAGCAACGGGTAAAATACATAAGGTAAATGACAAACTAATTAGGTAAAAATGTTGTATGAATGTTTAACTTTTTATAGCGTTTTATCTTAACGCTATAGAAGGGTTGACTGTATATTTAAAAGTCATGCAAGATTTAATGGTTGGCATATCTTTTTTTTTGAGAAATTTGTGATAGAATTTGTGTTCATCTCTTGTCCATGTGGACATGTTTTATTATAAAAAAAAATAATGATTTTGAATTATGATTTGTTTGTATTCGGTCAAGGCATACATTCTTACCTATAAACAACCACAAAAGAAGTGGACGCAATAGGAGGGATTATGTGAATTTAAATCTCAATATTAAGAATCATGTCGAATTTGTGATTATTTTGAATATTCTATATATATATATATATATATATATTTGTAAGTTGTCGGTTATAAGACTTCAGATTTGTTGTGTTCCTTCATCGAATCACATTTTTACAGATTTTTTACAAATTCGTAGAACATCGTTAAGCTCTGTAGAAAGCAACTTTCCATTTAGAATTCTATAAATATTAAATAGCTAAATTGCTTGTTTGATAAGCTGATATAACTGAACATCCGCTTGTTATGGTTAATATAGGGTGCGGCAGGGAAACTTCCTTATTTGAAACGCGCTCCTTGAAGTGAATTTATTCCCAAAATAGTAGAGTAGAATGCTGTGAACTATCTTTAAATGTTTTTCTATAACATGGAAACAAAATTAAACTGATATCTTTTATACTGCTTGTTTTATACAGTTTTAAAATAAGGTAGTTTCCCTGCCGCATTCTATATTAGTTCCTCTGGGAAAAGTACGTAGCTGTAGTTTTTAAACATAAAATTTAATCAAATAATAAACCAAGTGCATATTTAATTTGTCAGAGTGTGCAAGCCGGTCTCGCACTCATTTGAGCCCTGTGGAAATTGACGCCCCCGGCTCTGCCACGCTTAAATGGACAAGCTTCATTTAAAGTGACAATTGAATGAGGACGACGGCTTGATTGAAAAGTCTGAGCATATGCGTTGCTTGCATCTCCCTAGCCGTTCATCACAGCAAAAAACGACGCCCCCGACCCTTTTAAGGGATGAACTTCACTTAAAGCTTTTAATAGAATTAATTATTTTCGTATATAAAATATATTTTGTGAATGCAACATTTGAAGAGCCATCCATATGTAATGCTAAGATTTTAGTACTATGTAATATTCACATGTAGCATTTTTTTTAAATAGTATAAGCCATTTTGTTTTAGAAGAAGGTCGTACAATTTTAACTATGGATAGGTATACATCGTAACAATACGTTTACGTTATTCAAATAAACGAACAAACCAATATTGATGTGTCTGATGTCTTTTTTCAGCAAGACGGATCTACATTTCATTTAATTCGAAAAAACGTTACAAAAAAGACATCTAGGGATCACATTTGAATAACTCTTTATTTTTGATGCCATATCCAAAAAATCATCTTAACTCCTCTTTGGAGTACTAAACTCTTGAACGAAACAATAACTTTCATTTTATTTAATGTAGTGTATCACAATATTTTCCAAAATATCCATTGCGAAGATTTTTTAAGGATACCATCTTTAAGCTTAACTTAAAGGTCTATTGTTGTCTAGAGATTAGCATTTTGGGTGTTTATTCAAGTTCGATAAAAATTAAAAAATTATAAGCTGGTAAAGTGTAAAAAGTAAAAAAAGTGTGTCCTAGTTGACACGATTTTAATTATTTTAGTCATTTGAATTAAATTTAAAAATAAGATTCTTAATAAACAAAGATGTCGCTATAGTCCTTACCTCAAAAAAATAAAAAATAAATTATTTTCACAAAATAGCGACCGTTAAAAAAAAGTCATTTTTTGATCTTATTTTTCATAGTTTTAATTATTTTTTAAATAGTTAAAAATTAAATGTTGACATAAATCTGGTAGAGACAATAGTAAGTTATATAATAAAGCTTTTTATTCAATTTAAAGTAAATCGGTCAATTAAAACTTGAAATATCATGTCAACCGCTTAAAAAAATATTTAATTCTGGCAAAAAGGACTTGGTTGCTGCATCACTAAAATAGCTATAACTTCTTAAAATAATTGGAATTTTGAATATTCCTTTGGAAAATATATTTTTAAAAGTCTAAACTTTGAAAATATGCAAACAAATAAAATCGATCTTTTCAAAATTCTAAAGGCATTATATTTTGCAAATCGACCTTAAAATTTTAAAAATTTGATGAAAAAACTGCCCATGGAAATATTTGCAACAAAAGTTGGCCTTTAAAATCTTGTTAGTTTTATGTTGTTTAATAAATGTTTTAATCATATTTTAAATAAATTATATTACGTTAAAAAATATTAATATAAAAAAATCATCAATCAAGTAATTCTGTCCGAGTTTTTCCTTGTATGAAAAATAACATTTGGAAAATAGAAAAATGGAAATGCATTCGAATGCAGCTCGCAGTTGAAGCAATCCATCAAGTGCATTGAAGTAAAATGGCTTGAAAAGTAATTATTTTCTAAGCCCGCAACATTCCAACAATGAGTCTTCATTAGTGCAACAATATTTGCGAATTCATATAACTTTGCCACCCTTGAAGTTGGATGACGCTCTAATTATGAACATCCCCCGGGAACTTATTTCGCCAATAACCCAAGGCATCTACGCCTAGTATTGTTTATTATAACAAGCATAGATGAAAGTGCATCCATGTGTTGCAATGTGTACATCTTTTGTATGCAGTCTGAATGCGCTCGTGGTTTCTTTATCGGGGGAGTTTTCCCTAGATGATTAATTTAATTTTCCACATGAACTACTAACAAGTACATCGATATAGAGTGCATTAAATTCATTATTTTTCCTTATTTGTTTATGGGATATTCTAATTTATAGGTCGTTTTATATATAAATATACAAAAAATAAATTAAAATTTAAAAAAAAATTATAGCTGGTAAAATATAAAAAAGAGCGTGTCCTGGTTGACACAGTTTCCATCCTTTTAATCATCTGAAAATTAAAAAAAACATAATTTCCTAATAAATAGAGATGTCGCTATAGTTCATACCTTAGAGAAGATTTAAAGAAAAATATTTTTATAAAATAGTGACTGTTTAAAAAAAAGTCAAATTTAGCTTTATTTTTTCAAAGCTTAATTTTTTTTTTAAATAGTTAAAAATAAAATTTTGATAAAAACATGGTAGGAACAATAGAAGATTATATAAAAAATATTAATATTAATATTTAAAGTAAATTTGTCGATTAAAACTTGAGATATCATGTCAACCGTGTTAAAAAAAGATTTCATCCTGGTGGGGCCGGCTTAGTTGCTGCATCGCTAAAATAGCTATAACTCCATAAATAATTGAAATATTGAAAATTCCTTTGGAAAATATATTTTTAAAAGTCTATACTATAAAAATATGCAAAAAATAAAATCGATTTTTTCAATAGAATTAAAATTTTGCACTTATTTCGATCAGAAATCAGAACTACTTCGATAGCAAATAAAACGCCATTTTATGTTGTAAATTAATTGTTTCAACAGATTTATTTGTATCACATTGATGCAATGTGTTATTGAATAACACTCACAATTTTCTCCATTTAAGTTTGAATCATTAAAATATCTTTTTTCCTATGCACAGTACAATTATATGGACAAATAATAGATCTATTGGCATTAAAACATATAATATTTCACACTTAAATTAACTATTTACTTCCATTTTAAATATATATAAACAGTCCCTTATAATAAATCTACGTCTTTATTTAACACATCTACACGATCATAAATAAGCACAAGAAAAATCATCACAACGACTGCAACGACGAAAATCATTCTTGGGGGGGATGCTCAGTATTTGATATGTGTATAAATTTAAAAAAAATTATCGAGATCATCGAAAATTTTGCATTTGAACGCATTGATATGAGTGTGACGATATATTTTTGTGTTTATCTAGGACTTAAATATGTATGTATATATTTTTTTGATTTGCCATATAATACAGGGCCGATTTTCAACGTCAACTTTTTGATACATTTATTGGATTTCATTTAACCCTGTCGAGATTTATTAAATATTTGTCTTGATATGATGGACATGTCATACCACAAAATCGATATCTTACATCGAGAAATCATACGTAAAAAAAATATCCTCGTTATAAATAGAAGCTTTAAATCTTAAGAGCATTAAGAACAGTCGTACGTTTGAATACACTCATGAAATCAACCAAACAAAGGCTCACAACTTTTATTTTTATGCGTATTTGAAATGAGATTGATAGTAAAATAATATTTTTTTGTATGTATAAAACTAGGTATTAATTTATCAGCTTATCTCCTCGTAGAATCCTTCGTCGCCGTACAATCCCGAGGATATGTATGTGTTTGAACCGATTCTGAAAATGTATGAAATAATACATCAATCATTGATACGTTATGGATAATAGGATTGTCCATTCGAAAATGTCGTTTTTTTCATATTTACTTTTTGACCATCAGTTGCCTCTCAGCCATCTCTTTGACAATACGTATTGTATATTTTATTATTAATAGTTGAATAACATCTAAAGAACGTTATTTTATACAAAAAAAAAAATTTTCAAATCAGCATTCCAAAATGATGGATTTTGTGTGGAACAAATAATTTACGCAATTCGAATATTTTCAAAAAAATAATACAACAACTGCAACTAAAATATTTGTGATAAGCTTGGAGAATCTCCAATTGTACATCTAATACCTAAGATGCTTTAAACAATTTAAGATGAAAAATATTGTATATCAAAACTCTTTCATCTAAAAAACGACATTTTCGGCTGGACACATCAATGTATTAAATTTATTTTAAAAATATCACCGTTCTTTGCTCTTATTTTTCAACGAATTGTGATAAATCCTGCCATCAATTTCGTTCTCATGGAATATTTCCCTTTGATCGCAAACTTCACCCCTAAATCCTTCATCGCATTGGCAGTGGAAATCTCCGAGTATTGGTATGCAAATTCCTTGTCCAGAACATGTGTCTTTGAAGCATGGAGGTCCTTTATATTTCATTATTCCAGGGCTCGAACAAGCCACCTTTTTATTCCTGGCAATATTGAGATGAGCAGCCGGAGTGAACATGCACATATTATTATGATTGAGCAACTTCATCGATTTTCCATTTATAATAACGCGTTGAATCGCTCCCAAAAATCCCGATGATACGCCAGAAAGCCGATTGACTTTCAGCCAAGATCTGAAAATAGCATTCGAATATGATTATATTTTGACAAAACCTTATCAAAAAGCGTGTTTTTGTATTTATTATACTAACGGTACGTGTCCAAGGTAAAGAGGCTGCTCGAGATTCAGTTCAAGTAATGGTCCAAGTGATGATCCTCGAATGGCTGTAGTGTTATCCAGCTGCACGAGTCCATCACGTCCACTTCTGCGAACCTTCACCCTATGCCACGTTTCAAGAGTTATGCTCTCAGTGGTTCTAAAAATGTGATATAAATTTAAAATACGTGTTAAATAAGTTTCAAATTCAACCCATTAGAGACTAACGTCAGGCTCGCGATTCCGCTTCCGAGATTGAATCGAAATTGGATTCGTCCTTCGACTAAATTGATCGAAACGAAATCTCCTTTGGATTTGCTCGACATTTGCGCCGTATAAAGCAAAAGTCCACTCGGTTTCTTGGCCAGGAACCAAATTTCAATCTTGAAAGATTTTCCAAGTCCTTCCGGCTTGGGCAACTGTACGTAGCTGGAGCCGGTGAATTGTGGAATTGGAGCCACTTCTCGCTTAGTGGTTTCTGTAAAATAAAGTGAAATCTTAAGTTTTTCCCCTTTTAATGGAGTGACATTCAAATGGGTGTGTAAAATTTATATTCATCAAAGCGCCGAAGAAATTTCCAGACTATGCATAAATTGGCTCGGAGTTAAATTTCTATCGAGTTTTGAAAAACTTATTCGTTCATTTGCTTTGAATAACTTTATTCTTGGCACACTATACTAGTTTCAATGAGCTCTGCATAAGATGTATTATTAAAGTTATCAGAATACATGAGCTCTCTGATGAAAAATTGATTTAATATATTCATCCCCTATTTGCACACCTATTAAGATTATTTCTCATATAAAAAGCAAATCAATGCATTAATTCATTTTTAAATTATTCCTCATTATGGAAATTAAATTCCTTGAAGATTCTATAGCTACATTATGTTATTACGAGAGTCATCCAAAAAATAATGTTTACAACATTTATGTAGAATCCAAAAATGCATTTAAATGTATTTAATTGAAATTCACAGAATACTTCACAAATATATCAAACTATTTTTTAACATGATTGTCGTCAAAATCAATACATTTTTATAGTCGAGGCATCAGTTTTTGTATGCATTTCGATATGTCAGTGGTCCGAAATTTGGACCAATTGGACACAGAAACACTGTGGCTGCTCTTATGGTCTTTTTGTAAGAGTTTTTAGAAAAAATGAATCCCCAGGGCTTTCTACGAACTCCATCTGGTCGTAGAGGCTCCTCTTAATGACCGGTAATAATCAGTGGGCTCGCACCCAGCGCTCAAAACGCAAGTGGCCACAAGAAGTGGACCGTGTTCTTGCGGATCTTTAATTTTAAGTCCATGACTTTGCACTAAACTGTACAATTTGCGAGCGGACTGACATTGTCCTAAATAACGAGACTAATATACAAATCGGGTCAGAGAATGTTGTTGTTGTATATAGAAGAGTGTCATAGAACTCTGCTACCAGCTCTTTTTGGATTGTTTTTTAAATTTTGGGGTTTAATGACATACCCGCGTCTCCTGTCACGATTGAGTTCAAGAAAGTTTCTTACTTCTGTGCAAAACGATCCAAAAATTCACGCACGATAGTCATGCGATTTTGACGATGCTCCGGTGTGAGTATTCTGGACACCGATCTCATGCATTACTTCTTATAAGCAAGTTTTTCCGACACAATATGACTAAGAAGACTTCAAAAAATACAAAGTCAAAAAACGGATGACCGCGCGGATCTTGCACGGACGGAAGATAGCGGGAGTGCGCGACGACCTCTCCATCGGAACAATTTACTATGACTGAACAAAATGACCGACAAACACACGGGATTAAAAAACTGATTGAATTTGGATATATTCATAACATAATTTTGGAAAAATTGAAAGTATGGTATTACTAAATTTAGAAGAATTATCTTACTAATCGACTCATTACGTCACTACAATAAACTTCCACAAGCGTTTAATGGATATTCGCCACGGTATTGTTCTGCGGTGTCAAAAAAATGGATGACCGGATGGATGAGAAGTGATGGTAATGCGCGACGACTTCTGCATCGGAAGAATTTACTGTAACTGAACAAAATGGCCAACAAACACGTGAGATTAAAGAAACTGACTGTTAATACACGTCAAGTTGTGCCAACATTGAAATAAAAACATCTCTCGACCTCAGGAGCCCTTGTAACCTTACTTTCTAGATCAGTGGTTCTTAAGCTTAAAAAAAATAACCTAACTCGTGTGTGTCTTCTGTTTTGAATTGAATTAGGATAAATTACAATAACATTTTAACATGGATTTGCGTCGTTACCTGTTGATGAATATTTGTATTCTATGAAAAAAAAATCGTCGCTTTGAAGCGCTAAACGCGACATGTGCGTGGATACTCTGTAAATATATATCGAAAAATTGTTTTTAAATTAAAATTGACTAAATTACCAATCAAACAGTCTTCGATGGTATCGTCATCGCTTAAGCAGATGCATTTGTAGGAAATCCCATCTGGTATACAGGTTGTCCCATTTTCGCAAGGATCCGAAGAGCACGGATCGAGTACCGTTTCGCAAAAATCACCGGTGAAACCATCTATGCAAGCGCATCTGAAACGTAAATAAGCGGGTATAAGTCAAGAATTCCTGAAATGTGATAGAATTTGCCTACTAGAAATACCTGTATAATTCCCTGTCGAGTGCATGACAAGTACCGCCGTTGCTGCAAGGCATGCTGGAGCACGGATTATCAGCGCATTCCTGGACATTCTTCGTATTGTAAACATTCTCGTTTCTACCCAGCTGCGGGTAAATCTGGCTGCGTCCTATCTTCAGTTTATGAATGCATCCGATGAAGCCCTGCCGGATTCCGATGTTTTCGAATACCCTACGAAGGAATTTCGTTATATAGACAGCCCTCGATGCAATAGACGTATTTGATTTGGATTTATTTTTATGCTCGGATACCTTGTAAAGTTTGAAGGCACATAGCCAACGTAAGCATGGTCAACGAGATCAAGTGCTTTGAGAACGCCTCTCGACTGCCCCACTGTATCCTTCGCCCTCATCCAATTTGATCATCCCGTCTCTGTGATACCTTCTTGCGAGCACTTTGTGTATTGTGTTCATCTGTATAGCATCCGGGGTAACAATAGACACGATTCCATCCCCTAAATTGTATCGCATTTCGACGTGGCCGTTGACGAGCGACAGCGCTATGAAATCTCCGCTGCCGTCAATTTTTTGTTGATTATAAAGAAGTATGCCGTTGTCTGCAAATGCTGTGAATTCCAATTCGATGCTGAATTTGTGATAGGCGGATAAAGACTTCATTATGATGTAAGCGTGGCCGTCAAACGACGGGGTGTCGTAGTGCGGTACTGTTATCCTGAATTCGCATAGTCTTCCTGTGGAATACGGCTCGCAAATACAAGTAAAACCACCGTCCATCATGTCGACACAGGTGCTTGAAAAGTGACAAGGTGATCTATCACAGGCTAGTGGAAGTTTGGGAACCGCTGGAGCGATGTGCGCTAAGCACTCTTGGCGGTTGGACGATGGAATGTATCCCGTAGTACAAACGCAAGCATTGCGGATACATCGAGTATTAGTTATTAGGCAATCTATATTGGCCACACAAATATCGCCTATCAATGCTGGTAGGCTTACCAGTAGTTGTCCTGCTGGTTGGAATTACTTTCGGACCTGATGTATAAAAATATGCATTAATAAAAGCTGATCAAAATTGAAAAATATTTAATAAAAATGCAGATTTTTACCAATATCGATGCTGGTGCTTTTGCTTAAAATATTATTAACGTCAAGGTTTATATCGACTCCAAGGGCTGTTTTATGGTAGTTCATTAAATTTTCGCTTTCTTTGTTCGGATAAAAATATTTCGGTTCAGGAACTAGAAGATGTCTGGTACTTTTTGAAAGATGAGCTATTCCATCATCAGGTTGCGTATAATGCATCGGAGTATATCTTCTCAATGGCCAATCCGTACCGCTGATGGTTTCTTCTCTGCATATACCAAATGCTTGAACGACTATGTCCGTTTGAGTTCTACAGGCTTGAAGTCTCAAGTGGCATTCAGAAGTATAAGTCTGTCCATCACTGCCACAAACCATTAACGTATCCATTGATTCCGGAGGACATTGCGTTGCAGCACATTCACAAACTGCCAATCCTCCTCTTTCAACGCAAACAGCACCGAAGTAACAATTCAAGTCTTTGCAACTTGTGGGAGGAAGATGCACCACATCAGCTTAAAAATCAATTCAACAATATGAACCATGAAAATGCTAAATAAATAGAACAGTATTATCAATCTTAAGTCTGCAAAGACGTCGTACGTCTTAAGATTCATATGACACTCTCCGAGATAATACCTGTACGGAATGATTTATGTCTCCAAATATTTCAGGTAGAATATTAATGACACATCGTTGTACATGTAAAATTTTATTCAAACATCCCTCGCATTATATGAGCGAACGAATTTATAACTTCATCTAAATTCGCGACGAACACCCATACGGCTCTATCATTATTTCCCATCCCGCCCAAACAATACGGTCTAAAAAAAGCAGCATCTGCGGATTAATGTTAAGTACCTGAGAAGCATCCGTTGGGTCCAAGTATTTTATCGTGGCTCGTACAAATGGTACATTTCTGTCCCTGAATTCCAGGCTTACATACACATCTGCCGGTCATTTGTTCGCAATCCTCCCTCACCGATCCAAACATGGAGCAACCGCACGCTGAAATTAACAACTCTCAAAGTAAAATGGAAAATTTATATCCTGACCAACAGCACGTAATTTTGCATGTAAAACTTCGCCATACACGGGATGAAAATGCGGGAAACGGGCGCTCGTGCATATGTGTGCGAGTCCAGTCAAATGTGCGGATATCGATAAACGTGGTGGGAAACCGAATGAATTTTGCTCTCGTTGTTTTTTCTACATTCAATGGGAATGCAATTGCAGAGGAAAAAGTTAAAATTGAAACTATTTTCAGGTTTTTTTTTTCATCCCTCTATATAACCGACAAAAAGTCTCCATACATAGAAATACGATAACGTCTAAAATGTCCGAACGGATTTAAATTAATGAAATACTATGTCGACGACTTTATTTCATTTTTTATCAAATATGTACTAAAAAATTCAATTTCAATATTTTATTTTCCAAAATTTTTAATGAAAATAATTTTTTTTGTGCGGTAAGTGCGTTCCGCAGAAAATCACACTAAAAAAGCAATGACTTACATAGGAAAAGTGAAGATGCGTTCCATGGATTTTATACACCGCATAACTTTGAAATATTTTTATAAAATACACCCGAAATCGCACAAAAAAAGTTATTAAATTTTATTTTGGTAACAGCTTAACTCGTTCGTCGCTGCGTCCACTGTATATAATGGATGAGCGTTCTCCCGCACGAGCCCCGTCGAACAGAATATAAAAAAAAAAAATTATATATAACATATGAAGACATATGATTAAAATAACTAAATTATACGTTTGTCATTTTGCACAAATAGGACACATTGTTTTATGCACAAATTGTTTTTTAAATAATCATTAAAAAAAAATACATACAGCTGGTATTTTTCAAATCTGACTCTTAGATTTCCGAAAACTTTTCAACGCAAAATTCGGGGTATGTTAACCATTTCTTGATGGATGTTCTTTTTGAATTGAAGTATTGTCACTGTTTTATTTGCATAGACTCATTTTTAAGACCACTTCATTTATAAAAATCAGCTGGATTTGAATTCAGGTTGTGGGGAGGCCATGAAATATCTTCTCTAAAGCGTCCGCTGCAACGTTTCTTTAAATACGAGTATACTCTCATTGGATATATGGCAAGTTGCGCTATATTGCTGCATTCAAGTCTTATTGTTATAACCAAAGAACTGCTGCAATTGTGGTTGAAAAATTCTCGTAACATGTTTACATATTCTGCAGAATTTACTATTACAGACTTACCGCGTGCATTTTCAAAGACGTACAGGCTGATGTACGGACCCTTTAGGGAGATCTCTGCCCAAACCATAGACGTTGGAGAATGCAAAGGGAATAGAAAATGTCTTTGGTGTTTAAATTTTAGATTATCATGGCTGATTATTATGGCTGTCATTTGGATAATATTATTTTTAAGACATAATTTCTTAGAATATTTTTATAAATAAATATTTATCTGTACATAATTTGTATTCTTTTTTCATGGTTATCACCGTTGAGATAAAGATATTTCTGTAGTCGGGACACCAGCTTTTTGATTTTTTGGATTTTGACATACTCACATCTTATACCCTGTCACGATAAAGTCCAGAAAAACTGCTTTCTTCTATGCAAAATAATCCAAAAAATCATGCACGGCGTTCGTGCGATTTTGGCAATGCTCGGGTGTAAGCATTTTGGGCATCCATTTCGCACACAACTTCTTGGAACCAAATTTTTCCAAAGCAAAATCACCAAGTAGACTTCCAGAAATGTCAGGAAATTCTTAATGAAGATCGTCAAATGTTACACAACGGTCATTTCACACGTGTTCTTTAATTTTATGTACAAGTTTGTCAGAAATCAGTACGTTCCTCTTTGAACCACTTAACCTACATCATAACATGTTGTTGACTCATCACATCACTACCATACACTTGTTTCCGATCAATATTCGCGGCGGTATTTTTTTACAAAGTAAAAAACGGATGATCGGATGGACGAGAGCGCGATGATATCTGCATCGGAAGAATTTACTGTGACTAAACAAAATGGCCAACAAGCAAGACTGGCTGCTAGGATTCTCACTACACGCCACGTGCGTGTGTTTTTCTGTTGCCTTTTTCATTTAGTTATATTAGGATTAAGCTATTTATTAGGAATTATTAGTTAGAATTTAGCTATCAATAATATCACCAATTACTATTTTAGATTTAATACTTCCGATCGTCCAAATATATTTAAACTGTAAATATATTTTCCACAAGCTGAATTTGAACTATTTTTTTGCAATGAATCCTAGAATACGACTACTTGGTGTTATCATAAGGTCATCCAAATGTGACGCCTAGATGTTTCATTGTTATATTTTCTTGAAATGTTATGCCATCCTACTAAAATTAGACATCACTCATCATTTGTGTGATCAATGACCCAATGATTCCATGTGCTCAAAATGCACACCAAACAATAACTTTTATTATTAACAAATCCATTCATTAAAATTGCACTATCTTCTATTAAAATAAAATGGTTTATATCATTCGAAAAGATATCACATGTAAATATTACAGAGTGTTGATATCTAAGCGTTTTCATTTGGATGATCCTGTAATTTTTTGATCGAAATAATTTTGATATAAAATCATTTAGGTAATAAATATAAATACGTTTTGTTTGTATTTTATGCCTATGGATGTAAATATTATTTGATGTTTTTTTGCGTTATTCGGATGGATTCATTTTGTGACTGTTTCGGATGAAAATTTTGCATTCATTTGCAAATAATTTCATTCAAAGTTGTATTTCAAACCAATAAGACACATCACACCGGTAAAACTTGTAGGATATGTGGATGAGAAACAAAGTTTAGTTAATAACTAAACGGCAGAAAGTTTAGTATGAGGAGTAAAGTTTCCGTGCTAACTGGGAAGCATTTTCAACTTCCGCGTTATATCATTATTCAAATCGGCTTTAAACTCCGAATTGAGACCACACTTGAGCTTTGAAGAAAGGAAGATTGGATGTTCTGAAAACGGTGTGTTAATACTTACGAATGCATCCTTGATGTCCTGCTGATATTTTGGGGAGTCCCCAATAGCCGGGTTCGCAGCGGATCACATTTAAGTCCTCCCACACCGGGTCTGCAGTCGCATTGTTGAGATTCGGGGTTGCACGTTTCCGAGAATGAACCCAATTTATTGCAATTGCATTGGGATGGGCATCCGGCAAATTCTGGACCTTGAGCTGGAGTAATATTATCTGGACAACATCCATACCAAGAGTCTTCACAGCCTTTCTTTTCTTCTTGAATCTTATCTATAATATCAAAATTATATCGTGCTTATTTTTTTATTGCGATTTAATATTTTTTTGAATGTAATTGATTGATTACCTTTTTTGCAACAACGTGCAGCTCTTGTAGTTTGATGACAGTAACTACCAGAAGGACAATCTTTCCGATGCGGTCCACTTCCACAGTCCAATTCTATACCAGTCAACGTGTCAATCAAAGGTTGTTCTCCATTACATGGCTTAACTTCAAGTCCTTGACATAATTCCATTGGTCTCAATCGCAATTCTTCTTGTCTTTGACAAGCTTCAAGCTTCATGGCACACATGGATGGATACATCCGCAAATCAGAAGCACATACCGGTTTCACAGTGCCTTTGCTTGCAGCAGTAGCACAATCGAAAAGACAGGAACACCTTGGAAAATTATCAGGACCAAGTTCACATGTTGCTTCATAATCACAATGGATATCCTTGCAAGCTTCTCTTTCAGCGCTTGTCCAGCTTTTTTCCGGCAAATCTGTCGGTCCATGTACAATCTCGTTACTTATGGCAGAATTCGTCAAGCTCGGTAATATCGTTGCTGCAAACAAAAAAATATCGAATCAGTGTTAAGCCATAAAATATTCCATCCTGTAATAAAAAATATAATAATGTCGCCCATATCGTATGCTTGTTCGTCCTCAAACTATTCAAAGAAAGTGGAGAAACCCGACAGAAAGAGGAAAATATATCAGTCACACAGGTCCTAAGGCGCAATTTCAACAAAATGGTAATAAGATCGAAACATATTATATGGAGAGAAAATATGAAAATAAATATAGATAACATTTCAATATTCTACGTCTTATAAATTCCATCTTGATGTTGCCGACATGAAACCGACAGTTATGAATATATAAGTACGACGTTCTACATACATGAATATTTTTATTTCGAATGGCCGTATATTTCTTGTGTTCGGGGCTTTGCTATTTTTTCAGGCGGAACGTTCCGAAAATTGAATAAAAATAGATCTGTTCGATTTGTCTTACTTTCGCGATTCCCTCTTAATTCAATACGGGGAGACTTTTTCGTGGAGTGGAGTCAAATTCACAAATGGGAAGGGCTCTCTTCGCTTTAATTGAAGAAAAAACACACGTTTGTCTGGAGCCCTGTGTGATATGTTTGAATAGATGATTACATTTGTTAACAATCAGATTCTTTTGAAGTGCCTAGACTGAAAAAATATAATGAAGGACGTTTCAATTCACAAAAGAGTTTTCATTGTTCGCTTATAACATGTCTGGTGAGATGACAATATGGATGAAGATTATAATAATACATGTCTGGGAATATAATTGAAACTAATACGAGAGACATCTATACGGCCCGGGCTATTTTTTTTATTTCGAAATTGGCACATCTAGCGTGTAAAAGAGATTTTAATGTTCAGTTTTTGGTCCCGCGCGTTTGTCGGCCGGAGTTAACTTATTCAGAAAAGGCCGTACTCACGACGATATAAGAATGGGAGATCATCAGTAAAATACCACAGGGATTAATTTCCTTCCAAAACTTTTATAAAAAGCCATACATTTAAGCTCTAAAATTAAATAGAAGTGGCCTCAAGGTTTTCGTATCCAACTGGTCCAAATTTCGGACCGTTAACATATCAAAAGGCATACAGAAATTGGTGCCTCGACTATAAAAATGAAGAGGCTCACTGCCATCGTATTCTCGCAGCTGGGATCTCTCTCTGCGTAATAAATATTAATTACACCTTAAAATTACAACAGATTATTATATCTGCACCTGGATATTATTTTAAACATCATTTTTTTACCTTTTTCTGATCCAATATTAAAAGGAATTGCCCCGGGGTTTCTACTTTACGCAAAAAATAATTATTTTCTAATTGATGATGAAAATGAACGTATGTTTATTGAGCATATTTAAAACAACAAACAAATGATCCAATAAAATAATATTCTTCCCGGTCAAAACCCGGGATATTCTCAAGCAAGATGTTTTTTTTAATCAGTCGTAATCCTTGTTTTGCACAAACATTTGATCCTCCAGCATACACAAATCTTCAATTATTCCATCGCTAAATTTTTTTAACCCTTTAATTAATAAGTTTTTTTTTAATATAGTATCATATAGTATTTTTTGACAACAAAATAATAACGTTTGATTACATATTTTAATATATAGATAGTGCCAAAAATACGTGCCGTTTTTTTATAACTATTTTACAGACATAAGAAAAATATAACATGAATTAATAAATAACCAAAATACAAAGATGCTTAGTTTTTTCTTTTAAAATTCCATAAAACACACAACATCACTTTTTTTGGATGCAATCCATTTCGAGCTTAAATTTGTGCTCGTTATCATTTATTCATTCTGTGTCGTTTGCGTTTATTAATTTAAAAAAACCAGTATTTATCTCTATTAAACCTCGTAGAACGTCGTTATCGATTGTGTAAAGCCTCCCATGATCTAACTCAGCCAACAAAATTTAGTACCAAAGGATCGCATTTGGTCAAGCTTGAAATTGATACATTTGGGACTCATAATAGTGCCTCAAATAGAATCGCTTTTGGTAGTTATTATATTAGAAATAGAAGCACAACATTGAAAATAAATCACTGTAAAGCGCTGCACGGCACATGTGCGTAGATACTCTCTCTGGTTCGCACGAGTGCTTTTTGTCTTTGTAATGTAATATATTTGTTATTTATTTTTTATCATTTAATTTTACGGTGTAATCTTGTTAAAATTAAGGGTGGATTTATTCTTGTATTATAAGATTTAATAAAACCAAATAAGTCAAAATTACAAGAAGGATGGCGCTCTTGAAAATTTTAATAAGCCGCGTTTAATAATAAATGTCATTAAGAAGGCTCTTTATTTTGATGCAACGTTTTTTATTCGGAGGGCTAAATTTTTTGCTTACAAAGGACTTGAGGTACTCTTGTTCATAAGATAATGATGCAATTAGTAATATCTTTTATGGGCGTTTTTACTCAAATTTTATTTAGTCTGGAGCCGGGACGGGCGCTCTTTTTTTCATTTTTTTGCTTATCTCATTTTTCATGCAAGAAATAACGAATTGGCATAATATTCTGCTTTTGCTCGACCGCAACAATTGGGCTTGTTTTATTTCATTTTTAGTAGCGAGTCATGAATACTAACTTGGGGCTCCGGCGACTGCAAAACGCTCCCTGCAATCTCCGTAGAAGATGACTGTCAAGGGCGGACCCGCCCTTGATTGACATGCAGCCTTCTGGAGTTCACATTCGCTGGAGTATGTGACCATTGTGTTGGCACAAACGGGCTCGGCTCCTGATTCCCCACATTCTAAGGGACATATGCACTCGCCAGCAGAGCATCTTGCTCCATACTTGCATTCCACATTTTGACACAACCCTGTCGACACAAGACATTGTATAAAATTTCGCTTAAAATGTTCCTCGAGCATGTTCTACAAACTAATTAAAATTTAACGAAGCCAATATTTGGCAAGCGTTGTTATTAATATTTAAGAACCTTTGACGTGATTTCGTTTTTAAAAAATACTGCCAAAAGCGTCTAATTTAGTTACAGACTTTATTTTAATTATCTCATCTCACTTATTTCTTTAATCTCATTATGCTCGAACAAGTACTTTTTATGTAAGGATATAATATGAATTTCAAAGAATAACTTTTTAAAACTCATACCGTTTTATCTCAGTAAAAATATATAAGACTCAAAGCTGTTCATGATATTAAAAATCTTCAAATTTCATAAAATTCGGCGATTAATTTTCGATTTATAATTGAGATTGAGCTCGATCAAAATTACATTGAAAGCAAACTAATAAAAATGAAATATGATGATTCAATGCTCAATTGCATAATCAGAATATTGCTATTGATGAAAATTATTTACAAAATATATACAGCGTTTTGCACTCGGAAAAACCCTCTAAATGAACGGTTTTTTCCTTTGAATAATGGCCGTTCATATATCATTTGGGCGGGGAGAAAATGTGGAAAATATCGCGGAGCTTTAAATCAATTCAACAAATTTATTTCATGACGTTCCAATCAGCTCAATACGTAGCGTTCATTTTTCTTGTTTCAATAGCGCTTTTCACAAACGACGAAGAAGACAAATTCGCAACTTTGTAAGTCAGAAATGGGAAAATAAACAGGGAATTTCTAACTTTTTCACTAGTATAAAAGACTGCAGTTGCTATGCTTCTCAGAATGCACCAAATGTACAGAAATAGCAAAAAAAAATACATCACCATTGCAATTTAAAATATATATAATACACCTTCTTGCTATACAAATTTATTAGTGATAAATAATTATATAAATGGAATATATTATTTTTATAAATAATTCTCATAATTAGACATACATTTATTTCATCGAATAGGAAGCTTCTTAATTTCAGTCGCTGAAGGAAGAAGGCGCGAAATAGAATCCTCTGTTGCGCAACGCGTAATTATTCCATTGGATCTAATCAAACACTTAGGTCTTACTTAGAGTAGCATCAGCCGAAATATACCCCAAGTGTCTTGCAAAATTTCACTTGATCTCACACATTCGTTTAGCAAAAAACGAATAATTACGCGTTGCGCAACAGAGAATGCTACTTTTCGCCTTATTACAAACGTGTTTTCTTTGTCTACAAGTAGTTTACATTGATTATTATTAAATAAACGTCATCTATTTTCGATACAAGATGGTTAAGGCTTCAGTAGACGTGGCTAAATTTGTAGCGCGAGAACTTGACTAAAGTATTACAACTTTCAAATAATTGCAATATTAAGTACATGTAATATTTGTTACAAGCAGTTTCAGTCTTGTAGATATAAGATGATTAATAATGAATAATTTATAAAAAAAACAGATTAAAATTCAACGACATTTTAATCTCTGGACCCAAAACCATTATCTAGCTAAAAAAAATACCAATTTGAATTAAGTAATAAATTAATTTAATTTTCTTTGTAAAAGTGTGCTGTAATGAATTAAAAAGTCATAAAAAAGACATACGAGGGTCATCTAGAAAGTAAGGTTACACGGGCTTCTGGAGCCGTGGGATTTTTTTCGGTTTCGAAGTTGGTGTACCTGGCGTGTATGGAAGATCTTAGCTCTTTGTGGTCCTATGTCGAGTCTGACTCGACATTTTGTTTCTACATTTTTTTCCCACTCTGATTCATATGATTTTATTTTGCGTATAGTGTTTAGGCCAGTATTTGGAAAGGAATATTGGTTTTTATGATCTTTCATAGTGTTTCGCCTATCTGCTAGAGATTCAAAGGAAAGGGGCTGTTGCCTGGATAAAATCTTAAAACACAGGCAGTGACTGAGTGAAAAAAATACTAACGTGAATATCCATCGGAAGCTCGTGGAAGTTTATGGTAGTGTTGTGAGTCGACAACGTTTCTTGAAATGGATTAAGTTTTTCAGAGAAAGTCGTACTGATAATCGCGACGAGGCAAGAAGTGAGAGAACATCAATAATTTCTGGCAAACTTGTACAGAAAATTAAATTACAAGTGCGAAATTACCACCGTGTGATACTTGACGATCTTCACTAAGAATTTCCTGATATTCCTGGAAATCTTCAATCTTCTTGGCTACAAGAAGTTGTAAACTAAATGGGTGCCCAAAAGGTTGACATCGGATTACCATCACAATCGCGTGAACGCCGCGCATGAATTTTTGGATTGTTTGTGTACCGGAGGGAAAAGATTTTCTGGACTGGGGGATGAAACCTGAATATGTCTCTACACCCCAGAAACGACCCAAAGAGTTAGCGGTGGAGGTCTATGACATTGGCATACAAAATCCCCATTTCTGTGAATTTCAATCAAATTTGTACTGGCATTTTTCAATCGTACATAAATGTTGTAACCTTATTTCCTGGATGACCCTCGTATATCAATAACAATATATCATCTAGGGCTATTTTAAAAAAAATCCAGGAAAAATCTTCAGGAATTAAATACAGATAATTCATCGCATCCCTCAATTTAAGGAACCTTTAGATATTTAAAACGCTAGTAATGTAATCTAATAAACTAACGAAAGTAATCTATTTAATGAAATTTAAGCCATGTTCTATATATTGTTATCATATTTGATCAATAATCATATTTGAATGTGTTTATTAGCAAATATTTTAGGGCGAAATGTTAATTATGTCATAGGGGGCTTAGAAAATAGGTAGATTAAATCCATTTATGAATTCTTCAGGATTATACGTAATAGCCCAGGGATTCATAAATATTGTAAATTGGTCCTGGGTCCCGGGAATGGAATCCTTATTTGCAATTCACTCATAATATCTTTACTAATTCACTTATTTTAATATCGTATTAAAATCCCATATTTACATTGCCTCATGGAAATTATAATATTTAGAAGTTGAGCATAGTAACTTTATATTTATTTAGAGTCATCTGTATTTAAAAATAAGTAAAACAAAGATTGTCATCCGATTAAAATTGCAAAAAGTAATCCAACTGCAAATACAATAAAGTTTCAATCCAGGCTTTTTTGAAAGAATTTGGCTGAGCTGCTTCTTTGACTTCATAAATAGGAACGCTTCTAAGTACTGATATGTCCTTTGAGGTCTTTGCCGATTCAAAAGGGTTTCCAAGCGTCACCAGAAGAGTAAAAGCTGAAATGGACAATACTAGACTCCAATCGACAAAGTGAATTTAGGATTGGAGCTCACCCAACGAATTCTCAACGAAATAATTTCACCCTGCGAAGGTCGCCTTTGTGGAGATGATGTGAATGGGCTGCCGACGAAGGGGCGCGAAGCCGATTTATCCGCAGAAAAAAGGGCTGGAAAACATTTTGCCGGACAATAAAAGTCCTGGGGATGAAACAGGGCCGCATTCAGTCGGAAAAAAGCGCTCGCGGATGAGCGGCAAGATAAAATATTTATCCCTGCCAGGACTGAGAGACAATACGAGCTGGAAATACACAATAGATCTATTTTTACCGGTGTCACGAGCCGGAACTGTGCGCCGTCCTGCAGCCCGGAACTGTGGGCTGTAAATATCGGACAGCAGGATGGTAGATAATGCCACATTTACATTATTCTACATCTGTATGGATGTCCTTTTTTGTGTTTTTATATTTTAAATGTGGTTAACATCTTGACAGCTTCCGACCCTAAAAGTCGAATCTGGATAAGGCTGGAGGTAAACACTTTTCCATTGGCAGTCTCGTACCCTTTCAAATGTATGGGACTCATTTCAGTTCGAGTGCAAAATTATGCATAGTTTTTAATATTAAAAAATGATGCGACATTCCGGGTATATATTATCCAAATCTTATTTAAATACATATACAATCAACCCTCCAATAGCGTCCACTTCGATTGGGGCGTTTTTAAGGTAAGCAACAAATAAAATAAGTAATGCCCCCCTCGTGAATGTTAGTAATTTGCACTTTTTAAGAAACAAAATAAATAATATTTTTGTATGCGTTTTGTTTCTATGGCGTGAACCCTATCTCGACGCTATAGAAGGGTTGAATGTATTTCAATCCAAAAATACAAAAAACGATCCATTGCAAAATCAGCTTCGTTGTTAAACAAAATTTTACTCAAAAATAATAGATTTCTCGTTCGTTGTTCAATAATAATTTAAACATGTTATTGTAATATGGTTTAAATTGTAATATTTTCTACTAAAAGACAATGGCTTATATTATTTAAAATAACGTCACGTTTAAACATCATACAATTCCAATGTCTAGGCGTCACATTTGGATGACCATATATTTAACTAAAAGATTTAGTATAATACAAAATAACATATTTAAAACCATATAATAATTTGTCAATGACAACGATGTGTATGATCATATAATCAAAAATAATTTTGTAATCAAATAGTATTTTGATCACCTCAATATGACAAATAATTGACTGTTCAGTCTTTTCAATAGGCATATAATTGTTATTAAATTTAGTCAATAACCCTTGGATTTTAGTAGTTATTTCACTAAATTATTATATTAATAAGCAATGTTTATAATCATGAAATCACCACACTCCACAACACGCAATCAGTGGTTCCCCAGGATAGCGAATTAGGTTCAGGTTTGTCCAATAGCAGAAACCACAACAACTGCCTAACCTTCGCAAATGATTACTATTATACATACTACTACAAATAACTCTAATTACTTGGGTAAACATTTAACATGAAAAACATACATAAAAAACAAAGATAGCTAATTGAGCTCAAAACGAAACTGTTTTTTTGGCTGAATGATCGAAAATCCAAATTATCCCTGAAGAATTAAATGTGTACCCCATCGATCTTTAATATTGACATTATTTGTTAGTCGATGCTCTTTGACTAGTGATAAACTACATGATATAAAGAAGTGAAATAGAACATTTTAAGAGACTCTGCATAAACTACAAATAGAGATTTAATATTCATCTTAATCTTTTAATTGAAGAACTGACCAAATACATCTTCAAAGCATCATCTTGACGACCGGAATTTTGAAAAAATCGATTTTCATGTTTTTTTAATTTTAGACTTAAAAATATATCCCTCAAGGGAATTTCCAAAATCTCAATTATTTACGAATTTAAGGCTATTTTAGCGACGCTCTAACTAAGTCAGTCCTACTAGAATTAAATCTTTAAACGCGTTTTTCTCGAAACCACATTTTTCGACACGGTTGACATGATATCTCAAGTTTTAATTCATTGATCTGCTTTAAATTTGATAAGAACTTTTAATATATAAACTTCTATTGTTCCTACCAGATTTATGTCAAAATTGTATTTTTGACTATTTAAAAAAATTAAAACTGTTTAATTTTTTTTTCCTTGTTGATTTATTTGTATATTCTGAAAAAGTCAATGAATATTTGTTTAAAAAAATGTATATTGAAAACGTTTTTATCCCAACCATATAAACAACCCAATCTCGTTATTAAATAGCCATAATCCATATATGAAACTATAGGATCTTTCGATTGAGACACTAAAAGTTTTTAGGATATAGAGGCCATTTTGTTAAAGCAATAACGTGAAATTTATTTTGAATTATTTAATAGTATATGGCAATTTATAATAAAATAATATAATAATGAATAATGGATATTTTGTATGATTCTGTGTAATTTGATGGCATGATTATCTCGCGGGGTGGCGACGTGAACTTACAAACGATTGGTGTCCTCAAAGCAAACATAACGAACGCTATTCAGCAAATTCAGCCAGACTTATGCGACGCGACGGTCATCGAAAATTAGACCTCCCGAATGCGTGCCACCAAGGAAAGCCGCGATGGACATATGAACGACGTTATATTCCATAAAAAAATTGTTTCACTTACATTTATAAATTAAGCGTCATTGTTATATATATAAAGAGCTTATATGAAATACGTTTATAGAAAAAAATAATTAAAATTGTTTATATTTTGCTTAAAAATGAAGCTTTTAATGTTTCATGATTTCATGTTAATTATTAATATAAAAATGTTATAATTTTAGGATTTACAAAAACAAAGAACTTTGATGCTTTGGGCTAATCGTAATTGATTTATTTCCGAGTAAAATCTACCGAATAAAGTTAAAATAGTTTTACAATAAAAAATAAAATACTTTAAAGTGAATCGTTCTTACCGCAATCTCCTTTGAAAAATACTGTCAGCTGTATTTGATCCTTACAAGCTTTGGCTCTCAGTTGGCATTCACTAGAATACGTTTTAGTGTCAGATCCGCAAACTTCACCGTTTTCCTGTCGAAAGAGTCAAGATTTATTTAAAATGTTCGAATTATTTAACTTCTGTTCGCTTTCGAGTCCTGTTTAAGCATTTGAGAATAAAACTGAATAATGAAACTAATTGAAAATTTACCAATTGAAATATTTGGAATATAACAGTTGTATTGAAGAGTCACAAGTCTCGCGAGTCTCACTAATCGAACCGAACCTATTCTCATTGCTTTAATGTCCGTTTAATTACTCAATAGTGAGATTCAATACTTAATCGAGCTGAGGGAATGCATATGTTAATAATTACTCGGGCCGCACCAGCGGTGATGAAATCCCTGGAGAGGGTTAACAGCCCTCCTGGAATATTCAAGGGGGATCAGTTGTATGGGTTACCTGAGATTGACTCGATGATTCAAGTGTGAGGCCGCATTACCGTCAAGCAATTCAATAATAGCGCATACATCTAATGGTAATTGCTTTATGTAATTAATATGCCACTACACAATTTACCTCAGACGATATTGTGTCTTCAAATACAAATTTGTGATGATGATGATCCTTCGGGATTAAAAAATGCATCTAAATTTATAACAAACTGAAAAGAAATAACTCACCGTTCCTTCTTCGCAACGTTGAGGACAAACGCATTTCGCTTCTGAAGCTCCATCACTTTCGCATACTGAATAAAATTCGCAGTTTTTATTTTCACAGCCATCTACAAATATTAAAAACATTTTTTTAGATTATCTTCTTTACTAAAAATAAGATCTGTGATGTTACAGCATTATTTGGCCGTATAACGAAACATTGTGGGCCGTTATATAATGTTTATCATATACACTTGGGTTTGTTTTTGTGCGATATATACGTTCCAAGGGAACTCGCATATAAAAAAAAAATCGCATAAAGAAAGCCTTGAACAATATAGAAAACTGAGGGATAGGTTCCATTGTTTTAAAAAATCGCATAACTTCAAATTAATGTAATAAAATGTACCAAAAATCGCATAAAAAAAGTTTTGATTTTTTTGCCTTTTAAAGCACGGGGTCTTAAATCTGATTGCTTTATTTCTCGGTCATTGGAATATATCTTTGACATTTTTTTTCCAAAATAATACAGTTTCGTCAGTGTTGAAAACTTAATCGGAACTATAGCCACCATCTTCAAATATTTTGATAAACTTAAAAAATAAAGGTTGCTCCTTCATCGGCTGATGCAATTTATTGAATACGATGTAAAATTTTGTGCCATTGATGACAGATTTTCTGATGGCAACGATTTTTCTTTTTATGCGCATTCGCATAAAAAAAGCTTTGTCCTCGCAAATCGCATAAAAAAGATTCGCACAAAAAAAATCAGGTGTATTTTTTTTAATATCAGCCAATACACAAACTTACAAAACGCTTAAAATTCGATAAAACTCTTCAATCAGAAAGTCTTTTATTTTGCATTAATATTCTCTCATGCCCATGCCAAAGATTATGGTACCCTTATTAAATTAATAGTTCTGAGGGTGAAAATATTGACATAGATAAGATAGATAAACCGAGTATTAATTTACTGGGATAGCTGCTAGACCCTTATTGCAATAATCTGATATCAAATTCAATATTATGGATTTGGAAGATTACCGAAACAGATTTGCACTGGATGCTCTTTTATGTGGTCAAAAATGACTGCGGCCCAAATCATCTGAATTAAAGAGGAGTTTTTATGAAGTTTATGCTAATTTTATTATTGATTATTCGAATACCTCTTTAAGCAAATAAAATATTAAAAATGTCTCACTATAAATTCAATTATTCCAAGCTACAATTAAAATTAGAAAAATACCATCAGTTTTTGTTAAAAAATGTATGTGAACAACATTTTCTAAAGTAAAATATATGAAATCTGATTGAATTTAGAAATAATATTTATCGTCCTCCCAATATGTTTTTAAAAATTCAAATCCGACTCGTTTCTCAAAAAAATTGGTTACCCCTGATAGTTTTTATTTTAATGCAATGCAGGTCACGTGGTGTGATTGCAGGACTAATGGCGGCCTCTTTATGCGCAGGCGTAAAGTATAACATTAACACTGAGAGTAGGAGATTGAGCCTTGATTGAGAAAAAGGTACGTCATCATAAAGTCTCGCAGTTTGGTACCCTTTACTGGAAGTCTAAAATACATATCATCAACAGACCAGCTTTTCTGATTATCATACACCCTTCGGTGCTTCTTTTGGGCTTAAATACATGGGTCAATAAATAAAATTATATTATATTTTTATAAAAATGAAAACATTTTATTATTGGAAAATATTTTGGAATGCATCGTATTTTATCAAATGTTAATTCAGAAATATAAGTCTGCATATGCTGCATTTTATCATGAAAGTTAATTACCCAACTTTCATAATACGGCCCGAAGGCTTTGCATTTAGATCCCACTGACGGAATAACTGTTGGTTTTAATTTCATGGGGGATTAGCAAAAAAGCATACTAACTGCATGGTCCTTTGTAGAGCACTGTGACCTCTCTCTTGTATTTGCAAGCTTCATGGCGCAGTTTGCATTCATTACCATAGGAGATACCGTCTGAGCCACACACGGGATCAAATTCTGCCGGACACTGCGGACACTCGCAACGGGCTTGTCCCCCGTGTTCGACGCATGTAGCCCCCCACTGGCAACTACGCCCCTGGCAGGGACCCCTCTCTCCTGAAAGCACACATCAGTTTCCATGACGTCGAATTAGGGTCAAAAGCTCAGACTCAAAGGGATATTAGCGGCCTGGTGGTAATGAACCGGAGCGCAAACAGACAATGCTGTCAACAGCTGAAGTCCGACAATAAATCTTGATATTCTGTTAAATAAATATGGTTCCATACAAGATGGCATTTATGAAGGACTCACCACATACTCCAGGATGTGCCACTTCGATAGGCATTTTAGCTTGACAAGCGGCGCGCTTGAGTTCACATTCCGAGGAGAAAGTCCTGCCGTCTATGGAACACACGGGCCTCATTACAGGTTCGCACTCCGGCCCGCATTCACATTTTGCTATCCCGAACTTGTTTATGGAGCACTCTTCTCCTGGTAAGCACTTGACGCTCTCGCATGGATTCACTCCTGAAATGACGAGCGTTAATGAAATATTCCGCAAAATAATATTCAAATTTATGCCGCTTTCTTACCGGAGCTGCATTGTCCTCGGTAAATGATGCGCAATTGTCGACGACTTCTACAAGCTTCAAGACGTGCTTGACATTCGTTGCTGTATGTTTTACCATCGGATCCGCAAACTGGACTAAATTCCAAAGGACAGGATTCTGCACAACGACAAGCCGGAGCCCTTGATGGATCTAGCTGACATACTTCCGGCTCTGGACAAGACACTCCAGCGCAAGGATCTGCGAAATAAATTAAATTCCTCAATTTAGAACCCAGATAGAATAATTAATCTAATACGGGCTTAATTATTGATGTATGCTAATAGGTATTAATGTACAGACGACAGGAATTTCCAATCAACACTTACAATTCCAATTATCTTCATATTGTGGAGTAATTGATCCTATACATGAATTTAGATGCAGCCATTTTATCTGGATACATTTGATTAAATAAATTACCCAATGATTGCATATTTATATAGTCAATATATTACGCTTAAACTCTTTTGAAAAATAACGCTTGTAAATAAAATATTCAATTCAAAGCTCTTCAATATCGAGAGCATAAATATAAATTTAGACGAAGGTTTTTACATTAGCACAAGCATTATTCATGTGCGAAATTTGATTTGTGAGACGTTTGACGGATGCACCATGTTGGTGCATATTGGTCTGGTAGCTGCTAAAGTAAAGCACAGCAACCGTCGATGTCTTATGCACGAAACCAAGCGTTCGGTCTTCGGTGGACTATCCTAGTAGGCGGTAAGATACAAACATCATCATTTTAATTTATACTTGGACTAATCCGTTCGGCGACAACAGCATCACATCGAAAACGTTTTCGAATCACTTTTAAATCCTATGTTTGGTCTCCATCATATCGTTTATAATTGTGTGTATGTTAAAAATAAAGAAATTAATAATTGATGTATTTTTTAAAAATATTTTTTTGTTTTTAAAAATCAAGAGCTCGCAAATTCTCGTCGAAATCTGGACGCTTGGAAACAGTAGCATAACATCTAATTGGCGAGCTTAGGTGACACCTAGAGGCAGTGACTGTATACATATATACAGTACATATATATTTTTCAAATTGTTATATTGTATTAACCTTTCCCTACCGGTGATGTATTTACTACACTTCGACTCTAATAATGGGAATATCGATATGAAATATAATAGATACGGTGTTCAGATTTTTTGTATTCATCCATAATATAATCACGAATCACTTCAAAGTATTATAGTATATAAGTATTCATCTGTAACTACGGAAATAAATAATTTATCGGGAATTTTATGAGTTTTAGTTCGGGTCTTAGCAGAAAGGAGTTTTATCAATCACATTGATGGTATTAATGAAAATGTGTGCTCCCGCGGTCATCAACTTGAACTAGCATTTAAATATCTTTTTTGATCAAATTCATCAATATAATTTCTTAAACTATTGAAAATCCCGGTCCCGGGACTAATCCCGGGATGATCTAATGCAATCCCGAAATTCCGGGATCGAAACTTTGGCTCGGGATTAGATTCCCTATGCCCAATATTGGTGCTATCATTGTCTGAAAAATATATCAGGGATGGAATCACTATCGATGAAAACGAAAATTAAATTTAAAAAAAAACATGAAAAACTTATAGCCTGGGTGTTCCGCTTTAAGTTTCGCCTAAAGTTCGGATGATTTCGTAAGAAATTCATGAAACCCTACTTCTTTAATAAAATTTATAAAATTTACATTTACTTTTAAGACTTGTTTGAGGTTAAACTGATATTAGGGCAGGAGGGCAAATTGGCCTGAACATCACGTAAAATGAAACTCCAACTGGCAGCTAATTGGAAATAGAGAGAATATCGTATGAAATGTGTCCGAAACCATCGGAGATATTTTATTATATATTACACAAACACAATGCCATCTTTTAGCTAATCATTTCAGTTAATATATAGAAAAAAAATCATTGGATATGATCATCTGGAGCTAAAAAAATGTACTTTTACTATAAGAGACTCATACATATTTTTGATGTTTTCGTTTCATAGTTTTTTATAGGCTTCCAAATATTATATGTTTAAATTAGGTTGTCGGTATCTAAATAGATTTTTTTATCATTGGAAATTAGTTGCCCATAAGCGAAATAAATACAAAATGAAAATATTGCATTAAAAATATTATTGGTCTGAATTATATTAACATCCACGTCAACGTCTTGTTCCAAGTAAATTGAGAAGTTCAGCGCAAAATTTCATTACATTTTGGGATAAAAAAGTAAACACCTTTTTGGATGATGAATGTTTGTACGAAGGACAAGATGAAGAATAAGTTGGTACACGAAATATGAAAAATTATGATGTATACCCGAAAGAAAATGATTGATGTGTAAATACTGTGATAAAAGCATGGAAATGGGCCGTGCTATAAATTTAACCCTTTAAAAGCTGACGTCCCTAGTCGGGCGCATTTATTATTCAGAATACATAATGTATGCGCACGTAGACTGGATGTGGTATTTTTAACAAGGGTCGTTCCCGAAAGTGATGCACGGCCCTGATTAGAAAGCAGTAATCGGGCCGCGGACGCGACTTGCAAACCGCTGACGCAGATTAATCCATCTTGTCGCCAACCCTTCGCGCTGTAAATCAAGGGTCCTCCCTTGCGCAGGAAGCATAACGATACACGCGCCGAAAAAACAATTTAGGTTTTATCACGTGTAAGGTTATTTGGTGAATGATGACCTAGTTAAATTTTGGCCTTTTGGCGAAACGCTTATTTTTGATAGATCGTTGTAGCATAAACTGTTTCCGTGCGTGTAGCTACTGTAAAAGCTTTTTTGATGTTGTAATATCCTCGGGCCCGAGCATACGCATATTTCGTCTGGCTATGGAATAATTCAAAAATTGTCGCCGCCAAATCTAGCGTTATGAATATCGAGAAGATTCGGGGTTATAAATATGACATCAAACTAATAAAACCAATGTGCCACGTAAAATGATCCCATATCGTAAATTTCTTCGCTGAATAAATGATATTATTATTTTACGAACGAGCGGCTCTTATATAAATATTAGGATAGAAGATGGTAGAAGTTCGCAACAATTTCATTGGATCGGCGAAAACCATCAAGCAAGGTGTCATTATTAGATTATATTAACATTTCACCCTTGGACGTTTTATGTCTAGACGTATTAGACACCTGTTTTGTTAGTAGCAGGTCCTATGTCTAACACGTCTAGACATTTTTTTTTTAATCAAACATCTGTTTTAATTTTTATATCTGTGAAATGAAGTAAACATTCTAGAAGATATAAAATCACATTACTACAAACAACATATTTTATTTCCCGTAAAAAATATTTGCCAATTTTTTATTTTATTTATTTATTTTACTTTTTTATTTTTGCAAGGCCACCTACGATTTTTCAGTTTTTTTTTTTCTTTCTACGTTACACAATGAAATTTATTTTCAAAAGTCGAAGTACAGGAAAATCTACTTTTAGTACGTAGAGTCAAAACATCAGCTCAAAATATACTTTTATGGAAAATATCGTAAGAAATATGTATTATTTTATAAAAAAGAAGAAACCTATAAAGAAAAAAGCTGTTTTATAAAAATACAAAAAGCATTCAAAAGTTAAGTATGTTAATTATAAATCAGAAAAATGCCTGGAAACAAACGTGTTTTTCGTATTGTAATTGATGTTTTTAAAAAAACATGACATCAAATAAAACTCAAAGTCGAAAATAACAAGACCATTGAATTAATTACGTACAAAAGTAAATAATTCCATATTCGATACGTATACGTACTTGAATGAAATCCAACTTTCTTCGTCTATTAACGGAATAACAACGTTTTGAGCCCGCAAATATATTCACTCGGCTTCATTCGTTATGTTAAATCTACATAAAGGCAATAAGAAGGATTGCTTTCGATTATGAATTATTCATTGTTTTGCCCAATTTCCTTTCCTTGTCTCGGTAATCAATCTTGAGTTAAATAGTCTATTAATAAAATTGCGCCCATCTTTGATTCCATAAATCTTCTACTGGCTCTTCGATTCCAAAGCCGAATATATTTTTCCTCATATCATATGACGAAATCTAATATGTATTTCGGTTATATTGCACGTAATACATCCCCAAAGCGCACGGCAAAATCCAGCTTTATATCATCATGTCATCAAAGCCACTCGATATGTGGTACGTGAACCATGAAATTGTTCTTATCTACATATAGAATGATTCCAAACGCTGCACGACCAAACCAATTTAGGCAGAGTTCAATCAGTCTACTGTCTTTCAAATATATCTTCGTTTTACGTCTACGTTTTATGGAAAACGTATTTCAGTTCGATTAAACTTGAACTACAACAGATATGTATTCAATTCCATATGTTTTTTTTTTCTTCAATGAAATAGGACACAAAAGTGAGATGAATTCCGTAGGATAAATAATTTCGAGGGATACACCATTTCCTTGTTTGCATCGAAGATATCGTCTACCATTTGTTAGCAGCGGATTTTGTATACGTAAGACACTCAAAGCCATAAAGATTGAGAGTCGCCGATATCACAATAGAACAAGGATATCTTTCTCACGTGAGAAACTTGAGAGCTGTTCTATTGCCCATTTAATGCCAGGATTGTATCGCAATTTATAATTAATGCAATCCTGGAACATTTACAACCAGGGTAGATAAATTCATGTATGTTGAGATAATTTCATTATTAAACATATGATATTTAAATATACGTACTCAGAGGCGAAGAATAAATGAATGAAGTTATAACGAAGAGAACGGGAGGAGAGATAATATTCAAGTTTAATAGATTGGATAGTTTAGGTGTTGAAACCCACATTTGTAAATTAAAGTTCCTAGCCATTTCTCTTTAATAGTCATTTGCAAACAAGTAATGTATGGGTATAAGTAGAGTTTCTTCTCAAAAATTTCTCGAAAATATGCAAAATTGATTTCTCGAAAAGTTTGAGAGACGAAATCGAGAATTCTCGTTGTATTATGAAAATCTTTCATGGCATGATTTATGACAGAAAAGGAAATTTTATCAGAAGCTTCTTCCTTTGAAAGTCATCATTAGGATTATCAATCGTTTTTCTATTAAAACTTAAAGCTGATAGTCCAAAAAAACTTGAAAAACCATAAAGCTTTCTTAATTTTCAGTTATTTTTATTGATTTTCAGTTTAAGTTTTTTTTATCATTATGGAGGAATTCAATAGTTTTTTATCAACCTCATAAGCTCTTTAGGGGTGGAAATAGGCTGGGTTCAGAATATATTTGATAAAGTTAGACATTTATCATTTTTAATAAATTTGGATAATATCACTGTTATTTTCGTTTGAATAACTGCTAAAATTAAGGGTTTCTCTTTAGGCAGATTTTTTTACAAAATATCTATTAAGACAGTCTTCGATTATTCTCTCATTTGATCTGTTCAAATGAAACTTTGTAGTGCGAAATATAGCACAAACAATTAATCTATCATATCTGATTTCTCGATGGTTTTAATTTCTCGAAAAAGGAGAATTTTCAATTTCATTTCTCAGATTTCTCGAGAATCCTATACAAAAAATGGACTTAAAATATGTATGTAAAATAGTAGAGTGTTTCATATAAATACTATTTCATTAGTATTAAATTAATATGTAATTGAAATTTAATGAAATTTAAAATAATTATTTAAAAAAAAATGTAGATATACTTTGCTAAAAACCTCATCGTCAGATAAGCTATTTAGGTCTTTTGACATTTTGAGAAAGCATGGATAAAGCATCTAAAACCCTAATAAAATATTTTAAACAAAATGCATATTAGCAGAAACCTACTCATACATAATGCAGTATTGCAAAAATATTCGTAAAACTTTTATTTTGTACAATAAAAATTGATTCAGAAAATTTCTCTTAGATTTTACATATTTATCGATAAGTTCTCGAGAAGAAACCCTAGTCATACACGTTACGTCCATCAAACCATAATTATGAAAACGTATGTTTTCGTATTTTACAGTATTCATATAATTTTAGCACACCCCGTGGGTCATACGAATGAGCTTGTGTGTTTTAGCAGATTATTTAAAGTGTTTTTTCAGCAGCCTTTGCACAAAAAATTTACATGCTAGTGAGATCGGCGATATCAAAGAAAATGAAGTTTAAGTCTTTGTTTTGTGCAGGTCTTAAAGAGTAATGATGTGTACAAAAATTTATCTAAGCAGGGGTAGGGTGGAATGTCTGGGAGATAAGTTGAGGTTGTGTTATATTTTCTTATATATTTCCTCAGGGTATTAGAATGCAGCTGAGCAAAATTTGAAATACATTCAATATGATACAAATATATCCCTTATAGCTTACTATAAATTCTCACAGAAAAATAATACAAAAGTCATCTTATATCAATTAACGAATATAATATTGTATAAAGAATAGACACAGTGATTTTGATATATATTATTAAAGCAATTTTGCTGATTTTAAAGTGTGTAAAATGCACGTCTCTAGACCAGTGGTTCTAAACCCTTTTAAAGTCATAGTGCACTTTTGATCATGGGGAAAAAGTGGCGGTGTACCAGAATTAAGAAGTCGAAAAAAAAATGTGAACATTTCCCTAGGAACAATTTTATATTCATACGTGTTTTATTAAAAATATATGTATTAATATTTGAAGGCTCTCTTAAGGTAACAAATCCAGGGGGAGGGATCATTTTCCCATCATCATCATCCCTTTGTCCACCAAAAATGGCATCCCTGCTTAACAAAATAGAATTTATATGATTAATTAAAAATCAATTAATGTGTTACTTGAGCTCGTTGGCTTTTGCAGATATCAGAAATATTAGGTCGAATATTTGATATAGCTACCATAAATTTTTCGTCTAATTTCGTAAGTCTTTCTCGTTTTTTAGTTTTCATATTAATTATTATTGAGAAAGGGTAGCAAATCCTTTGATTGAGCCATTGAAGGAGCACCATCTGTACAAATTCCTACACATAACTCCCATGATATTTTGAATTGTTCTAAATATGAAGAAATATAATCAAAAACATCCTGTCATGTCGTATGCTCAATTAATTCTTTGCAGCATAGATATTGATTAACTCTTTCGTCAACTTTCATAATTTCGTCAACGACTTTTTCGGTTTTCACTATTGTACAGAATTTTTCGTTTTTACCAATTTTTTTGCGATGTACTTGCAAAAAGCTCGCGGTACACCGGTTGAGAACCACTGCTCTAGATAAATAAATCCAGTGGTATCGGGTATGAAGATCGTGCGAACTACGGAATAGGGCACATCCCCAGACAAAGAAATCCAATGGTGTCAGGTCTGGAGATCATGCGAGTCGCAGAATAGGAGACGTCCCCAGGCAAAGAAATCCAGTGGTGTCAGATTTGGAGACTATGCGAGTCACGGAATAGAGCCACCAAAAAAATGAATTTACACGACAAAGGTGCCCACAAAATAAATCCTATTTGAAGGATACTAAAGAAATGCTACTTCAGACTACAATTAAAACGAGGAAAAGGTTTCGTGCGTGCATATAAAGTAGAGGTGGATAACTTGAACAAATTTTGTAAATAAATTTAACAAAAACATCTTAAGCAGCAAAAGTATTGATCTCCCTGATCCTGTCAAACTGGTACCTCTTCAAAATTTAACGACTTATTGAATGATTTGTATAACATGTAGCATATCATTGGAAAGGGTATAATCTAAAAAACTTTTTAAAACCAAACTAAGTTCAAAATAGTTGCTAGTTTTTTTTTTAAAGAATTTAGAAGTTAAAATTCCTCATTCATTTCCACATTTTATGTGACTTTGGAAGCTTAGAAATACCCCCCTAATTCCCAAAAAAAATAAAAATGTCGGTCCATGTGCAAAACATCCTGTATACATACATATTTATTAATATTTGAGAATATATTTATACAACATATATTTATTTTCGTAAAAGTCGTGGCCTTTCTTCGATCACATCCCGTATGATTCGGCTCGTTCTAGCCAAATGCCTTCGACTAATCGTTGATTTATAAAAGGAATGTTCGGGGCAGTGGTCCGTTTGGCCACAGGAAGATTTCGACCATGGCCGACATAGGCTCGTAGGTGGCATGTCACGTGTGTGGAGACATGTTTGCGGGAATGTACCGCCGCGGCGTATTTATTGCGGAATGTCATGTGGCCCCACAATAAACAGATTTAATGGAATGGAACCGTTGCCACAAATCTTTCCATTTGCCCCCCTCCCTTTGGGCTAGCCCACGTGACCACGCCCGTTCATTACACGGAATCGACTGGCGATTTATTACCCTTTCGCGTCGGTGAACAAAGCACCATTTACCCCGGAACGAGACTTATACCCACTTGGGTCCCACAAATGGCAACGGGGACTTCTTGCTCGCCCGCGCTCAAGACCATGGTCGCTCTCGCTTCCGCGGACGCAGTTAACAAACGTGTCATTCACGTCGACCAAATTTGGGTAAAGTATACGGCCGGATGCAATTATGATTAAATACGGCGATATCGCTTTCTTGATAGAGCCTACTTTATACTTAAAATGCTTTTGGGAGGCCCAGAAGGGTTGAAAGGGCATAAAAACGTCGCTGAAACATAGAATGACTCATTGGCCCTTGTCATTCGAGAATAAAGCTAATGTAACAAGCAATACTTTTTAGAGTATATATTATACATATAATACATTAACCGCTTACATGTGTGTCGATTTTTTACTACGAAATTTTCCAAATTAATCATGATGTTTTAATACAGGCCATACGCGTCTATAGCCGCACATCTTATATTTTAACAGTGATTGCTACATTTAAATTGTATTCATTAGTAACATCTCTGGATACGTTTAGGAAAAATATGATCAATCAAATTGGTATATATTCAGGTTAATGTTAATGTTAATGTCAATGTTAATTTATTAAAAGAGCCATCACTCATATTTCATCGTTTTCAAGTTTCATACACGAAATTTACAAAAGTACAATTATAACAAAAATAATAATGAATAAAATGTAATATACTCAAACCTCTTTTTATGCGACTTTTTTTTCGATTTCGAAGTTATGCGTTTTTTTTTTAAAGATTTTTTTTCTTTTTTAAAACTTTCATTTAGAGAACGTATCGAGATATTTTGGATAAAATAGGAAATAAATCATCAACAGTAACCAAAATTTGGAAGAAAAAAAAAATTTGAAACAATGTTCGCTGATTATTATACCACGCCCTTTATTCAGGTTTACATTTTTGAAAAAATTGATTTCGTTTTTCTGCGAATCTTTTCTATATAATACTCTATTATTCTTACCAGAGCTATGAAAAATTTATATTTTAACTATTTAAAAAAAATTAAAACTGTTACAAAATAAAGACAAAAAATGCCTTGACGGTATTTTTATTAAACAGTCGCCATTTTGTGATTTTTTTTTAGTTAGGGACTATATTGACATCTTTACTAATTATGAATTATATTGGAAAGAAAAAATCTACACAGAACAATGATGACATTGACGACGTTCTTTAAATGTTACCAAAAATGTTATTTTTTAATTGCCCTATTTTTTCCTGTTTTTTTTTTTATTTTTTTTATGCGATTTTATATAGCTGTTTCAAAGTTATACGGTTTTCAAAATCCATAGAACGCATCTTCACTTTTTCAATGTAAGTCATAGCTTTTTTTGTGCGAAGTGTACATGGTATTGTAGCGTTTGACGCCCCATCACTGTGCGGGGGTTCACTATCTTCGTCGTTGTGGTTTGAAGGTCGCATTGTTGGCACGCGAACCTGTGGTTGAGGGCACCTCGATATGATGCGTGATTAATATCTACGAGTGACCGAGATCAATCGCAGCGCGTTTCATAGAAGATGGTCCCAACCCACGAGTCGGCTGCGATGAACGACAGAACACATTTATGATTCATTCGGTCGAAATGAAGCAGGCGCCATATGTGATCAATAAACGCCTTTTTTACCAGTTTAATGTCTTTCGTCGCATAATCTCAATTGGCAATATAATCTCAACTTTCAAGTGGAAAGGGTTAAGATACAAAGTTTAGTATCTTGCAAATCTTTCATATTCACAGTTTAGGGCAAACGTGTTCTATTTTGCTCTCGCTAAAAAAATTAAAAAATGACAACCCTCGCTAATTTTAAAGCAATCATTGCAAATAAAAATATTACAAAACCTTTCAATTGTAAGAAATATATATATTTTTATACGTAAATTAAATTGAAAATTATTTTTTAAAATCATATTAAAATTACGACATGTGGGAAGAGTTAATTTTACATATGTGATAGCTAAAGGGTTAAATTAAAAAATCAAAATAATAAAAAATCATATTGGTGTTGCATTTATGAGTTCATCTTGAAGATAAAATTTAATGTTTTTCGTAATTACTGTATTTTTTACATCTGCCTGAGTTTAATTATTTATGATGATATTAAGGTGACATTTAAAAAAATAAAGAAGTCTTTGTACGAGGATCATTAAAGAAGTTCGTGACTTAATTATGAAGAAAGATATTTTTCGTTTGAAAATGACTTCAATTTTTAATTTAATCTTCTTGAACTCTAATGCAACTTCTTATTCCATCTGGGATGATTCCACATTTTAGCAGAATAATTGAGTAATAGTTATGAAAAAAATAATTAAAAAGTATTGGTTATTTGAAAAGTTATGGTATTTTATACAAACATTGAACGTTGAAGGATTGACCGCGTCAGGAGGCAGACGCGCGATTCCCCGTTCATAATGTGTTAATATCAAACATACACAATTAATTATATTTTAATGCTTTGTAGATCATCTGATAAAATTTTCAACGTTTTATGGCGTTAGCAGTTTTACAATGTTGACGGTGATAAATCGATTAGACTAAATATTAAATATCATGGCGTTTTTAAATATTTTATGCAGCCATAAAATCCGAGTAGACGTACGAGGGTAATTTCAAGCCTAGACAAAGGCCGCATACCTCAAACGCTTCGCAAGCCATAACAAATGTATTTTTCACGCCAAGTGATTAAATAATGACATAGCACCGGGTATTACTACCCCATTTTATATTTCATCCCCTCGGCTGCACGTCTACGCGACGCTCAAAGGGAGGATTTTCCGAATGAATGTTTCTATTGTCTGCTTTTATTACCTTTTCGTACAATTCACCAACAGGTAAACCGACAATATTATTGGACGGGAATCGTAAAAATCGCTCGCGTCATATATCTTCCGCAGCTTCAGCGTGCCCGTTAAGTAACACTCGTATTCGCAAATACCCCTGCATCCTGCTCGCTGATTTTATTTATGTTCGCACAATAAAATGGGGAAAAATCCGGGGAAATTGATTTTAAAATTGGACTCATTGAAATGGATTTAAGCATCCGCAGATGAAGGAAAAAACTTCATAAACGTTGTAAATATTCGACAACGGCGGCGCAATGAATTGCATTGCCACGTAGTCTTTTAATCCCTGAATTAATTTTGATGAAGTTCTTAATAAATTAATCTTACTTTTACAGAACATAAATTCTTAAGGCAACATTACGTGTAATCGATATTAGATGTTGGATATAGGAAACCGACTATTAATATTAAAGCGTCGTTAACTAATAAACAATGCAATTCATAAAAATATGCTTCCCGCACGTAATGTGTTAATATTTCAAATGCATCAATGTCTCTTGAAATTATTCTTATTTAGATATATTGAATCAGATCTTTTCTCTCGAATCGTCATACGATAATGATATCATATTGTCAGCTGAAATCGTAAGGAAGTTTGATTTAACAATCCAATAAATAATAAATTACCCTCGGCATTCAATGCTAAAAATATGTATCAAAGCTGAACAATGTGAAGATATTAGATGAAATTCATAAAAGTATAACTGAACGATTCAAAGCACAAAAAGACTTATTATAATTGGAATCGTCTGTTATCCGGAGACGAAAAGTGGTTGTTAATTTCAAACCAATGATCTATAAAATAATGTTCGTAATTTACGAGCAATTGGTGCATTGAAGCAATCGACTTATTTGAGTTGATCTTATTTGGGAATATATGTACGTATATATTTGACAAAGGGGGTGTATAAAAAGTAGGAAGTTTGATCCACAAATATATCGAATTAATTATCTATAAATATGATTTATTTTATCAGGGAAAATAGGCCATCAAATTAATTCAATGAATCATCTTGATATATGGATTTAATCCGGAATACTATTAATATTTAATACGTGCTGTGGTATAATGTTTCGCTTTATATAGCTATTGATATTTGAAGTGATATATCTATTATTTATTTTTTGGGTATTCTCATAATAACACATATAGCAGACATAGTAAAAAAGTATTTAGGATGTAAATTTGTCGAAGGCATAAGTCGAAGGTGCTGTAAAAGTACCATAATGCTTCATTTTAAATAGTATAAAGCCACCTAAATCAACTATATACTTAAAACTCAGCGCAATAATAAAATAAATTTTATTTGATTTATTGCTTCAATTAATGAATTATTTTGTTATTAAAACTGAAGACACACATGTTTATTTTTAATGAAATGAACAAATATTGTGTGCTATCGACAGTGTTAAGGTTCATTTATTAATATACAAGCTTCACTCACGCTGTGCGGTCCTGAGATAAAAGTGGATTTGTGTGGACGCTAAGTGGTCGGCATACGAATATAGCATCTGTGTTTAAGGGGGGGCAAACCCGTTTAAATCTTTTATATCTTTAGTTTTATTATAGGAGACGTTCTTAAAAATAGTTTAAGCAAAATTATCATTATATTGCACTCGTATATCTCTATCTGTAGGTATGCGAAATTAAAGTTGCTCGAAGTCAGCTCGAAGTAGCTCGAAGTTTAGCTCGATAGTTTGTCGTGTGTGGTTGAATTTTCGAAGCAAAAATGTCAAAATATCTTAATAAAGGAACAAAAAGTAGAGAAATTTGAGGTATTTAAAAAAAACATTATCATGAGACCCCGACTGGATTCAAAAGCTGTTGCAAATCACAGAAAACCATTGCTTTAAAAAATATCCAAAGCTTGAAGATTTGACCAAGAGAAAACAGCATCTCTTACCAATTTAAAAAGATTTGTCCAGGGATGAATTATTTCAAAGATGCTTGGGTGGCCATATCCAAAATGCTAATGAATGTTTTAACTCGACGGTTTGGCAACTGGCTCCAAAGCACCTGCATTGCTGCTAGGATATATAATAACGACTTCAGCTTCATTTTGAAGATGATGAATATATTAAATATAATTATTGGCACCAACTGTAAAGTCTTTGCTGAAAAAACCAATGAAACACGGGTAGCGAGGTAGAACCGTAAGAGTCTTTCCGATACAAAAGTAGCTCGCACAGCCCGAAAACAACAGTTAGTAGAAGATAATCAACTTTTTGAGAACGCTGAAGATCCATTATATGCATCTGGAATCATTGATTGATCGGTAAATCACTAAAATTGATAGTTTTATGGCATTGAAACTTTTTCAAAATGTTCGCCAGTTGTAGCTTAAAAGGTTTTTGATCGATCTGAATGAAATTTTTGGATGTTTCTCACTATAATATTATCTAGTCGACTAAGCTAAAGTTTTAAGGTTTTCGTGTAAACAATTTTTTTTTTTTTACTAAAAATGATCAAGAAAATGGTGAAAAATATGAAAGTTTGACTAAAAAGCCTACTTAATTTTAAATTTTATGCTTTTTTAAATTTTTATAGCTTAGTTGACTGCCTACACATATTAAAGGTCAAAAAATATTTCCATTTTTGATTTCAGTTCAACATGAAACCTTCGACAAGTGGCGATAATTTTTCGATCGTATTTTTTAATACTTTTGATATTTTTAAAAATTGTTAAAAATAAAATTTTGACATAAATGTGGTAGGAACAATAGAAACTTATTTAAAATAAAGTTTATTCTAAATTTAAAGTAAATTAGTTAATTAAAACTTATAATATTAGGCCAATCGTGTTGGAAAAAGTAGCTTCGAAAAAAACACGATTAATGATTTCATTCTGTTAAGTTCGGCTTTGTTGTCTCGTTACTAAAATAGCCATAACTCTGTATATAATAAATATTTTGAAAAAAATTTAGATGATGTATTTTAAGAAGTTTTTACTTTGAAAATATGTAAAAAAAAAGAATAGTTTTCGACAAATAATTGAAATGTATCGCACCCCGTCATCATGTTTGTAATTTGCCATTTCAGCGATGCGCCATTGATTCAGAGTTAATCTATTTCAGAAGCAAGTTGGTGTTAATAAGATAAGATTTTTAAAAAAGGCTCTTAAATAGGTCGAAGGAGTAGAAAGCGCTCGCCAAGAACGCAGATAAAACTCTTAAAAAGTATTTTCAGCAAAATTAATCGAAAAATAACAAAACCCCCAACGTTCGAACAGGGCAGCATTTTGCTTCCGCCCGTGTATATTTTCTAATTATATAACGAAGTCCATGTTAAAAAGAGCACGAAACTCCATCTTGTTTAACTAGCGTTTTTTTCCGTAAGTTAATCGAACTCTATTAACTCCAGCTGCAGGCGGCCGATATTTATTCGCAATACGACATCGATTTTTTCACCCAACTTGTTTTTGCTGTAGTCGGAATGCTCTTTGGGATCGTGACCAGCATAATTCTAGGGATACAATAAAATCGAACACATCATCGACGGGGAGGGTACGGAAACTCTTGGAAAAATCGACATTTTAAGGCTTCGGGGCGTCGGTTCTTATCTCGATGCAAAACACAATTAAGAACCGACTACCTGCTTTTCAATACCTCCGTCGGGATCGAGGGACTTCGCCTTGGGTCTGAAGCCTGGCCTGCCGAGGGATGCGTCATCAGAGTTAATTGAAACAGCTCCTGCCAGCTCGAGAGGGGTTGTTAAGATAAATGAACTGAGATAAGACGAAAAACAGCGAATTAAATTACAATGAAACGAAAGTTTTTCGCGTCTTCTCACCCCACGGACCGAGGTCTAATGGTGGATCTGGTAATGCACATTAGGGGTTGGTTTTGATGTCGAATGCTTTTAAGTGGGAAAAGTTCGCGGGACCGGCCGGGGACTACATCTCTTAATGGGAGTATTTTTTGTTAACATCCTGAATTAGCATAGATTTGGCATCCGGAGTTGATGTAAAAACTCGTCGAAAAATCTTTTAATCTGTTCCCAATTATCCTCGAGACTAAAATTGGGCACGGAAATACTAAAATTGTGTTTAAAACTTCAACAAGAACAATTTGTAACATATTTTAACGACGGCGACAGACGTTTTCCTCTAACTAAATTACGGCAAGTTAAATTACACCAACAATCGTATTACATTGATTACGGACGAAGATTTGCTTTAAAAATACATTTAATATATATATTTTTGCATAACAAAAATTAATGGAGATGCTGCACGGTATATGATTTTAAGCACAATACATGCGGAATAAAAAATCCTACCTTCCACTAGTACGCCAGAATCGGCACTGTGAAAGCGACAGTGCTCTCTCTCTCTCTTGATGCATCGCGTGCAATGTGTGCATTCGCACTATAGTCAATATACACGCCACTGGAACTGTGAAACGCACAGTTCCATACATAGATTTTTGTATCTGGTTCATAAACTGGGATTTTTTTCTTGTTAAAAAATAATCTTTAGTTGAAAATCGTATGTTTTTATGACCAATTAAGATTAAATCAGTTTCAATTACGCTTTTGCTATTAACATAACTGTTTTTAATGTCGATGATAGCTTTTTAGCGCGCTTTATCAGCACGTTTTAATATTAGGTTAAATTCGGAGCATAAAGTGAAAGCATCAAACGCACTTCAAACGAGAGGAACATGTTGCGTAGGAGGTTTTATCGTTTTGGAAGTACTCATAATCAGTTTTAACGTGGCCCATGCACCCTGCCAACGAAAACAACCCCCAAGTTAGCACAACGGATAATGTATTAAAGTTAATTTTAACTTTTGTACCAACGACAGCGGAAATAACGTCATTACACAAAAACCTTTTCAGACTAAAAGCCGCAACACCTTTTTCGGCGGCGACACACAAAGGTCGCAGAAAAATTCGCGATGAAAAAACGCGACTTTTTCTACTCTTCGCTACATAAAATCCCTTTTAGGCTGATTGGATCGGAGGTTGTTAGCTTTGCCGGGATGAAATCAACTCGAAAAAAGACATTTTAATCATAAAGTATGTCGGATGCTTCCGACGCTGAATTATTCTCACCTGATGAGAAAGCACAAATTGCCGCCACGAGTACTTGCCGGGGCACTCACAATAATGGGCTTATATAAGGACACGCAAACTCATAACAGGAGCAAAACGGAAAATATTGCTCTCGTAATGAAGAACACGGTGTAACCACTTCATTTTATGCGAGGAATTCAGACCCGTTCGTGGAAACAACTTAGTTGACTTCTCCTGTTAAGCCGGGAATAATAGCGTCGCCGGCAAACAGCTTCAGGAGCACAAATTTACAGCCAATTATTGAAGCTTAGTCGTATGGACCAATTGCATATCAAAACTGCAGCATGCAACCCATTTATCATACGTAAACTAAATGCTATTCTCTTCCCAAAAATACTTCGATAGAAATTAAATTATCTACAATTTTCCATATTTAATCATAGTTATAAATATGAAGTGTGAGTTGATTAATCCGTCTATGAGGAATCCCGTATTTATCGCAAACGGACTTGAATGCTAAAGAAACAGTATTTTCGCATATTGAGTGCAAAGATTAGTGAATCAGAGACAGAGACGGAAAGAGTGTCTTGCAACTCAGGCAAGGTGTTGCTGTAAAGATACCGAACCTCTTTTTTTGATCTTTTATTTTTTGTCACATTAAATTTCTCATCAATTATCAATAGATGAGGACAAAATAAAAATTAAATTTATATATAATTTTTCCGTGTCTAGTTAAAAATCATCAGGTATGGGTTCTTCTTAAATCATTGATGGTCTTCTTAGAATCATAATGAAGAGTAGAAAGCCACATAAATCAATTGTACACATAACACTCAGCGTGGTACCAAAAGTGATTATATTTGAAACGCAAAAATGTCGACAGTGTTATGGTTCATTTACTGGTATACAAACATCATTCAGGTTGCGCGGTCCTTGGAGAAAAGTGGATTTGCGTAAACGATTAGTGGTGAATATGCGAATATAGTATCTATTGCATCTTCTTTATTAAAGATAAAATTGTTTTCTGCTATATTTTCAAGACAAATTTTGAAAGTTTGTTGCAATCGGTTCATTATTGCTTTATTTAGGATCAACTTTTTCAAAATGATACGTTAACACATTCCGGAACGTTATGTTTAATACCTGGATATATAGAGTACATTTGTGTTTTTCAAATTGTTATATTAACCTTTCCCTACCGGTGATGTATTTACTACACCTCCACTCTAATAATGGGAATATTGATATGAAATGTAATAGATATGGGATTCAGAATTTTTATATTCCTCCGTAATATAATTACGAATCACATCAAAGTATTATAATATATAAGTATTCATCTGCAGCGACGGAAATAAATGATTTGTCGGGAAATCGGGAATTTTGCGGGTTTTAGTTTGTATCTCAGCAGAAAGGAATTTTATCAATCACATTGATGATGTTAAACGAAAATGGGGACTCATGCGGTCATCAACTCGAACTAGCATTTAAATATCTTATGATGATACCTCCAACGAGTGTGGAGGTTGAGCGTTCATATTTACCTTTTTTTGAAAAGCAAAATTAATCTGTTACTTTTTAAAGTCATATTGTATTAAATTTTAAAGTAAAACATTATTTCTATTATGTATTTCATATAAAAGATTTGCAGTATCTTTACTTATTAGATTTCCTTCTTGCGACTCAATTAATGTATCGCCGTGATAATGAGCCCATCCAGGATATTTTATATAGGCAGAGAATTTGCTTTTGATCGAATTTTTAATTAAACCAAGTTCGGAAGCTGTTTCGATATCGAAGAAGCTTCTTATTATCCGAGACGAGGATCAAGACATGTCCTACATATTACGTAGCTCCCAACAAGACAGCGGCTTAAGAAGCGGATTAAGTCGGATAGTCTCGCCAATGAGGATTTTATACGTTTTCATAATTTAATGAAGCAAAGTTTAGCTCACCAAATGGGTATATCATAACAAACTGATTATCCATTCACCCATTAAGAGCAGAGACTTGGAAAGTTGCAGAACTTTTCCCCCGGGAAGACGGTGGACTTATCAATTTTAAGAACTCCGATTCGACTCGTTACATAAAATATATACACTCGGGCAAACACAATGGCAGCATTCAAGTAGGATATTCTGCGGCGGATAAATGGTCGGTTTAAAATGTCTGGTCTGCTCTACACTGTAGAGAAACGTCTACTTCCTTGGAAAGTACAGAGGTCAAACTGTGCTTAATGGCACACTCAAGAGCAGCTGATCCCGTGGTTCAGAGTTCGCAACCGCCGGGGACATTCTCTGCACCAAGGACCTCCACTTGCATATAACCCAATTAAAGACTTTAATTGAGCCAGATATAGCTTCCCAACTTACTTATTATATCAAAGAGCTCAATTCGTTCACAGCAAAACTTTTGTCATTCATCTGAAGAAGAAAACTTGCTAATTATTGAGTGACAGAATTATTTCATGTCAGCAGCAAATTCCAAAACATTTCATACCAGACAAAATGTCAAACAATAGAATTGGCACGGAAAGAACTTTGAGTCGAAATTCATCCTATCAAGACGTCTTATCCGTTATCATATTAGGGCGTACCACATGAACGTTCGGATTTCGCAGATACCAACGCCATAACTCTTACCAAACATAATGTATTCAATAAATATATAGCCCATTAGCTTCAATTTTCAATGAGAAACTTTAAGTATCAATAAATATTTCAAATTCTTAAATTTCCTCGTCTTAATTTTGAAACATTAAATTCCTTAAAAAGTACTTAAAATGACTGAAATTTCATGGAAATATGATTATACTGTAATGGCCAGTGGCATAGCATTCGATCACGAAGCACTTTTTTGGTGTGTCAGTGGTCCGAAATTTGGACCGGTTGGATACGGATACCTTGGGGCCACTTTAAAAACATTTGGGCCGTTAGCAAAACTTAAAATTCTACTCTATATAGTTTCTTCCGTGTTCAGAGCGGAAGTGACTGCAAGAAGTGGAGAAAGAATCCATCATGTCGGTGGGAACCATGTCGGTAGTTTATATATATTTATCCATTTTTCATCATAAATAATGATTTAAAAATGGACTTGTATTATTACAAAATATCTTATCATTTGGCACCCAATAATTCAACCGATTGAAGCGAAATTATTATTTTCGAAGTAAAACTTCGTTGTAGAGTAAATTAACTTTAACGTCACAGAAAGTGAAAATCCATCCAGAATTTGGTCAAATCAAGAAAAGAAAATAATTTTAAGTATGTCCGTCTCCACCGTATGCATCATAAAGAAGCTACGCATATGCGACGCAACAAAGCAACTATTACACCAGTAACACACCTATTTTACTATATATTACACAACACACAGTCCCATCTTTTAACTAACAATTTATGCTAATAGTTTTTTTCTATCATTTGATAGCCAGGGGTCTAAAATAGAAAAACTTGTGTGAAAATAATATTGGTATCATCAAATGCATATTCAGTATAATTATTAAAATATAATTTAATGGAAATAAGCGCAATGTTTTAAAATAAATATTATAAAATATATGATAAGAAGTTCAATAGTGTCGTTCAAATTCACACTAATTGACTTTTATACAGCACTAGCGAATACCCGGCATGCGTTGCGATGCCACACCTATTGATTGATTTGTTATGTGTGAAGATGGATCCAAGATCGGGCATTACTTTGCTTGGCGGGTACTCGCTGATGAATGATTGATTTGTAGAGGCATATGTTGGATATGGTTGCTTAGCAATATGCGCTTAGTTCGAAAGCTACGTGATGTATTGCTATGGGACTAAGAGGTTAGGATGCGTGCGCTCTCCCTTACTTTGTATAGCGACTGGCGAGCCGCTGAGTACGGCTTGCTGCCGAGCACGGCCGAACGCGGCCGAACGCGGCCGAACGCGGCCGAACGCGGCCGAACGCGGCCGAGCAGACAAAAATCGCGATAACAAACAAACAAATGAACAAATATCCGGACGCGAGACATTGATTTTTGCATATATAGATTTGTGCGGCGATAATGTGTTAAACTAAAAGTTCCAACTTTAAAAATTATTTCTATTTCATAATTTGTTAAAAATATCCATTCAAATGATGTTAAATAAGAAAAAATTCAATCATCGCTTTTAAAGCCAAAAACATATGGATAAGATAAATTAAGACGAAGTTAAAGTTTAAACTTGTATAATTAGTGAAAAGATATAGTTCTCATTATGTGGTCCTCAAGACCGTACCCAATTTATTTGCTCTGGATGTTAGCCAAACGAGCTGGGATCTTCAAATTCAAAATTTGTCAAAAAACACAGGTAATTTAACTTTGAAGAACTTTCATTTGCTTTTATTACAAATTTGATGCCAAAACAATACAAAATCAGATTCGATACGCTTAAGTTAAGATAATTGAATCTGAAATGTTTATATATGATCCATTTACCGGATAATAATTCCATCTTCTCCGAGAGTAAAAAAACGCCTCCTTTAATAAATTATCATTACTTTCGGATACTAAATGGTTGAAGTATGTCTACTTACTTTGATAATTTTCTTTAATAAATTCCTATCATACATCAAGTTGTCAGAGCTTTCGCTCAATTACTTCTCCGACGAGGAAATATCGTCATATTAGCTTCAAGGCCGTATTTATTTTTTTATTATGGGAGATTTAAGCCATCAAATTATAATGTATGGGAAGGGAGGAAAATATTACGACAGTCTGCTCCGCCGGATGAACATAAATAAGGGTTTTTAACTGTTGTCATAAAATTGTCATCGCATAATTGTATCCGTGGCATTATTACAGTTTTCGATCAATCACGGAGCTTTGGGGTTTGATATAAATCTATGAGAAATACGAAATTTCATGAATCAATCAAACAATTCACACTTTGGATGCGAATAATAATTTTTTGACATAAATATACAATTTTTTAAAAAATCAATCGTTTCAAAAAGCATAAAAATAGCCTGGAATTCGTAGGAGATCCCCAAAAATTATATAATAACAAAAATGGCGAACATGTTCGAATTTTAACCGATTTGATGCAACAAAAATAGCATACTCCGTTTCTGAAGAATGTCGTCAGTGAGGATGAATCAAGACTTCTCTTCAAAAACTTCGGGTTATGATGCAACCGGACAGATGGACGGGAATAGGCGGGCGTTGAACTGAAAGACTCTTTTTTCAGATAACTCTTTATTCAACACGACAGAGAGAGATCTGGCTGCGGGAAGGACGTCGTCCCGCACCCAAGGCTAACTGATGACTCCGCCCGATCTCGCCTTTTGCACGTCACTACCCAATCAGCAACGATACACGTGCAAGAAGTGATCGGTCGGTATTCCAGGCGCAATGTCCCCGCGCGAGTTAAAGCGAGGCCGTACGAGCTACCAAAACGAACATCGAAGTGGTCGACCAAATAAGGTGACCAATGGGCCACAAATGGGGATGAAAATCCAAAAAATGGTATTGGATGATCCTCGTCTAAAAGTATGCAAGCTAGCAGATATGGTAAGCATTTCAACTATTTTGAGGATCTCATCGGTTCTCACTATAAACAGAGTATCGAAGCTATTGAACATTTCTGGTATATCGACATTGAGAAATAAAGATAGTTTTAACCAAATTATTTGTTAAGGGGAGTACTTCTAGGACTACCCTAGTATCATGCAGATTTATTTGACCCAAACATGGAATTTTTCAAAATTAAAACAAATAATTCCAAACTAACGGAAAATTTTCATACCTCCCCATAAATACGCTTCTAGGGTGTATGAAGACAGAATCAAATTCATTTTGGTAGATGGGGCGAGCAATTTGCCAGAGGGCTCTTTTCATCAATGGGTTTTTATTGATGATTTGTATTTCTTCCCTTTTCCTTCCTACGTAGCATTCTTCATGCTACATTCGCTCCGTGGATGCTCCTCTTTTTTGCTCGATTAGCGGTTATGAGCTGAATAGCTTAAGAAACTTATAGGCAGTGAAGGAACGCCGAAGACGTCGTTACTTTTTTCCATCATCCACAAATTCACCTGAGAGGATCCCATTTTTCATTCGGAATACTTTGATAAGCCATCTCTCCGACATTCGGAATTTCAATCGCGTCGTTGATTAAAGGAGTTAAATAACGATATCGAGTTATATCGGGCTTTTTTCGTCTCATCCAATATCCAATTATCAAATATAATAGAAGCCTCCCTCACAATGCTTCGATAAACGAGCGTGTGAATTTTCTATTCGATGGCGCCTATGAAAGCACATCATCGCATTTCTCGCTTGAAAATTCTTCTTTCATCCCACATCTTTGCAAATTGAAATGCTTTTTAAACACGAACCAGTTGAAATAACGTTGATAAGCGATAAACCATCAAATTAATTTTGAATCATTGATAAATTTAATAAAAAAAATAGGATGAAGCGTTCATATTTGGCATTCTATGCAACTTTTATTGACATTGGAAAGAAAGCAATTTAAACCTATTAAATTATCAATCATTTTTAATGAATGAAGCTTAAATCGAAAATAAATAAATCGCGAAAATTTATTAAATTAGATCCAGATTAAATCTTTGCAAAATGATCAAAACTTATTGACAAAGTAAAAAAATGGGGAAAAATATGACTCTAGTTTGACCGACGAAATAGGAATTATAATATAATATACCGATGCGTTATAATATATCCAGGAATTAAATTAGGATGATCATGGCACCTTCCATATTCCATCGATTTTAATTAGCTCAATATTTTTGCACGATGAACTAATTTCAATCCCTAAATCTGGTTTAACCCCTTTATTAGTGAATCAATTTTCTTTGAATCTTTTCTTCTTTTTTTTAAAAATCATATATAAAATAATTATAAGTTTATATATAGATTGATAAAATTGTAGTAAAACCAGTAATTCTCAATCAGGAAATATTGAAGTGAATTATTGAAAAGTGAAGATACGTTCCATGGATTTTAAAAACCGCATAACTTTGAAACAGCTATATATAATATATCCAAAATCGCACAAAAAAAGTTAATAAAAAAACAGGAAAACATTAAGGCAATAAAAAATAAGATTTTTGGTAACATTTAATGAACGACTTTCATCTTTAGTAAAATTTTAAGGATCTTAAAGGATATCACTGTAGTCCCTAACTGAAAAAATAAATAAATCACAAAATGGCGACTGTTTTAGTAATTTTTAGGCCTTATTTTGTCACAGTTTTAATTTTTTAAAAAGTTAAAAAATAATTTTAAACATAAATCTAGTAGGAATAATAAATGGTTAAATGGAAAAGATTCGCACCCAGTTTGAAGTAAATTAATTAATTAAAACTTGAGATATGTCAACCGTGTTAAAAAAAGTAGTTTCGAGAAAAACGCGTTAAAAGATTTCATAATGGTAGGACCGACCAAGTTACCGCGTAACTAAAATAGCTATAACTCCATAAGTAGTAGGAATTTGGAAAAAAAAGAAAATATTTCTTTAAAAAATCGCATAACTTCGAAATCGCACAAAAAAAGGTTTGAGTGTGCTATATATGTCGATACATTTGGGATCCATAATAATGTCTTAAATAGGATCAATTTTGATATATCCCACTTCTGATACCAATATAGTGTAGCAGCGGGGTCGCTTTTGGGGCAGAATCCCCAGGCCTCGCCCCGCACCCCGCTCCCTTGTACTCATGGAGATGGCCACGTCGCACGCGGGTCCATTCTATTCTCGGACCGTTATATGGCCGGGAGGATAGGATAGAGGTCTTAGATAACTTCTTTAGTCACCCTTTTAGTAATGAGTTATTTTAAAAAGACGTAAACGTAGATGCTAAATCCGTATTTAAACCGATTATCGTCCATACAAATAAGCTTATCTTTCAGCCCCGCTCGGCGTGAATCAATCTTGTAAATAAACACTGTTGATCGCTTATTTATTTGCGTAAATATAAACAATTAACTTGAAATCGATTAATTTAGATCATCATTTTTAATAAAAATAAATTTGGGTTATTGATCTATACTATTGTACGATATAAGCAAAATACTCCATTCCTATCTGTCTCTCTCTGAACTAAACGTGTAAAAATGCTTTTTATGAATCACTGGAATTCGATCGTAAGCGGACCGCAGGAAGGATGTCTTCCCGCAACCAAGGCTATTCAGCGAGTCCTCACGACTCTTACTTTCTACAATGTGTCACACTACCATGCAGATATAGAAAAATTCCATTATAATTTTAATGTTTCTTATATTGTCATCTGTCGATGATTATTCATACTCACGTAATAAAATATATTTAATTACCAGAGTATGAATATTTTTAGTATTTAAATTAAATAGAAAATGGTTTACTTTTGTATACCTTAATATAAATATTTTAATATTCAATCTCGAGAAATTTATCTTGGTTTTAAAGCGTCTAAATTTTCATGAATATTTTATATTTTTGGGAGCATTTTTTTGATAAGTTAGCAACTAAATGTATGAATAATAAACTAGCTCTGACTTACCGCATTTTCCATAGAATTTGACGGTGATGTTGATATTCGTGTCACAAGCGGCTTTTCTCATCTCGCAATGATCTCTATAGTCTCGACCATCACTGGCGCATAAAGGTCTTGATCCGACGTGATCTCCATATCTTGGACAGGATTCGGGACACCGACATTCTGCAGTTCGGCCATCGCTCGAGGGTTGACATCTAGCGCCGAAATGACAGATCATATCCCGACAGGGATCGTTTATTTCTGCAAAAAATATCACGAAACATAATTAATATTCGTGATTTGGACTGAAATTTATTACTCTTATCATCGGCCTGTCAATGCATAATCGAAATTCTAAATGAAATGGCTGTTGAAAATAAAAAGGCTTTCAAGGCACATTAGGTTTCGACGATATCTTGATGATCATATATTTGGAAAAAAATACAATGGAAACCTCTTTAGGCTTGTATCATACAGCTGTGATCAATTTTAATTCCCTTTTTCGTATAAAAAATTGACACGTCATATATTTCAGACGACAAAAACCCATTTCCTCTTAATGATCATTTTCAGCGAGCGGCGTGTTAATGTTCCAGTACATGGAGTAGCAGAAAGGAGCCAATGAAGATTTTTTTTCAGGCTTTTTCCATGTATTAAATCTCGTTCATCGTATCGATTTCGTCGGGGAGACAAAAACGCTCTGTGTGCTTTGTTTTTTTACTATTTTTTAATGGTGAAACGATAGTCCAGATGCTACCCCCAAAAGCAGAGCCGTTTGGACAGAGCTACGGATTTACGTAATTTACAATTGATTCACTTAATGTTCGCTCCAAATCGACACAATTGAATTAATTTCCGTACAAATATGTTTCTGGATAATAAAAATTTGCTGAAAATCAAAGATGAAAATTGGAGCCTGAGAGAAAATGCCGCCTATTGTTATATTGACGTGGACTTGTGAAGACAAGAAATCTCTTCTGCTGCAATTGACAAGGCAATTATGGAATGTGATATGTTATCTTGTTTTTCCATTATTTCAACAAAACTCAATTTTCAGAAGAAAATGAAGCTGATTTTATTCTCATTTTTTTTTAGAACGATTTTATGAACTTTTTATTCAAAGCAACATCCATGTGTCAATCACAATGAATATTCAATTAATTTCTCAAGGATAATCTGAAAATTTTATGCTTTATAAATAAGATCACTTACCATTGGGAAAAACATAACATCCCCTGATTTGTCTTGCAATGTAGACAAAAAACATCAACTGGATGCAATTTAAGACACTCATTTTTAAATCACATATCAAAGGTATAAAAAGCACTTTTCACGTTTGTTTTTGTTAAAAAAATCAATTTTTTCACATATTTTTAGATTCGATTCGGTTCTTGTTTGATTTTGATACAAATTAGATCGATTATCGTTTTATATATACGCACGTTAAATAGATTTGCTAAACGAAAGCTCCTCCCAAAGCTATCAATGGCTAATTCAGCATCGAATGCTCTTGAGCCTCTACCTTCCATCTTCAGGTCTGAAGCACGTGCCAAAAGAGGACGATAGCCATCTAATTAACGAATATCATAACGTAACTCAATTTTGGTTTCAGCCGAGTGGAAAATAAACCCAAGGCTATGGCTGTTCAAGGAAGTGAACGGAAGGGACGTTAGTCAACCGGAAAACCAGATTACCCCAGAGCGGGAACGGTCAAGGGGTAAGAACTGCGCGCCACCGTTTGTTCGTCGTGATTTATTTGCATACAAGAACTAGTCGTTTGAGAATGAATTCAATTTAGTCATACCAAAGAAAACGCGAACGAAGATTTTGCCTCCAGATAATAAATAACGCAAATACAGTTAAATTTGAGTGAAGCCAATTTGATGCCCCAAACACTCCTTCGAAAGCAAAATTTCGACATTTGCGTGCTAGACATCATCGATTGTACAGTACCATTCCAAGATTCGAGTAAAAAAGCTCATATTTTACCCCAATCGAATGGCAAAACGCGGAGCTAATTATATTCTTGGATTGTTTCTTTGTTCAAATTAGGTTGCAATATAAAATTATCGTGCAGGATTTTATAAGCCAAATTACTGGTGAAAGGCTACTTCTTATTCGGTCACGAATATGAGTCATTGCTGGCCTGAGCAAAGAATCGATATGTAATTTTCTACACATTTCTGCCTTAATATAACAGGATTTATTTAATACATACTTAATCAACCCAATTCTACAAATGAGCATAGCTCAATTAATGTGCATCCAAGTCAATTGCATATATAATTCTCAAACGATTTATGGTTCAATAAATACACTGTGAAATTTCAGCAAGAGCCTGGAGCAAATGCAGCCAAGCAGTATTTATCGTATTTCGATAACATATTATATAATTCCAATAAGGACGCTTAATTTTTAAATGTACACAAAACAAATTTATTACAAGATATCTATTAAATATTTTATTTATTTAAAAGCATATATTATGGCATTAATTATGAAGTATTAAATTGTTCAAATATCGACCGCAATTTTGCTTGGTGGTACATATTAAGAAGGTTCAATTTTTGATGATTTTGTTGCATAAATCTGACTGAATTTGCTGGATGGCGTTCGTATTCTTGTATTTTAGGGCATGAATTGTATGCATTTTATATGCATAAATTTGCAATTTAAGATAGCCCCAAATGAAGAAATCTAAGGGCATTAAATCGTATGATCTCGGTGGCTTCTCTCTGGCGTTAATTTTGAAAATTTGATAATTTATATACATTTTTCAGCATAATAATCTTTTATTATAATTTGGCATATATTCTTTAATAATATAAAATCAATTTCATTGATTTTTCTTTGAGAATATGGCTGTTATAATCAAACAAATTTTGAGCGTTCTTATTGAAAGATCCTGTGTATTTAAATCCGAATTTCATATTTTATTTTTGACGTTTAATATGCAAAATTTTACATCTAAATTAGAGAAAAAATATACAAAATTAAGATAAAATGCAGAAAACTTCTATTGAATTTGCTCTTCAATGTTCTTTATAAATCTACCTATTGGAACCAAAAACCTCAATTAAAACGACTCCAAACTAAATTCTTTAAAAATGATTTACTTTTAGATTATAGTCAGCTCTCGACTTACAACCACTTCGATTTACAACTATTTGGACTTGCGTTTCATAGTTAAATACATAACCAAATTTAAAGTATCCAAACACCGTTTGAGCCCCTTGTTGGTTGGAAATATAGCTGGATTTAAATTGAAGCATCGAAGACTGACCGTCTACCTCTGGGTTGGTGTTAAACTCCAAAATGCCCACACATAAAAACTCAGGGGGTAGCCAACAATACGCCTGTAGGCAATGGTTGAAACCTTGGGGTAATGATGTGGAGTAAAGGTGTGCAAAAGTAGCCTCGTCGGTTTGCTCATCAAACGCTGCTGGAGTAGCCCAGCTAATATGAGTTGGGTGGGCAGGTCACCCTGTGCTGCGCTCCCATAAAGTGGTGTGTAGAATAGCCGATTGCAGTAGATGTTGGAGACTGTGTCAAAGACTCACCACTATCCTCAACAGCCTAGGCAAACAGGGGAGAACGGTTTAAGGCTGTTCGAACGGCGACTCATCATATTGCGCGGGCATCTTTTCTGTCACTATCCTTGCTTCCCTTTAACAGACCAATATGCGACAACATGATGCAACTGCTAAACTATTGCAAAATAATTTGCATAGACAAACAATGCTTGTACTAATACAAAAATAATCACAAAGATACGCACAATAACTCCTTAAAGTTTCATAGTAATCAGATGAAAGGTATAGGATTGTATACGAGACAAACAAACCCCAGATCACAGACATTCATTTATGTATATTCAAGAGAATTATCATTAGAATAAAAAATCATGGATAACACAATGTCTTTTCCATGACTGGTATGATAAATGTTTTATTTCTGAAGTAAAATAAACATTGTGAAGAAAAACTGATTCATGATAATGCTCCAGAGTTAAGCATAAGAGTAGTTTATTTACCTCCCAATACTACAAATAATGTTTCTTCTCAAAATTATTTCTCGAGAAATATGCACAATCGAGAATTTTTGCATTTCTTGAGAAATTTTCTGATTTCTCGAGAAATTTCAGAAATCAATTTTTATTGTAAAATTATAAAATTTGCACTAATATTTTTGATATAAAAATAAATTGGTTGTTTTTCGACAAGTAATTTTTAGTTTTAAAAAGAGAACAAGGATGACCGATTCTACAATATTTTAGATTATTATAAATTACATTTTAATGTTATTCATATTTATAATTGTTTTATTTCAATAACATACTGTTTTACAAACATTTCTATTAAATAAAATTTTATCAAAATTTCTCGAGAAATTTAAGAAATTGAATCAAGAATTCTAAACCAAAGAGTCCCTAAACATGACCATTATAACCTAAAAAATTTTGAGCATCCTTATTGAAAACCAATATTATATATTTAAATCCAAAGCTAATAAAATTTATATTAAAAATTGATAAAGCTTCGTTTATATAGAATTTTAAACCTAACTTTAAAATAATTCTGAGATTTATTATAATATATATGATTAGTGGAATATGTAAGAAATTATAGAATTATTTAACACAACCAGAGAAGATTTATCGCTTATTTTGGATCGGAAGTTGGAAAAAATTATATGAAGTGTGTCTTAATACTTTATAGGTAAAAAACTTTGGAATAAAATCCGAAGTAGTTAAATATATAAAAGGCCTAAGTAGGAAGGCTTGCTTACTAACCCTTCAAAACAAGGGTTTTTTAGAGTTTTTACATGTCAAATAAATTGGATGGCGAAAGTTAAAACATGTAAACCCTCTTGATGGTTCTTTTTCAACCCTTGTCTTACAAACGGAAAGGTTTAGATCTCGGCGTATATTTTAGACTGTTTTTGTATTTCGATTTAATTTGTATGATATACATTCTGGATGTGTTTGATGATGTATGTTTGTACGTAATTTAATTTAATTTTCATTAGACGAAGCGATTGCGACACAAGAGACTGTTTATGACCTCAATAAGCAGAATTGCTGCACACGGAGATATATTTGCAAATCCGCATTTTGTATGCCGCATCTACCGTTCCTCGGAGTCCAATCATAATCTACAAAGCCGGCTTTTCCTCCTGATATATTAAATTTGCTTTATTCCATTCTTCGTCATGAAATGGCAATTTCTGAGCAAATAGAGGATTTATTTATTCAAAAGAACAATATAAGGGAGTCACTCCCTCCGCTCAGTCACTGAAAAGCGTTTCCGCGAGGGCTCCATCAGGCTTCTTAGCCGGAATTGAACAAACAAGCGCTTTTTATATTCCGCCATCAAAACAAAAATATGAAAGGATTTTATTTAAGATTTTTACGTCCCTGTCAACGGGATTTCCTTTGAGGACGTAAAACCTCCGGATGTCTGCAGCCGGGCTTAATCTAAGAGTTTTTACGGAAATGCAAATAAAGGGCTCAGTCTGTGCGAGAATTTTCCATGAGTTAGAGTAATCACGTGGAAATTGAATTACCACGTGAGATGGCGTGTGCGTATTCATCCGACACCGCGTATACGTGGGGGATGTGAATTATTTAAGGACGCATCTATGCGACACGACGCAAGGGTTGAATCTTCATGGCCACATCAATATTTCAATACCCGATACGAATTCAATTAACAATAAATCCGCTACAGGATCAACTGCAAATCTGTATCATTTTCGTAATGAATCCGCGATAAAAATACAATTTCAAGGTGTTTATAATTTCAGATGAAAATTTTGCTGCACAGATTTGTTCCAACAAATCCAACTGCTTATTTCAATTCGCAGCTTTCAGAAATTGAATAAAGCGGACGTACCTTGATGAAGTTTTATTGTACAAAGAGCAAAATAAAAAAGATTTTTCGTCCTTCTGTTTGCTTCATATACAATTTCAATTTCGAGCACTCATAAAGTCCGTATAAATTTAGATGTAAATGTACATTTTTTTATTTTGTTTGTTTTTTAATGAGGAGCGATCAAAGGCAGCTCTTGTTCTCTACACAAAAAAAAAACAATACAAGAATATCAAGTGACCCGTAAAATATTCTTTAGTGATCATTAATCACGAATGTTAATAAAGCGACACGTTTCTCGCGAGGGACGTATGGCAGAAAAAACGCCAATTTTCTTTCTGCTCGGGGAAAATTTTCCATATGTATCGAAAATTGAGAGATTTCTTCCGTCTCCGCGGGCAGGGGGAATATATGTAATAAAAGAAAATTAAAATGGGTAAATTATACGCAAGAAAGTGCGGGATGAAAATACCGAAGGTGTATGGGGGCCCTGCAACTCGTACGCAACATATTTTATTCAAAACGTACGTCGGGGAAAATAACGACCGTGTATCAAATTTAATGCCTATTTAATGTGTGTTCGGGCTGAGTTAACAGAGAGGAAACTTTTTCTCTACACTTGTATTGTTAACGATCAATGACTATTTATACGCAAATTTGTAAAATGTAGAGGAAACCGTTCAATATAATGGACCATTTGAAGTCTTCCTTTCGCTAAAATTATTTTATTCGACATGCTAAAAGCGATCAAATGGCACACTCAATGTCTTTGTTGAATATAACATTTTTTTTCCACATATATAAATATGAAACCATAAAAATTGTCATGCGGAGGCAATAAATGGCGATGTATACGGCAGTAAAAAAATATTTTTCAATCATATTGATATTAGTTTATAATTTATTTCATACAAGCATAATAAATTGATTAATTGGGTCAAAAGAATCGATACCAAGATGCTCTAAAACTGCATATCAATAAAACCACAAAAATACGCAAACGGATTATTTACTGTTATTTTTATTCGATTTTTTCTTAGTTATACAAAAGTCATCCAAAAAGTAAGACTACAACCTTGACGTAGGATAAAATGCTTGTATTTAATTGAAATTCACAGGATACTTCTCAAATATAATCAAACTATTTTTCGACGCAATTTCTGTAGTCGGAGCGCCAGCTTTTGTATGCCAGTGTCATAGAAACCCACCACTAACACTTTTTGGATTCAGAGATATAAAGACATACCCACGTCTCATATTCCATCACGATAGAGTCCAAAAAAGCTTCTTCCTACTGTGAAAAACGATCCAAAAATTCACGCGCGACGGTCACGTGATTTTAACGGTGTTTCATTCTGACTACACTTATCTTCTAATATATAAAAATGAATTGGGCTTTGTTCGTTCGAAATGCGCTGCCATACCGTTCATTCGATTGCGATAAAACTTTTCCAACTTATTGTTTGTACTTTCTCAAATAATATAGGTATAGTCCAATTAACTTTAAGTGGATCTTATATATAAAAATCGATGTTCGTATGTTAGTTCATATTTATAATAAAACCAACAAAATATCAATCCTAATTAAACTCTTTCAACTTTCAAACGATATTTTTAGAATTATTACTTCTGTAACAGCAACGCGCCAGACACCAGCTAGTTCATTGGATTGGAGTAATCCGAGAAGAGCGATTTTCGGGCTTAGATCACAACTTGAAGAGTTAACCGTACTTGGCGACAAACATTATCATGTAAATTATTCTACTATATTTCAATGTAATTGCCATCGTAGTCGTTTCTGTAGTCGGGTCACCAGCTTTTATGTGCCAGTTTCATAGACATTTGCTACCAGCTTTTTGGATTATTTTTTGGTTTGGTAAAATCCATCAAAGTAAAATCCAAAAAAGCTTTTCCTTGTGCAAAACGATCCAAAAAAGCGATTTGACATTATAAACATTCTGGGCGCCCATTTCGGACACAATTTCTTGTAAACAAGTTTTTCCAACAAAAAATCATCAAGAAGACTTCATAAATTGGTCAGGAAGTACTTCGCGAAAGTCAAAAAACGAAAGATTGCCCGAAATTCCTGTAATTAAACAAAATGGTCGACAAACACGCTGGACCAAACAACTTCGAAACAAACAAAAAAATCGCCTGGCCTCACAAACTCTTGTAACTTTACTTTTTTAATACTTATATTGAAGAATTTGTATTAAAAAACTAGTGGTTTTCAACCAATAAAATAAATTACCTTACTATAATGTTTATACAATTTTTTTTTGAAAAGATAAAATACAACATGTATTAAGTTTTAAAAACAAAAAAAGACATTTGGTAAATATTGAAATCAATACATTTGGGATCGATACATATTTGCGCAAATAATGCGCTATGGAGCGCTGAACGCCACATAGACGTGCATACTCTCTTTGGATTTTAACACACAATTTGTTGTCCTGATAAATTTAAAATGAATTTGAATAAAGTCGTATAAATGGGTGATTTATTTGCAAAACCACGTCATAAAAAATATCACCCCAAAAAAAATGTTTAATTAAAAATAAATGTCGCAGCATAAAAAATATGATTTCATGATAATGCAGTAGTGTATTTTTTTGTCAATTTAATATATCACCTTATTGAATCTTATATTATGTGCGTTCCCACAGAAAAATAAACGACACATTTGACATAAAAGTCCATATTTCACTTCTACCAATATATTTAGATTATATTTGACTTGTTTAAGCTGTCTTCAAAGACAAAAGGAACATACATCGTTTTAACATGTCTCCTCTGGGAGCTTAATCCCAGATGTGAAGCACTTGTATGTCTGGCTTTTATTTAATCGAGATATATGTCATATGTATTCGTTGTTGTATTGCGGAAAGTTGTTGAAAATGGAATATTTTCCACGTTTTCAAGATGTATAATATGTCACTTTGTGGCTAATTTTTTTGCGCTTGGGGTGAAATATGGACGCTGAATTGAATGGCACGTGGGACAAATATAGTTTTATTATATTTTCGCCGAAAATGGCATAACTGACTGACACACAACGAATTGTCTATAAACGTTTGAAATAAAGCGTGACTTGTATAAAATAGCGAAAAGCCGCTAGAGTCACGCACATCCTTTTCGCCGGGACCATTCACGGACCGCGACTCAGGCATAAAATACTTAAACATCAAAGGTTACGGTTAGACCACAAATCCCTTTCAAAACGTTACCAGAAAAAGGATTTGAGTACACAAAAAAGCTGGTGGAAACGATCCCGATCCCATTACTTGCAAGTATAATGTACACGGAAGCGGGATCTGAGTGAACAACTTTTGGGTTCTCAGCCTCTTGTATACTTAACCGTTTTATACATGAATAACTTTGTTTTGAGCAAGTATTATAATTCAGATTATCATTATTCTTTATAACAGCTTCCGAAGCTCTTTTTTCATTCGGAAACGATAAGTTTCGGAAGTACGATTTCCACTTTGGTAACAATCGTGGTTTCCTTATTCGTACACAATGAAGGCGTATAAGATTTGGATATATGAGGATGGTAAAAAACTTGTGAAATATTTTAACCCTCGCCACTCGTATGTCGACATAATGTCGCCAAATGGGTTTTAACTTCCACTTGTATGTCGACATGTCGACATATATATTGTATATATATATACTATTTTACTATAAAATCACAGATCTTTCGATCGATTTTTATACGACTGTATTATTTCTAAAAACTTAAATAAGTGTCTTATGTATGTTGTGTAATTTTTTTGTTGGGCAAAACACTGATAAAAAAATATTTTATTTTAATTTTCGAGTATGAAATCTGAAAAACGCGCAAAATTAAATGTTACCCTTACCAAAAAAAAAAATCAGTTACTGGGTTACTAATAATTCAGTTACTAATCAGTTACTTATCTTGTTGAGAAACATGTTAGTAATTTATGTATTTAAACGTGTACATTTATCAGAATATTTTGTAATAAATTCAAACGTACATGTTCAAAAAATTATGAAAAACGCTGCAATTGTGTCGTTTATTTAGCATTTTTGTGTCAACCTAAATTTTGTTATTGAAAGCAACAGAAACTCATCTTATAATAAAAGATATTTTAAGAGATGAGTCAAGTATCTCGTCTTAATTATTATATTTTATTTACCGATAGAGAGGTTAAAGCTATGAGTCTGCGGGAAGGACATCTTCCCCCAACCGAGGCTATCCGATGACTCTCCCTTCTCGCGTTAACACAAGAATTGTGTGAAGACTGCTTATATGTTATACGTTCGTTATACACATTGCTTAAACGCTAGCGTAATAAAACAAGAAAGAGATTTACAGCAAATTTCCGTTAATCAAAATATACCATAGCAGCCAAAGGGTTGAAGTATATTCCTCGAAATTTACAATCCAAATATTTATATACAAATAATGTTATTTTGGTTTAATTGTACATGGAGATCGAATGTTGGAACAGATGGAATATGTCTTGAACTTACATTATAAAATATCGTTCCGTGTCACCCATCGGTGACTGTCATTAATTATTACCAATAAGCTATATAAGTTTCTTGATCCCGTCACTTTCCAAACACACACACACAAAATTTCGGTTTATATTTGAATCCCCCTCGTATAACTTTACCATTGTTCCAAGATAATATATTTAGTCTCAGCTTTCGAGGTTTATAACCTCTTATTCCATTGTACGAAAATATAAGTCAAAATGTATGGCTATTGTTCGTAATCTGTATGCAAAGTATTAACATATGCCATGGCAACCACCGGTGTCTGCCGACCTAAACAAGGTTGTATATAAATCTTGGTAAGAAAATTAGCTATAATTTATCATCCCTATATACAAATTCATAATGTGCAACAAAATTTGTATGATGACACAATGGGTAATTTAAAAAAAATATGCTTGGCATGTATGTTGCTGTGTCCAAATATTACTTAAAATATATGATAATATTCAATAGAATTTATTTAAAAATATAATTGAATTATAAAAATCCAATAAAAAGTGAAGAATTTTTTGGATTCACCAATAATAGCACAATAATTTAAGTATTATATTGGAAATATTAATATAATTGAATCATAAAATGTATATAAATGATAAAGTTTGAGGAACACTCCTTGGCTGTTTATTCAAATCAGTTTGAATACACATTAAAGATGGAAATCTTATCGAATTCAACAAAGGTCATTTAGCTAAATGGTTTCGCATCTGGAAAAATGCCAAAGTTTCCCCATAATCATCCCCTGTTAGCGGAGACAGTGCGTAGACTATCAATGAGCTTTTTCTTCCAAATTACACAGAGCCTCTGGACTATTTCCAAAATGTATTGATATATGCAAATTGATATGTATTTCAATTTTATTTCCAGATTTATTTTTAATAAATTCGCAATATTATACGGCCGGCATAAACGGCTTTCTTCAAAACTCCGCAATACAATATTGTGACTTAATCCTCATTCTAGTGTTTACTGACACAGCTTTCAGCTGTATTCCTAAGTCTTTGTGAGCACAAGTGCTTTTGCCACCCTTCTTCCCTCGACTGGATAGAGATAGTCCTTTTACGACGACAATGGGTTATTTGAGACCAAAAGCGGTATCGCACACTGCATATTTTACGGTAGTAAACCAAACAGGCGCATCTGCCGGGCTTCAGAACCGGCTCTGCTTTTCGTTTATTGAGAAAATAATAAAAAAGAACGCCCCCGCAGAAAGTTTGCCTGCTTCAATTATTATCGTGATTCTAGAAGTCTTTTAATATTGCGAAACAATGAAGTTTTTCAGCGTCTCAAAGTATATCTTGTCGGTAATGTATGAAAAATTGATTTGAATTTATTTTCGGCTTAAATTTCACAACGAATTGTTGAGCAAAATTAAATTCAAGACTTATGGAGTTGACGTTGAAAGTCAGAGAAAAGCGGAAAGCTTGTCTTGTTTGGGGAACTATCGTGACACACAGGCATAATTCTTAAAGCTGAAACAACATATTTTTGAACCTTATATTTCGAACATTCCCTTTGAAACGTTTTTATTAATGTATTTAAACATTTTCGTCTTAAAGAGGTATTCTAGACTATAATTTTGCGAATATATCCTCCAAAGAAATTTCCAAATTTTCAATTATTTACAGAGTTATAGCTATTTTAGTGACGAGACAACTAAGCTACCAGAATGAAATCTTTAAACATGTGTTCGTCGAAACTACTTTTTTCAATATGGTTGACATCATATCTTAAGTTCTAATTAACCGATTTACTTTAAATTTAGTACAATTTATTTTTATATAATCTTCTATTGTTCCTACCAGATTTATATCAAAATTTTATTTTCAACTATTTTAAAAATAATAAAAACTGTTAAAATATAAAACCATTTTTTTTAAACAGGCACTGTTTAATTAGTTGTTGCGAAATTATCATTTTTTTTTTAATGAAATCATAATTATTGTTGTTAATCTTTTAATAACTTCTATATCTTTATCTTTAAATTCGGATAATCAGATAAAAACTAGAATTGAAACAATCAATCGAAAATATTAATACAGGGCATTTCAATAACAACGCTTAAAGTTTGTTAGATTATAACGACCAAGTTAATAAAGCAAAATTTATTAAATATAATATAAATTATTTAATAATATATGGCAAATTATTATAAAAAGTTTATTTTTTATAATAAAAAAAAATATTTTTAAAATTAGTGCTCCGTTTGGGAAACGTTCCGCGAATTACATGATCTTTAACGATAACGAAACCAATTTTTTGATAAATTATTAAATAGACAAACAAAATTATTGAATTTGAGATATTTGGTTTCAGCAGAATGGCGCCATGTACCACACAGCGCATGCCACGATGGACATTCAGCATGAGGTATTTGAGATTTAATGCCTTTAGACTTCTTCCTTTGAAACTATCTTAAATCACAGATCTATGCATATAAAAACGCAAACAATTGAAGCCTTCAAAGTCAACATAACGATCGCCATCCAACAAATTCAGACAGATTTATACGACAAAATAATCGAAAATCGGACCTACGGAATACGCGGCACCAAGCAAAGCCGCGGCGTACATTTGAACGATATTATATTTCATACTTATTGCCATGAAGTTTTATTTTAAATAATATAAGAAATAATTAGATATCTTTCATAAAACTTGTTTTTATTTACATTTAAAAATTGAGCGTCTTTATTGAAACACGTGTCAACCCATTGACGCACAGTTGCCGTCAAATAACGTCATGCGTCAGCAGATAATACCTACTTATTGCGCCAGATATGTCCATGCATACCGTCTCCACCGACACTCAAATCTTATTTCACGTCGAAGAAACGCATTTAAATGAAAACAAACTTAAGTGGCTCAAAAACTCTCAAACTTCTCAGAGAATTGAAATGAGGCAGATTACGCTACTGTCAACAATCAATGTCATTGATTCAAAACAATAATAATTGTGTGTTTAAGCGATGGTTTAACTCCAATTTTACGTTCATAAATTACGAAAATCGTTATTTTAGACGTGTGCGTCAACCAGTTAAGATTGTAGATCAATGATGATATATTAGGGGATGTTTTGGACGAAAATTTTTATCTAAATTCTTAGTGTTTGATTGAATAGTTTTAAAGTTTTAATGCACCAAAAATAATCGATTGGGTACGTCCCCAAATATGCGGCATCGTTTTGGCATTTCGCCCCCGCAAACTGCACTTTCATCCGGCCCTGTTTTGTCCCAACATCCATTCGCGTGTTCGAACGACCACATGTGACATCGACGCTTCATATCACCAGACCACTCGCCATCATATGGAAACATCCAGATTGTGGTTTGTGGTTAGTTTTACATACGGCGGAAAATCAATGAAACGTGAAGGTCGTTTTGAACCGAGCGATATCACTAATCACAAATGAGCTCAATCGCAAGCCACGAATGATGGCTTTGAAATTTCAATAGGTGAACCGAACGTAACTCGAGACGTACCGTTCTAAATTTAGGCCGCCAAGGTTGTCCCTGTGATGCCCCCGAATATTGATATCGACCCTCGTTTTGGTCATTTGACGATTTTCGGAAATAGATCCGCAATGTTATCGAAAAGGGGTGAGTTATAAATAAACGCACATTTTGATCGTCGAAATTCGATATCATTGTTTAAAACCCCGATATCCAATGAATAGAATTTGTGTCGTATTTGCTTTGATGTTTGGCTGCGCGCGCATGTCGAAATCAAAATAAATTTGAAATAACCGTTCATACATTTTTCATCAATTAATTATTAATATCCGAATAAATTGCTTTAATATTGGTTGTATCGATAAGTCCTTGCTGATTTTGATAGACGTCTATTTGAGTTCAGTTTGTGTCCAGACACGATGAAGACAGCGTCTCCCTATAAGTAATATAAAATAGTAAAATGGGTAAAATGTCAAAGCCCGAAACCGATCAACATCACAGTCGGTATTATATGCTGCTGTTTTTCGAACAAGGGTTGAACACCACCCGGGATACAAAAACCATAAATAAAATTTATGGTGAAGTGTTACCATTACGACGTGTTGATTTTGGTTTCCCAAATTTAAATCGGGTAACCGATATTTGATACCCATAGAACTAGAAAGCCCTTAAATTTTGATGACGATATATTTGAGAGCCTTAATGGAAACAGATCCTCGATTAAATATTGTAGAATTATCCCAGAGGATGCATTAATCGTTATCGACAGCTCAAGAGCATTTTAAATATAACGGCAAGATGAATGCCGCACGAACTGTCTAACGATAACAAAGGTTTGTTGTTAAGATAAAAAGTTCGTCTTTTTATGCACCGAATTGTGAATGGTGATGAAAATTGGATTGTTTATAATAAGCAAAGTCGTAAACATCAATAACTTTCCCTGCGACAAAAATCATGTCCGACTCCGAAACCCGGATTGACGACTCGCAAGATTGTTTTGTGCGTTTGATGAGATATTCATTAAGAATTTAGGAATTTTGTAGTACGAAGACGACTTAAATAATCATGGAATTAAAATGAGAAGATCTATATTCATCACACCTGTCTCCGACGGATTATCCGTAAGAATTTTTCAAAAGTGGAATAGAAAAACGTGAAAATCTATGGGAAATAGTATATATTAATGAATAAATTATATTAATAAGATTTTGTAAATATACATTTAAAAAATAATTAAACCATACATTGTTAAACAATCGGCCAAGACTTTTCGATACCCCTAATGATATTCAAAAAAAATCTTAATTAATTTTCACATAATATGAATAATTGAATATTTAAATATTTGTATCATTAATTGAACAACCCTTGCGCTGGAATTTTTTATTATAAATTTATAATTATATTTTTAAACATATTATTAATTTTTTTCATAATTGAAATCACATATGGGGGTTGTACAAAATATTTTTCTTAATTGCTAGGATATTAATTAAGCAATATGTTCAGTTTTTAAGTGATTAATTAAATATAAATATATATTAAAAAATACATAAAATTTCAGAAACATTTAATTAAATTCAATTGATAAAATCATACTATAAATATGACATTTATTAATTTTGTTTGAGTTTGATTATATGAAATTGAGGTTAAATTATCATATTGAGTATAAATTATGTATAAAAAATTATTTAAGTATGAATTTGATAGTTATTCATGATTTTTACAGCGATTCAATTCAAATGCTCGTTGATTCTGCCCAATGGTTGTCTTTAGAAAAAGTTATGTTTTGTTTGAGGTTATGTTGTGTAGGATGCATCCAGATGCGGATGTCAAATTGAGGACTCACGTGTAAGTTTAAATGCACTTATCCCACTTCACAATCAAAGTTGTACGCACTTGTGCATGTTTTGCATGATTTTTGAGCACAAAGGAAGTTCGTCGGGGGTTGTTTTTTGTTCGCGCGAGCAGAGGTTAAATGCGATGGAAACGAAACCCCTCGGTCACCAGTACACCGCAAGTAAAACAATAATAGACATATAAATGGTTGAAATGAAAACACGACAGTGGTGGGGCTCGTAGGGTGGGAGGGTGCGCCCGAAGAGCGCCGAAACCCGCCGAAACAATCCGACAGCGTGCGGAGCCTCCCGAGCCGCCGAGGGTGGCCTCCCCTCGAGCCAGGTAACGGAAAAACCAACCACTCTGCCCGATAACAATGAGGGATGTATGATTATTACCTTTATTATTTCTCATTGTATAAGGAGCGATGATTCATTCGACACTATATATTTTTGTATTAACAAAAAGCATGAGGGGTGGAATCGGACATCCGGTCAAATAAATTAAGCCGAAGGCTCGACGTCGTCTAAGCTCCGAATATTCAATACATTATTTGTTTATTTTGATACATTACATTGTATTATAAGGTTTTTCATGGATGAATGGACCCTTTATTGTATCGGGGGATGAAATTTATATTTTCAATATGTATATATACAAAAAAAATAAGATCAAAATCGGCTTTCGTTATGCTGTAAATGGATTTTCGGAAATAATACTTGACGTGCGCTAGAAGAAATTATGATTGAAATGCTATTTATGTTTGATGGATGTGTTTGCAAATACAGGGTCTTTCAATAAGAACGCCCAACTTTTAAATATAAATAAAACAACTTTAATGAAATATATCTACTAAACTTTACTTTTATTTAAAAGAATATTTTATGGCATTTATTATAAAATATAACATCATTCAAATTTATGCCATAATTTTGTTTGGTGATTCATATTCGGGAAGTCCAATTTTCAATGACTTTGTCGCATAAATCTTGCTAAATTTGCTGAATGGCGTTTATTATAATAACTTTGAGGTCTTCAATTAATTGCTATTTATACACATAAATTTACGATTTAAAAGAATCCCAAAATAAGAAGTTTAAAGGCGTTAAATCTCATAATCTCGGTGATAAATTGACGTTGCGGCCGCGCGAGATAAACGTGCCTTCAAATCGCTAGTGCAGAATGTCCATCATGACATGCCATATAGCGCCATTCTGTTAACGTACAGATATTGATTGATTATTTATTCAATTAATTGACTCGAATTTGATCCCCAAATGTCGAATTATCCATTCAATAGGACAATTGTGGCGAAGATGAAAATAACACAATGAGCGGAACGTTCCTTGAACTATTAGTTTAAAAATAAATTTTAATAAATTACACACGTTTTTTAACATTGTAATCTTTTATAATAATTTGCCATATATTAATAAATAATTTATAATAAATTTAATAGAAATTGCTTCAATAATATGGTCGTTATAATCTAACAAACTTTGAGCATCTTTATTGAAATACCCATTATTTTCAGCTCAAGTAAATTCGAAATTTAAGCATACAATTTTATTGACTTCTTCGTAATGAAACGCTGTAAAATATGAATATATTTTCACGGTAATAGTTTCAAATGTCAGATCGATATTATGCTATGATATGAAATAAAAGCAACACTTTGGTCCATGGCAATATAATCGCAGTTTTAAAGTAGAAAGGCTTCAAGACACTGTACGTCAATGGCAAAAGTTTGAAATTGGATCTGCCAGAAATCTTGGATGAAATATGTAACTGTTCTTTTGATCTTCCGCTTTGTAAATCTGTTGAAAAAGTTCCAAGTGACTTTTAAATAGGGGATTATTTCGTACCAATAAATTAAATTCAGCATTTAAAACACATATTAATTCAATAATCTATCGTTCTAAGACTTTATATAAAATTATTTTTAATGCCTCCTTGAGCATATTATTAAAAAAAAATCCGATTTGATAGATGAACGAAATAAATCTATCTATTTGCTATAAATCGTGTCTTGCACGATATTGTAGGTTAAGCGGTTAAAAAATATTTTATGCAAATAAATCTTAATACATTTTAATTATTGATATAAATATGATCACAAATTGCAAATTTATATATTTAAGAATTGATTGCTGTAAATAATATATAACTCAACCTTTTTAGGTTGAGTTATGCGGTATTCTCAGCAATTAAGTTTGATTTTGTTATTTTTGTATAATTTATGTCCAAATTAGTGATCGATCCGAAATTGTCGTCTTACGGTTTAAATCGTGTAAAATCCATCGTAAACAAAGAGCCCTCGGCTTTGAGTGTCAAACCTAATCCCTTCTCCATTAGCAATGCAGCTTCTTTGTATCCCACCCCCTGCGCGACATCAAACCCTCCCACGCGACTCTAAGATTATGAGATCCATTCAAAATAATCTTGGAAGTCGATTCTTGGAGTAACTTTTGTTCTTAAATAATATATGTTCACGGAGATTATCATCACGACCCTCGCCCGTTTTGACTTAAGCACGTCACACACAAGCCGGCGTCGCGGTCTCATTTATATATATTTACGTACGTTGTGTACGTGGCGCGTACCTACGTTGTTCTACACGTGTACGGGGACCTTAAACCAAGACATGGAAATGGAACCTTTTTCGCTCATAAATCTAAACCTATACCGAACAATTTGTAATTAATAATCCATCGCGGTATCCGTCCTAATAAATTAAACAACCGTACACTCGTGTTCTATTTCCGATTTGTGGGGGCAGAATCTCCGGACGATCTTTCGGAAGAAATACGTTTGAGGATTATACTTTTGTAAAATTCGCGAAAATGTTAGATTTGAGATAAAGAATAAAAGTCCCCCAGGCGATCAATCCGTCATAAAAGAAACGCTGATCCAAATGACTTTTTTCGCCTCAAATGAAGTATTGGTTTTTATTATTCCTGTTCGTCGTATTTTTTTTTATTCTAATATCCCACGGGAAATCTCGTTTTTCAACTGGACAAAATATCGTATTGTTCGGGACGAAGACACAAAAAAAAAATTAATTCATTCATCATTTAAATTCTGAAATAGATTGTTGTCGCGAGATTTGTATTCCCAAAAATGAGATAAAGCCCTGTAACGTTTCCACACGCCGTTATTCTTTCAATGTGCCAAATTCAATTAACATGCAAACATAAATAGTCATCGAAACAATTGCTCAATAATCATACAAATTCATTTCAAATCATCATTAAAATCGATGCTAAACGATGATTTTATCAGAGATTTATTAAAAATTTGAAGCCGCAATGCGGATAAAATCTGTTCGTATTCAAATAACGTTATTGAATTTAGATGTCGAAGTCGCGTTCTTCGACATTATCGACGATATTGCAGTGAGCTGTTTTATTGACTCGAACCCCACATATCAATTCGAGTGATGGCACCAATCTAGGTGAAGATATCTTTTCAACAACACAATTTAAGCTTTCAATATAGGATTGAAGAAAAGCTTCTATAAAAGTTCTAAAAATCCATTCCACTGTGCATAAATGATTTAAATTATTAGAGGGTTCGATGGTTGAAATGCCCCAAAATCCAAAACTCCAATATAATAGATGCTGAACCCGTTGATGAGTAATCACGCATATGCTGCGATCGAACTCAAATGATACATAAAGAGTATTTTCGCACATCGATTGCAGAGATTAGTAAATCGGAAACAGAGACGAGTGTTTTGCGTCTCATCATATATTCGTACATCGATGGCAAGGACGTGCTGTAAAGGTACCCCTACACGTCTAAATATTCTCTGGGTCTTCTAAGATTGTTGATGGTTTTTTAGAATCATAATAAATAGTAGAAAGTCACATAAATCAATTAAATACTTAAAAATCAGCCGGATACCAAAAGTGATTCTATTTGAAACGCTTTTATGGGATCCGATAATATCGACAGTGTTAAGGTTCATTTATTAATATACTAGCTACGCGATTCTGAATGTAAATAAATTTGTGTGAATGATAAGTAGTGGATCAGCAAAATTAATAGGATGGGTGTTATGGGATAGGAAGGGTACCGCACGCTGCACCCATACACAACCAAAACAAACAACGAAAAACGTTTTATGCCTTCTTGACAGTACAATAAAGGTACATTTTTGGATAGCATTATAGCTGGTGATGATAAATTACTCATTTGCGATAATATAAGATGAAAAGATCAACGGCGTCACTAATTTTAATTTATAAGTTTTATTGCTTCTAAGCTAGAAAGTTTTTATAAAAAAAGTGATCAAAGGATTCCAAAAGCAATGGGAAGATGTGAAAAAAATTTGAACTTTTTTTTCTAAATATTCGAATACTTTCGGGTCCCCCTAATATGCAAAGATGATACAAAGTGTCATATTTTTTTACTTATTTTTTTAGTTTTAATTTTTTTTAAACAGTTAAAATTATAATTTTGACACAAATCATGTAGGAACGATAGAAGGCTATATGTATGTAGGACTCCCTTAACCACTTCCCTGACGCATTATTTTCGATTTTTTTTTTTTCGTTTTTTCTACTTATTATCATTAACTAATACTCAAAAACAAGTTTCACCTTTCCAGGAGCACTCAAAGTGTAATTTTTTTAATTTAAAAAAATAAAAAAAATGAAAAAATAAAATTTCAAAAACCAAAATCTTACTTCTATATGTAAATAGTATTACATATAAACGAGTCCCATATTTTTAAAATCAGTGGAAGTATCAAATTTGTGACGCAGAACTATTTTTTTAACGATTCCAGTACATCCAGCTCTGACATGTGTTGGTAATAAATTATATAGTTTATTAATCAGGCTCATTTTTTCGGAACCCACTGATTTCACATTTCGGTTTGTTAAAATATTATTTTGTTTACAAGATTTTAGTCTATTTCTGTCAATTGCAGAGCCGTATCGAGGGTATGAAGCGCCTGTGGCAAGTATATAACTTGCAACGAAACTAAAACTTATAACTAAAAAAAACTAGTCAACACTTTCTAAATTTTTATACCTATATATTAATAACCCCCTTTTCTTACACTTCGGGTAGGGGAGGGGTTATTAAAATATTATAATTTCAGCGCTCCCAGACTTTTATATTTAGCACTACACCACTGAGAAAAAACCCATGATACAACAGATTTATATATAGAAACTCTTTTGGGGACGTTACGAGACATGCTAAACTTCAATAAAATAAATAATTTATTGGACTAGTTAACTTGTCGATGCCGAAAATTGAACGTATATTTTTGGACGAGTATACTCGACCACGTCAGGGAAGTGGTTAATTGCTGCGTCACTAAAATAGCTATAACTCCGTAAATAATTGAAGATTTGTAAATTTTTTTAGAGAATATGTTATTAAAAGTTTTAACTTTGTAAAAATGTAAAAAAAACAAAATTGATTTTTATCAAAATTATAAATCTTAGGTTCCCTTAAATAGTTTTGTAACTCGATAATGGAATTATAATTTATTAATAACTTCGGATACTTTATTCACATCAATATCCAAGAAGCGGACATATAAAGTATAAAATATGCACAACATGAACATCGTCAATTTTGGACATGGACATTTTATTCCGGAATGAAAGAAAATTTACTGAGCAAAAAAATACTACCTTTGTGCATGCAATTGCCGCAACAGAAGAAGGAAGCATTTTAAGAGTAAAATATTGCCGTAGGCTGGTTTGAATTTATAAACAGCGCATAAAAAAAATCTATTATTTTTGTACAACATTGTAATATATTATAAGCGAAATGAGATATTTTGTTCAATCAAAATTTATTATTTTATACGCCATTAAAAATTCTGGCAGGGCTTTGTTAATAGCTTCAACCTTCATTATCAAAGCCATACTCGATATCAATTGAGCATTCTGCGTCTGCATTAACACGGACCCTCTTAGCCCTTAAAATCTCATAAAATGTATTTTTATCGGCGTTTTTATAACAGTATAAATATGCAGGATCATCGCATATGTGCGCATTATAAATAGTCTTCATTTAGAAGCAAAAAGTGTCATTAAAAAGGGTCTATAAAAAAAATTGGACGCCTTTATCGCTGCAAAAAGGTAAAATAAAATCGCACATTTGCTGAGCCGTTAAGAGTAAGTACTCCAATTAGCTACCTCCGATGTAAGGGTTGTAGAGACTCTCACCCCGAGTACGTACATTCGTTCCGTCGAATGCTCGCTGGATCTTCCACCCCGTCTGTATTGACTGCTCGGAAATAAGGCTTTACAAATTTAAAGTCATATACTCTCACCACCTGAGACGTTTGCCACGGAGGCTTTTACGGTGTTTTGATGACTTTCGCGTCCGCCCTTGTCGCCTTACACCCGTCCCGGGGGTGTAGACACGCCCGGGAAAAGAGTTAATACACATAAAGCTGCGAATTTAACACGAGACCCTTCACTATTATTCAAAAATTTATGAAGCGACAAGCTATTAGGTCGTATTTTTGTGCACGAAACCGGCACCCTTGGCATTTACTTCAAGTATCTTGACGTTTTCTGATTGTAATACTGAAATGCGGCATTTAATTGGACTATTTTAAGCGACAAAACTAGGTCATTTTAAGCACTGCATTACAAAATTTTAAAAATCGGCCCAAAAAATATTGCGCCAACATCTTGCTTACTCAAGGACCGCATACTGCCATAAGTCCACAAAGTCTTGGCATAGCTAAAATAAATGCTAAATTTAGCAAACATTTCTAAAATACGAACTACTGTTAGATGAAATTATATTTAAAATAATTTGGATGTAAAGGGTACAAATCTGGATTTGCAGAGGACCTGTTTGGAGGTTCAAAACTACTTTCGGCCAATATTTAATGCTTTGTGAAAGACAAAATGATAAGGAATTGTGATTTTTCGAAGATTTTCATTTCTTGAGAAACAAAATCTCTCGAGAATTTTTTCGAAAATTTTACGAAAATTTCTCGGGAATAAATTTTGATAAACGAAAAGATGTATGTAAAACAGTAAAATAATGCATATAAATATTATTATCACTTTAAAAATACACTATTTAAAACATACGCCATTTAAAGTAGAATCAGACAGATAAAAAAGCAGAAACCTACTCAAATGCAGTGTAGGGTTTTAAAAATGGAAGTGGTTGTATTTTTATTAAATATATATTTGTAAAAAAATACAATAAAATTAATCCCTGAAATTTTTCGAGAAATTTTCGATTTTGCATATTTCTCGATAAATTTTCAAAAAAAAAAAAATTAAAATCTTGAATAAATTTAAAAAAAAATCTTGAATAAATTGAAAAACATCGATCCAGAATGAATGTTATTGGTGCAGTGATTTAGATATTAGGATTTATATAAATTTTGATGGATTAAAAACATTAACACCATTAGATAAATTAAAATTGAAAAAGTTATAGGGTGGAGTTAAAAAAGCATGCCCTGGTTAACCTTTTCCATTACGATGCTATGTATTTAGTACACAATATGACATTCTAAATCACCGTATTTATTATATTTCATTTCGATATTCGATAATATATATATATAGATAGTATATATATCGATATAGATAGTATATCAAGATTTAATGTAGTAATGTTGTAAAAATTCACATTATTACAACTTTACTACAACTCGACTTAGTGAAGTAAATACACCATAGTAAAAGAAAGGTTAACACGATTTTAACCCTTTAAGTCATCTGAAATTTAAAAAAGACTAAAATAGCGACCTATTGTCTTTATCTTAAAGAAAAATAATTTTATTTTGGTAAATTATTTTTTCACAGTTTTAATTTTTTTTAAATAGTTAAAAATATTTTATTAACAATTTTTTTTTCTTTTAGAACTTAAGATATCTTATCAACCTTGTTGAAAAACGATTTTTCAAAATTCTAAATTAGAATACCCCCCTCAATGTAGAGGCTCGTCATTAAAGTCTCGCAGTTGAGTCTCTCTTCCATAATGTTCAAGAATGATCAAACTGAATCGAAGCAGTAATTTATTACATGTTGATATTCCGTTTGCTACTTATTTTCCTATTTGATAGTTTAAAAACTTTGATAATAGTCACTCTTCACAAGAGTAGTTGTTAACGAAAGTATCGTATCGAAAGACGTTATAAAGAAAAAATATATACTTTTAAGAAATTATGAAAAAAGAGTTCACCCAAAGACGTAGAAGTGATTTCAGATTATTATTTAGATTTCAAAGATTATTTTGTCACACGCGGTGCCCAATTTTACCTACAATAACGACAAGTTCGCGCGAGTGAACGCCCGGATAAAGTGTGTTAATATTCCTGATCGATCCACATATACACCCGATTTTATAGATTTGAAAAAGTAAATACATATTATGATTCAATAAATTCAAATGGAAAACCACCACAAAAAATTGTTTTCCTAGTATAATATTTTATAGAGATTTTAAATGTATTATTTAGATGAGAAAAACCTTTAAATTTTAAGCAAAGTGATCATCTGCAAATTGTTATAGCGAAAAAATAATTTTATCCGTCTCACATAGGGTTTAAATATTAATTCAATTCAGACAAAATTATGGTTGTAAGGGTTGCTGTACAGACTTGCTAAAAATTATTTTGGAATTATGTAAGTATTATTTATGAAACAAAAAACAAAATGGAAAGTGTAATCTGTCACATCTGTCAGAGTTCTTGTAGCGTTAATCATTCAAAAAGAACATGAACACATGAATAATGAATCTCACATTTTCAGATGTCAATAAAAAAAATACTTAGGGTCCGTCTCTACGAGTTTCGCTGCCGCCAAAAATTTACAACATTGCAGCCGAAATTTCCCATCCAATTATTAAGCAGGGATCCATATCAATCAAAATTCGTGGCTCTTAATTGCTTTCGGTTTAACAAGACCAATTAATGAAAGACAAGATACAATTTTGCCCGAAAATAAACATTGAACGCGAGATTATAACGAAGACAAAGCGAATTAATTTGATCAAATTAAAAATTCTTCCATCCATTCGATTAGATTAAATTTGATGAGATTTATTTTGGCGGTGGACGAAATTCGCCCCCATACAGGTGAAATAACGACCGAAATTACACATCGCATCGGCTTATCGAAATTTATTTTCGACGCAAAAGTGCTCTATTGGTTTATCGTTAAAAGTTGAAACGGGGGCAAAATATTAATTACCTCATTAAATGCGTATTTAACTGAACATTAATCAATTTCTGGCCACTTTTGCTAACCGTAAAAGTAACTTTAATTAACACAGTAACTCTAATTAACAAACTTTTTGACACTTCCGCAATTTCAAGTTGTCACCATACACAAGTTCGGGACAAAATATTAATATACGTCTTTATAAATTAACAAGAATAAGTTATGCTTGATGCTCTCGAGTTAATGTTAACGTAAAACAAGTCTTTTACATTGTACCCTCACAAACTTTGTGAAACTTCCCGATGATGTTTTAGTAATGTGTTTTATCGATACAAAGTATAAATTTTGCCAGACTTGTGTGAACTATTCTTCAGAAACGATTACATAGGACACGTATCGACATATTTGTGTTTTCATATACATAGTTATTTGTTTGAAAACATGTGTTAAACGAATCCAAAACTTATATTCTTTTAATTTCATTTTTCACAGTAATTTGGATTAAAATTGATTCAAATCCAGATTGTAGAGATAACTTCCACCGTACAAACCAAGTTTCATCTTCTCAATTAGGAAATATTTATATGATCGACTATTTTTTTACGGTTCGATTCGGTTCGATTACGGCTTTACCGGTTTTTGATTTCGTTCCAGTTCGAAGCCTTGTTATAAACATAATTTAAAATTTATGGTTATTTTGCTATACTAAATATTAAGCATATATATATATAAATGGACCTATGATTTAAAAAAAAAAACTACAAATTCATCTTTAATTAGTACTATTACTGATATAAATACTGTTATTGTTTACTTAAAATCATTTTAATTTCAGACCGCGTTTGGGATGCCGTGATGCCAAGCGATGGGATAAGGGCTTGTACAAAAACAGACATTCTTCTAAACCGGTTTTCAGTTTTCGAACAAAACCGGTTTCCACCGGTTTTCGGTTTTAAAAAATATAAAATTAAAATAACAGATATATTAAGATTATTCGAATGTTATTCAATGTAAAATGCATTACACAGAATTGCATTACATTTAAACAGTATTACATCTATATATTACTAATAATCACCAAATTAAAAAAAAATAGAAAAACAATAATTGGCACATTCCGTACGCAAACTCTAATTTTAATGATTTGACATTAGGCTTTTTTTACAGGTTCCTAAAGCAATTTGTTAATGGACTTCTCCAACGGTCCTTTAAGGGCTATATCTTCTTAAATTATTTCTACACACTACTTTTCAACATTTATTTCTGCCGCGAAATTAAGATACATCCTTGCTAATATAATATGCTTATGCTCATTATAAGAATTTCACTTTTTGTAAAAATAAGAATTAATTGGGAAAAAGGATTTAAAACTAGTTAAAAACTCTTCTGAAAAGTACTTTTTCTTACCTAGACCAACGTCACGCTGAGTGCTGCAAATTAACGATTCAATATTTTTCTTTCAAAATTTCCAAAACTGAATTTTTATTTTTTTTATTATAAACCGGATTTTCAAATACCACATTTTTTGCCTAAAGCCCCGGTTTTTTCAAAACAAAATATTAATATACGTCTTTTTTTTAAAAAAAAAACGGTTTTTCAAAACCAATTTTTAAAACCGACAAGCCCTTTATGTGATAAAGGTGGTTGGGTGCTGATAGAAATATTGTCGCCTTAACTATTAATGTGTGGAGAAAGGTATTTCTGCTATCAGCCTGCGGGAAGGACATCTTCCCGCAGCCAAAACTAACAGACCACCTGTGTGGTTGTAAAGCGGTGCATGCGCAAGAAGAGATAGATTTTGTTATTCTAGACGTAATGTGTCTGCAGGACAACAGAATATGTCATTGTTAAATTGAAACATTGCATCTGATGGGAGACAGAAAATTTTACTGTGAATCTGGCAAAATTCAGATGTAAAATGAAATAAAAAACATTTCAGACTTAGATTCCTATCTTTCTATTTAATTTCAAATTATAAATCTCCAAATGAAAATCCTTTTATAATACGACTATTTTGATAAAACTTATAACCATTAAATATGATTATCTTAGTACGTGATTGAAATAAAGCAACAAAATTATTTCATATTGTTTTGGCGAAATGAATATGTTAAGGAAGTATCTTTTGTTCTTAAAAAAAAGATTAAGAAACACTGGGTAAGAAGGTCATCTAGGAGGTAATATTATAAGGACTCTTGAGGCCGGGGGATTTTTTTTGTTCCAAAATTGTTTTAACCAATTAGTTTGGTCTGGTGTGTTTGTCGGCCATTTTGTTCAGTCGTAGTAAACTTTTCCAATGGAGAAATCGTCGCACGCTGCCGCCACCTCCCATCGACGTTTGAAAGCTTGTAGATGTTTATGGTAGTGATTTAATGAGTCGACAACATGTTACTAAGTAGGCTAGGTTGTTCAGAGAAGGTCGTACTGATACTTACGACGAGACAAAGAATGGGAGACTATCAGGGATTTCTGGCGAACTTGTGCAAAAATTTGAAGAACAAGTGCAAAATGATCGCCGTGTGACGCTTGATGTCCTTCACGAACTATTTCCTGACATTTCTGGAAGTCTCCTTAGTGATATTGCGTCGGAAAAGCTTGGTTACAAGAGATTGTCTGTGAGATGGGTGCCTAGAAAGTAACGAATTTCGACGTTTTAAGATCAAAATTATAATTAGCCACGATTACTTACAAAGCAACTACATTTTTCCAGCAAAATTAAATTGAATATAAAAAATAAAAATAAAGAAAGTCTGCCTTCATCTCTTGTTTTTTAAATTATTTTTATCTAAGAAAGAAACAAGAACCAATTATTTTATAAGGTTTATGGCAAATAACAAAGCATATTTCAGCCAAAAACCTAATTAGAAAACAAGTACTGTAATTACATCGCCTTAAAAAATACTTCTAATGTCTAATTCAATTATATAAAACCTATTTGTCTAAAGGATATATAATGCCCTTTAAAGAAGCGATGGTAAAAAATGCGATCTGAATATTACGATGAAAGTAAATCATAATTTATTTACATTAATCCGAGATTTTGACCTTCAAAGGGTGTATGTAGAGAAGCTTACAAACTACATCCTCATTTTTACGAGTACGTTACACTGGGATAAAGGGCTTAAAAATTCATAAACAATCTAGCCGTCCCGAAAAAAAGAGTACATTGCGAATTTTATTTTTAAATAGAAATAGGAAAATACGAACGTATTTTCTCATTCGCATTTTCTTCCCACTCCAAGGTCGTCCGTGTAAACTTTTTTATCATCACTATTTTGTCCCGATTCGATAGGACATCGCGATAAGCGCACAACGAGATTCGGACGGCCTCATCGAGGAGCTTTTCCCATGGGCGATTGAAATTGAAATACGAATCTAATTTGGTTTATCCCCAAAATGGATCGGAGTCCGTAAAACATTTTGATCCTCGAAATCCGTGTCCAGGTTACATCACCCACTTAATACCATTGAATAGGTCGTTTTGGATGACGTCAGCTCGGCCTGGTTATTGTAAAGCCTCACAAGTTGCGCTGACACATCAATCCTCATAATCCTCATACGCTGCTGCTTTCATACGTGATCAAATACGGTGTCCGGGAAGAGTGATTTGAAAAATTTGCATTTTTCACAATGGGCATCAAGAGTGGCCTGGGTAGGAATAGTCAATGGGAAATCCGCCGATATTACACGAATCCTATTTTTCGTAATATGATTCTAAATTATTATCCTTGCGAGGCATTTTCCTGATGTAAAACTTCGGTAAGCGGATTATCCTTACACGTGTCTATCATCGACACATGATGCGATTATTTTCACCCAGCTTTTGATACATCTATCTTAAAACGATTTTCTTGCTGAAATGATATTTTAATGGAACATTGTTCGGAGCTTTTTATTATCTCTTCCATGCTAAAAACACTTATAAAACAACTTATATATCTTAGTAAGAAAGAAACGAGTTATTTAAATTAGTTATTTTGATATATAGAATATGTCTACAAAAATAAAGAAATGGGGATGATTAAAAATTTTATACCAAAAATATAAAACAACTCACTGCCAAGAGACTAGGAAGATCAACTCAGGTCATGATATAAGCCAAAATAACAACAAGACCGCTCAGCGTGAGTTAAGCTTGTATATCAATAAATGTACCATAACACTGTTGATAGTATATAATTATATCTTTAATTTTAGTAACCAAATAATGCATATGTTGAAGCTTAAAATCGATAAATTTGGACCAATCGATACAATCTATTTAATAAAGTTTTAAAAATAATCACTTTTGTTACCATACTGACTTTTAAGCATATAATTGATTTATTTGGCTTTTTATTAAGATTACTTAGAACTTGTGAAATGGTTTTCAACCACAAATTATATTTTAATTTAATTCAATTGATTTTTGAGAATATTTAAACGTGTAAGGGTACCTTTACAGCGCGACTTTGTTATCGATGTACGAGTATATGATGAGACGCAAAACACTCACCCCGTCTCTGTTTCCGATTTAATAATCTCCGCACTCATTGTGCGAAAATGCTCTTTCTGTATCACATGAACGCACATATACGCGATTACTCATCAACGGGTTAAATTCGTCCAAAAAGTATTGAATAATTTAATTAAGAAAACAAATTAATATATTTTATGTAATTTATAATATCTTCCAAATATCAAGCACCAAGACTTTTTTCGATAGTTTCTTTTATTTGAATAATTGTAATTGTAAGCTGATTCTGTTTTTGTCAAAAATTTCCAAGCATTATAAAATATTTTTTTAGTAATGGGGAAAATATTATGAAAAAGTGCCAAATCATCAATAGATATCTCGAAGTTATCTTGAAGTACTTTCTTATAAGCAACGCCTGAGATTTCGCTGGTTCATGCCAGAATACTGAACGTCCCAGTGCCTCACAGAATACTGACAGTCTAGGCCCTCGTTGCATAGGTTTGGGCTTTTACCGACTTCACCGTGTCCATTTATGAGGCGCTCTTTCGATATGTCAGTGGTCCGAAATTTGGACTAGTTGGACATGAAAGTCTTGTAGCTACTCCCTAGGACATTTAGGGCTTTCTGTAAGAATTTTGAGGAAAATGCATCCTGGGGCTTACTATGTACGACCTCTTTCGAGTTATAAAGCCCACTTTCCCAGCGGACAGTAATTATCAGTGAGTTCGCAACATTTTTAAAATTTATAATTTATAAAAGTATCCATCTAAATATTTATCCTTTTAAAGACTTTTAAAGTTAAATAAGAATATTAAATAAGTTTTCCTCCGTGCTGAGAGCGCAAGTGGCCGCAAGAAGTGGAGAAAAAGCGTGTCCTCGCGTACATGGAATTTTAAATTTACGGTTTTGCACCCTGCTGTGCACTTTGCGAGCGGGCTGGCATGATCCCGAATAGGGGACCAATATACAGCTCGGGTCAGAAGAGGGTCCCCATGTCGGTAGTGTATATTCCAAAAATATTGTATATGTAAGATATCAATACATGACGCAATCTCTATGCTGAAGGAGATTCATCAAGATAATAAAATTAATCTAAGCTCCTTTGCTAATTTTAATTATTTATCCCATGTATGCATGTAGCACTGGACAAAAAATTCGGTCGAAATTTAAAAAACAGATTTAATTTCAATATACCTTCGAAAAAATAATATATATTCAATCTTTTGGGGGCGAAAAGAATCCAATTATTATTTTTTGAATGCCCGACAAATTAAATTGGCGCTCAAATTTTAATATTCACCCTCGCGTAATTTTGCCTCCCCCACGGAAGCCGATAGAATAATATTTAAATGATTATTTTGTGTAGCGGCTTATCGATTTTACTTCGAAAGGCGTACCGAACAATAAAAATATCGTTTTTATCGACGACAAATATGATAAAATAATTGGCTGAAAAATTGTTGATCGCAAATATGTTCACAGACCACAGAACGTTTATTAATCTTGACCGAATCTCTGATTTTAGTTCCTTTTTCTTTATTTTCTCCTTTATGTCTCTTCTTATGCGGTAATTGGACACGATATTGGAGCCTTTATGGTCTTCCGGACCTCTATTCATCAGACAGACCGCACACCAATTAATTCGGCTAATGGAGACATTTTCATATAAATTGGTTAATGTTCCGAACGGCTTTTTCCTAAGCTAAATTATTACTTTCAAAACAAATAATTGCTATAGTTTAAAATATAATATTTTTTATCTGAATATACCTAAATTTGCTTTATGCTTACTATATTTATTTATTATAAAAATATGTTTAAATACCTAATAAATTTAAGGTATTTTAAAAAACTTTTTTGTCAATATATTGTATTTATACAGCATATGATTTAAAACATGAATATAGTTATAACAAGGAAGCAATTCAATGGCGAGCTCTATCTAGCATCTGTCAATGCCCTGGAGTATGCTCTTAGATGCATGTCACCACATAGTTGGGCCTCCCGCTTTGGCTCACCCAGATGCTGTAAAATGTCACCTTATTCCCATTGCCATATCAGACAATAATTGTTTGACATGTCTTACAAAGCTTGAGCTAAATGTGGCTCCAACCTCGTCTCATTCAGGTGTGGGTATTAATAAAAAAGTGACAAATTATGTGTTATACTTATTCCTACCTTAGTGTCAGTTGTATAGATAAAATTCATAGGCTATTTAAAAAGTAAGGTTAAAAGAGCTGCTAATGCCAAGGGAATTTTTGTTTCGAATTTGCACCTGGTGCACCTGGTGTATAGAAGGGATCCTAAAGGTCACAAAGCACAAAAACGACCCCAAATTAAAAAAAAAGTAAAATCCTACCAACTTATTGAGTTATATGTAATCATAATTTACAAACTAGTTTTTATGCGGTCCTATGTCATACATGCTGTGACATTGATTTATCCGATGTTATTCTGATGAGTTTAACATCGAACGTGTATTGGTATGATTATATTTAGGACAAATTTTAACTGTGTCAGTACTACAGTAAATGCTGCAAATTCTCTAAAAAAATTCTTTTTGCAGTTCAACGTCTATATATCGCTACGATGCACTTTTAGCCGAAACTTTAAGCAGCCATATTTTTACGCAAAGCTGTTGAACCTCAAATTCCAAAAACGTTAACTACAACATTATTTTTATTGAAATTTTCAAAATTTATTTTTTTAAATAGACTGGTAAAGTGTAAGGGGTAAAAAAAGTTAATGCTGGTTTTAGTAATTTTAAATTAAAAAAAAAATATTCTTACTTAGTAAAAATTTCGCTATATTTCCTACCTCAAACCAAAATGGCGATCGTTAAAAAAAAACTTATTTTTCAGTTTTAATTTTTTTTAAATAATAAAAAAAATTGACACAAATCTGATAAGAAGAATAGAAGATTATATAGCAAAGATTTTTACCAAATTTTAAGTATTATAAATCATTTGATTAGAACTTGAGATGTCAACCGAGTTGAAAAAACTTGTTCTAATATTTCCGATCCATCATTTCAACTCAGGTTTTTACTTGATTACTTGAATTTGAAGATAAAGATATTAAGGTAACTAATAAAGACATGTAACGTCAAATATGAGTGAAAGACTACCGACAATAATTATGATGTCCTCGTCTTCAGATTCAACGTCTGATAACATCTATCAGATAACAGATAGCTAATTTAAATGTGTATATATATATATAGTTATTTATCAAAAATAGTAGCGTGACCATATGATCACGCTCATTCTAGTCTAAAGGCACAAATTTTGGGCATTTTTTCAAGCTTGAAAAAAAATAGTTTATTTTTTCAAATGTTATTTAAAAATAAATAAAGATTAAATAAATAGTTTGTTCTAATTGACACGATTTCAAACCCTCTAATCATCTGAAATTTAAAAAAAATGCTCTTGGCAAGTAAAGATGTGGCTATATTTTTCTTTTGTGGAAAAAGAAAAAAAATGTTTTATCGCAAAATAGCGATTGTTTAAAAAAGTTGTTTTTTTTTACAGTTTTAATTTTTTTTTTAAATATAAAAAATAATTTTTGACATAAATCTGGTTGGAACAATAGAAAATTATATAAAAATGATTCTTGCTATTTTTAAATTAAATAAAAAATTCATTCTGGTAGGACAGACTTAGTTGCCGCCTCACTAAAATTGCTATAGCTTTGTAAATAATTGAAATTTTGTAAATTTCTTTGGAAAATATATTTTTAAAAGTGTAAGTTTTGAAAATATACAAAACAGTTTTTTTCAAAATTAGGAGAGGTTTTTTATCTCAAAGTAATTCCCTAGAAAGCTCTCACAATATATTATTGATCGATTCTGTTTTTTCGAGGATTAATCTCGTATTGGTATGTCTTTATCGATTAAGTGTCTCCATTGAAAATGTCGACGTCAAAATAAATCGCACAACAATTTACGTACAAACTTTGAAGCGCCGGCCATTTTTTATCGGCCGATATATTCCATATTAAAAAGAAGACTGGATATTGGAAAGAGCGAGCTTCGAAACAAGATTATCCCAAATCGCGTTTTCAGCGATAAAAAAGCATCACCTATAATAACTGAAAATCCATTACATTTAATATTCTATGGGCAATAAAAAAAGCAGTATACAAAAAAATGATAAAAGGATTTTTCGGGTACATCCTTATTATTATGTCTTCTTCCGGCCCGCTCCCGGCATCGGCATTTCTTCTCTCTTCCTCACCCTCTGCATGCCGTTTATTATACGAATGGAAAGAAAAGTGCGCCCCTGTCGAGTCTCCCTTCAACCACTCGACATTAACAAGAATGACTGCGCAGAGGTGGTATGACGTGTCATCTCACAGATTTCTCCCCCGGGAATACTCCACGGGGAAGAAAACATAATGAGAGGTATTATACGACATGAAAGCACGTATGCCTCCGAAGGTGAGAACCGAAACTACATCCACACAAGAAAGAAGCCGAACACGACAGCAATTGTGGCCACTACGCGGAGAGAAGTTAAACGGCCCCATTTCCAAAATTACATGTCTCCGCGATATGATGCAAATAAAGTGTTTAAGCGTCTGAAATTTGAACTAAAAATTTGGTTTTCCCTTACCGCAAGGTCCATCATGGTGGACCCGAATGTTGAGGCGTCTTTCGCAAGCATCGCGCCTCAGCTCGCAAAGCGACCTGTGAGTCCTCCCATCCGTGGCGCAGACGGGAGGCGCTGATGCTGCAGGATCTGGACACTCTCCTGGACATTGACACCGAGCCGTTCCATCTTCGCCGCGAACGCAAGTCGCGCCCCACCGACAAAACGTCTTCTCGCACGGCTCTGCAACGCATGTGCAACACTCAGTTCTTTGCCAAATTAACACTTTACAAAAAAAAAATACGCCGCAAAAGTTTGGGAATCACTGGATCACATGCTTATAAAAACCCTATTATCAGTGTCCGCTATAAAAATTCAAGTGGCCGTTAGGCAAATGGATACTTCTGCTATCGTGTAGGACCTCTTTGTTTCGTACACTATTCGAATATAGAGAGTTTATATCGAATCGACTTCCGATAATAGTTGAAATGTTTCATTGGAAAAAATAATTTAATACAAAATTTTGAGAAAAGCCCATTAAATATATTATTTAATAGAAATATTTTTTTTTAAGATATTGACATATCAATTTCTTATCGTTCGTTTAATAAAGGTTACAAATTACTCTATTGCTAAAATGTTTGAATTAAATATACATTTACCGACATCCTGAAACATATTTACACGAAATTATGAAAATTTAGGCGTCTTAAAAATTATCTGTTAAACTTATATTAAATTTTGCAATGGCTGCTGATGAAAATCAATATGACCAATCAAACCCAAAATGATCGTTTTATTGGTTGACCGTTTTTGGGTATTAGTTGCATTTAGGCTGCTATACTTTCAAGTCGTATTTTGTGATATTTCTATTATATTATACTAGCGAATACCCGGCATGCGTTGCAATGCCACACCTATTGATTGATTTGTTATGTATTACGCGATGTATTGCTGTGGGACTAAGAGGTTAGGATGCGTGCGCTCTTCCTCACTTCGTATAGCGACTGGCGAGCCGCCGAGCATCGCCTGCCGTCGAGCGCGGCCGAATGGACAAAAATCGCGATAATAAACAAACGAGCAAATATCCGGACGCGAGACATTGATTTTTATATATGTAGATATAAATATTTTGTCTGCTTGGTGAGACTGCAAGAGCATAATTTATTTAGAAATACTTAAATCTGAACAAATAGCCGGCAGAAATATTAAAAAAACGATCATTTATCTTGCATTGAAGACAAGTGTTTTTACAGTATGATAATGCTTGCCACCATACGTTGAAAATAACGCGAAAAAAAAAAAAATATCCTCGGATGAAAAACAATTCGACATCTTCCTTATTCTCCAAACATCGCTCCGTCGAATTTCCATCTTTTTAGATATATGCAGCATTATTTGGGCGAAAAAAAATACAAAACATACGATGAGATCAAAGATAGACTTATAAAATATTTTCGCTCAAACCCCGTGATAATATGCTAAAAATTTTAAAAATATGAGCCATTAAAATCTTTCATTTAAGAAAAGATAATCTTTATGGATATATCTTATACTTTTAAATCATAAATATATTCAACTAATCAATCTAATGCAATTGAACCTTGATATATGTATTATTCATTATCAAGGTTCAAAAAATAACTGTTTGCTGTTATCATGTATGAAACAAATCAATGTTAGCCAGGGTCCATAAGAAAGAAGAGCTGTCGAGATCGAAGCGCTTCTAGTGACCTCCCAGTGAAGTCTCCGTGGCCGAATAAGGCGATAATCGTGGACTGTCGCAGCAGCAAAGGCAACGAAATAAAAGGTGTGACTATTAAACAATGAGACATAACCAAAAGTGAGAGAAAGACACTAAATATAAATAAAATTCTGAATCTCAATCATTATTTATTTGAAAAAGTCATTCTAGATGGGAAAAAATTAAGCCAACACTACTAAAATTTACTCTTAAAATTTTGCAAGAAAGATGCATAACGGCGGTTTTTAAACTTATGTAGCGGAGACTCCGGAGGTGCTATTAGCGAAGGCACTGGGGGTAGGTCTAACCACGTCCGCACACGTCAGGCGCCCGTCGGCGACTGATTGTGCTTTGAATGTTATATATTAAGAATATTATTATCATATTATAGATATATTGAAAAAAATATATATTTCGACAACCCTGACACTTAGGACACAGGGCCTATATGTGAAACATAGCTTTTTGTAGTTTTTTGGTCTATATGCAACACACCCTGTATATATTTGTTGTTTTTAATATAAAAATAAATTTAAAATATGATTTTAATTGTGGTAAAGCGTTAAAAATCGGGGTTTTGGTCGCTTTTTTTGGAGGCTTAGATACAAAGTTATAATTTTATGTATATTATTAATATAGTATATACATTATTAATTAATTAATCAAAGAAAAAATAAAAAAAATCCCGTGCTAATATTTTCTAGATTGAATAATATTTATTATATGTTTCAATACATTTTCAATAGTAATATGTATTTATTTCATTAATATTTCTAAAAAAAACCTAATCCTCTCTTGTCCATACATTTGTTAGTCTCGTTTTACACGGTGATCTAGCAATACGTATATTCCGTGTTAAATGAAGGATGGATGTAATGTAAATAAATACTATTGTAATGTATGAAAGTATGGGATCATGGCGTTTAAAAGGTTAATTGAAGGATAAATATATATGTAAAATGGGGGTTGGTGTTTGTCAAGGTGCGAATCGGTTGATAGAATTTTAGCATCACATCATTGTGTGGAATTTATAAGGATCTTTCGGTATGGAGTCAGCCAAAGTTGTTTTATATAAGGGCTTGTATATGACATGGACGTTCAATACTCGCCTCGTGAAAATCCCGAATCATAACCATAATTGCCTTCCCAAAGTAAATTCCCGTTCGTCAAAGGTCACCCAGTGCCAAAGTTTGAAAGCTTCGGAGACACCATTTCTGTTCGAATTTGATTTGGTACCGAGTCACAAAACAAATATTCTGTTTGAGCACGGCTTGGTATCTCGGGCGCCCGAACTTTGCAGAGTACACAAACGGGGTGCGCGGCAACACTAAATTTTGTCCCTGATTCAGCATATGCTAAAAACCGCAAAAACGCCGTAATACGTTAGAAAGAGACTAAAACCGCCGCAAAAGTGCTTATTTATTTGTTTATTTGACTTGTACGCTGTTCCAAAATAGCCTTTCTCCTTGAAAGAAAAGCCTTCGCCCGCAGTAAGCAGAAATAAGCTGCGAGCTTACGGCCGAATAAAACCGGGCAATGAACACTCGACTTGGTGCTTTCTTCGATTCAAAAGAGTCTTTTCCACATATTCCATGTATATAAAAATACACACGCTATTCGAAGTATTCTAAAAAGACCAGATTGTTGAAAGGGAACGAGAAATAAAATAATCCGTGCGGAACAACGATTAAAACTTACTATGGGATGCCGTCAATTCAAATAGAAATCTTTCTTAATATAAGCTTTACGTTATTTATATATAATTTTATAAAGATTTTCAAATGAATTTAAATATTTTTTTATAACATATTCCTTCAGCGAAAACTTAATTAACAGATTTTCTTGATTCAAACTCTGATAGAATTGATTAAAATTTTTAAAGCTAATCAAGTTTTTATCAGTAGTATGGCTTAATTAAATTTCTATAAATGCATTAAATCATTAGTAACTCGATCAAATTCTAATAAAACTTTCGTTAAAGAAATTCGTCTAGAGTGTTGACCTCCTCGAAGCATATCGTGATTGGTGAAATTTCGATATTGGCAACTGTCTGCTCCGATTCACCTTCAAATTTAATCAACAATTTATTCCATTTTTCATTATAGAACCTTCTAAGATATACATAGATAAATTTGTGATTAAAAACTAAGTGCTTGAATTAAGTTTTCATTGGGTAAATGAAGTTCTTAAATATAAGATTGCAGCTGATAGTTCTTATGAGTGTGCTGCTTACTTAAAACACATAGTTATATCGTTCTTAAAAGCAACATTTGAGATATCGAAAAGACAAATCAGTCATTTTGTATTAGATATATCCCTATTTCTTTATTTGTGAAAACTAAATAATGAAACAATTAATTAAGTCAGTCAACGATTTACATCCATGCTATAAGAATAACTAGTATAACCCTTTCCATCCGTATGTCGACATTATGTCGCCAAAATTTGAAACTGGTATAAATATTATGTATTGTATTCTATTCGTTATTTTTGGTATTTATTATATTTTATACATGTACTATAGATACTATTTTACTATAAAAGTATAGATAAACGCGCATATTTGCTTGTTTTTTTAATATTAAAATATTATATGTAAAAATTAACAAAAATTTTATAATTTTCCGAGTAAAGATTTCTTCTTCTTTATTGACAATGATTTAAAACCTGACATAAAAACACAGCTACGATAAACATAATCATATTTTAATAAAAGAAAACTTCAAAAATTTTTGTCTGTAATATTTTTAGAGAGTTTTAAAATTATGTGTTTGAAATTCATATACTCAGTTTATAACATTTGTGAAGCGCAAATTATTTTTTTTTATTCTAAACTATATTATTTTTAAAATATTAAATATTTTTATTTTAAATTTGGCATATGGAATTTGAAAAACGCGCGAAATTAACAAGCTAGTACTACTCCTACCAAAAAAAAAAGCGAGTGAAAAGTGTTAAATTCCTTCAAATAAGCATTATAGCTTGGCTGTAACCTACATTTTATTTATATTCAATAAGTAGTTTAATTAAACCTTTTTGATATAAATAATTAAAATGATTTTTTTACAAACATTATAATTACACATGCAAAAAAATATTTGAGATTTTTTCAAAATTCAAATGAGACTGAATATAATTGATGTAAATTAGGTATGATATAAAATATATATTAACAACTAGATTTGAATGCATTGGTTAAAAATACGCTAGTGCTTTAAGGTAGTATAAATGAGTTTCCCATTGACATAAAACGAAAGTAGCACTGCAGTCGGTTTTTTGTGGGGTTGTTTAACGGTTCTCTTCTTTTTATGGCGAGCGAAAAATATATGTTTTACACAATCGAAATACATTAAAACGCTTAAGCTCGCCAGACTTTGACCGATTGAATAAACTTTTTTTTAAAAAGAGCGAAAAACACTTAGTTTCGCCGCTCCTTGGAAGTTGTTCTAAACAAAGTTTCTCGTACTATTTATGTCAATTTCTTTTCTTTTCCGTCTCTACGTAGAGAGACGCTGAAGTATCAACGGACCACTTAATTCATCTCGGCCCTTTCGTGAAACCGCGCAAAAAATGGGCAAGATTTGAACGCAAGAGTGGCGAAACTCGGAGTAAAACTCGTAAGTGGTTAAAAAAGTTTGGTTTCCAAGTTTGGCACGCGGAAAATTAAACCCGTGGCCCGGGGTGGAGCCGGGCTCTTTTTACCCCGTCCCACTTTGTTTTCGCTCGGTTCGACACTAAAGTTGCAAGAACAGTAACATTGGCCGTCATTAATTTCGACCCCTGTTCCTTATCACGTTCCATAAGGGCGCGTGTAGAAATTATGGGCCCAACTTGTTTTTTGCCTACCGGTGTAGATTTTAACATGCGCGAGCCCGGGGCGGTGGGAGGGGTGCCAAAAAAATAAGAAGAAAGTAGTTTGTCTGAATAAATTTACGTTTAACGCCGAATTCCGGGGGTGTAATAGATCACCCCGGTTGACAGTTTCTAGTTAATACTTTTTTTTAGAGTGCTTCCTTGCTCGTCTGCGTGGCCGCGGTGTGCGGAAATATAAAACCTCCTCCGAACAATATCTTTTTTACATTCCACTTCCCCTGAGGAAGGCAATAAAGACATTTTGCTTTATTTTATTACTTCCAGGTACGTGTTCGCCAGTTGCATATTCCGATGGAACTAAATGCCTTTTGTTTTTCTACCCTCATCTTTTATTTATCCCGAAGCTCACCCTGTTGAGTTTGCTAATGAATGCAGATTCATAAATAGCTCTTTGTTGGAGGAGGTCAGTGAAAGATAAGGAAGCCGAAAACTCGTTACAGGAATTTCATCCTCCACGCCGACAATTGTTCTCCGAGCTCTTCATCGAGTAATTAGCCTTTGATTACTATCCACTTTCATCTAATGAATAGGGAAAATTGTGGAAAATGACCTGATATTTTCATCAATAATACCATTAACGCGGAACATTTCGTTTTTCAATTAACTGTAATAATGATATTCCCCTTTATTTCATTCATAAACATTTAAACGGAATCTATCCAAACATTAAGAATACAAATTGTTTAAATATTTGATATAATAATAAGTATTTAATTAAAAAAAAATTGCATTAAACAGTACCAAAATTAATATTAATACTAACCCTATCTATGAGTATTCGGTTTTTTTTTTTTTGGGTAGTCCTAACTCTTGATTAATTTCGCGCGTTTTTCAGGTTTCATACTCGAAATTTAAAATTAAAATAAATCGTTCCTTAACAATATTTCGTTTGATAGAAAATTCACTTAACATACAAAAACACTTATTCCTTATTTAAAAAATAAAACAGTCGAAAAAAAAAGATTTGAGTTTTTTAAAAGTTTTAATATGAGTACATGATTTTCAAACACATAATTTTAAAACTCTCCAAAAACATTATAAATTAAATTTTTTGAAGTTTTATTTATTGGAATAGGATTATCTTTGTCATAGTTGTATTTTGATGTCAATTGCATTTAAATCATTAATTAAAAAGGATAAATCCAGTTCGGAAAATTATAAAATTTTCGCTAATATTATATGCAATACATTTTCTAATAAACAGCAAAAATAATTAACAGAAGACACTTAGGTCTGTTTTTATGCGCTAGATACGTTCCACGAGGAGTCGCGCATATAAAAAAAATCGCATAAAAAAGACTTGAACTCAATAGAACTCTGAGGGATTGGTTCCATTGTTTTGAAAAACCGCATAACTTCAAATTAATGTTATAGAATGTACCAAAATCGCATAAAAAAGTTTATTTAAATATTATTTTTTTTAATTAAAAAATTAATGCAATTCTTAACACAATATCAGCGGATTATTTGCGCGGACTGTATATGCTCTAGCGCGGGCGATTTTTTGCAATATTGCCATTTTTTAAATTCTCACTAAAATATGAGTGACTTTCGAAATTTTAAACATGTTTTAATATTTTTTTTTTTATTTGTATTCACCAATATATGCAGATTACAACCATAGGCACCAAAATACAAAAAAAATATTTACACTCTTAAAACACATTATGTTCTTAAAAATCCTCTTATATTACAAATAATAAAAGTTTAAATGACTGAAACGAAAGACACGATGGTTCACGTAAGACTAAACCAATATTCAATTTCAGAACGAAAAAGATGTGTGTCATGTTTGAAAAAAAATGTCACCGTGTCGAATTCGAAACAAATGTCTCTGAGGAAAAACTTTTTGAGGAAAAAAAAAACATGAGACGGTCTTCATTTATTTGTGACATATATATCGAGAATGATGCATTTTAGCAAATAAGTAAATTTTGCAAAAAAAAAAACGAATTCTCCGCTGTTAGTGTGTTAAGCTTTTGAGAATATTTACCAGATTTAAAAACAGTTCCGTTCACTCAAAGCTCTACACACACTCACATTATAACGGTTGTAACTTGCACTATTATCAATTTTAGATTTTTTTTTGTGCGAATTCGCATAAAAAAAAGTTTTGTCCTCTATTGAAAAATGATGGATAGGTTCTATTATTTTTTAAAACCGCACAACTTCAAATTCGCATTAAAAAGATTCGCATAAAAACAGACCTAAGTATATACACGTTTTAAAATTCTGGCAACATAATGTCGATATACGAGTAGATTTACGCTGGATGATTTAATCGCTAAGTTTTTTTAATCAAGCTAGATTGTATTACTTGGATGAAAATTCATGAGATACTTATTTAGCTGAATTGTTAAAAAATATCTACATCTGATAAGCAAAGGGTGTCATTATTAAGGATTTCGATTATCATGGTTGGCGACGTTTCTTCAGTATTCTCTAGACATCAGCTGAAAGCACGTCAGGATCCTTATTTTATCAGATTTTCTTTTACGGCTGTTGTGTCTCTTTGTAGCAAAAGAACATGGCCAAGTATATTTTCTTTACTTTATGTTCCTCAAGCATAGATTCATTGTTCTGTCTAGCAATCCATAGGATTCACAGCTTCCATTTTCAACAACGCCATACCAACGATTTTTTGCCTTTGAGTTTTAATATGAAATCAAAAACTCTCCCTAAATTTACGATAGTTTCATTGAAATATTCAAGTATTTTATTTACAATTTCAATAGAATCGCTGATAATATTTGTGCTGTTTGGGAGTTGCCGTTTTGTATATTTCGAATGCGATGCTATAAATTTTAGACTGTTTGATGATTCGTATAATTAAATTGAAATATATATCCATGAATGGATACTGTAGCGTATTTAATTAAATACGAACTTCGTTAAAGTTGTCCGGGTTGTTCAAGAATCGGCATACATTGACATTATAGGATTTGCCGCTGACCACTGAGAGCAAGACAAACTTTCAGGTAACAAACTTGCCGAAAATTTCTCACCAAATACAGTAACACCTCGATAATATCACAGGAGTTTGAGTTTTCTCACAATGAACCCATCACAATTTCAGATGGATAAACTCCAGCTCGAATATTGCCTCAATTACGTCGAATGAATGTTCGAAGATACCCGACCGAATCGAAAGTTTGAGTCTTGACTTCATTTCCACTAATAATATTGGCCACTGTGTACTATGGAAATTGGATCGAATGAGGAGCGATTTGTCCTGGAAACTTTATTTAAGTCGCTTTGACGAATTGAGCACTAAAATGATTCCCGAAGTGGCGATCGAGTTTAAGTGACAATTTTTATCGCAAACTTTCAAAACTCTCCCCTTTTGGTGGGTATTGGAAAATTGTTAAAAAAGTTTCGATCACTTGTATAATTAAGCACTGGATAAAAAAAAACTCTTTTCAAACACTTTTCTTGTGCTTCCGAAATCGTTTATATATTAAAAACATTATAAGATATATAATAAAAATTAATATAAGGAATTATTTTCTTTCTCATGCAATCAAAAAATAATTTGATTCTCAATCCAACCAATATCAATGCCGGGTTAGATTTTTCCCTGGAAGAGTCTGTTTCTTCTGACACGATAAAGCTGTGCGCAAAACGGGTGCCGCATTTGCTCAAACTGGAAGAAAAACAGCATCACAAATATGTCTCAATCGAGTGCTTGGCAATGCTTTACAGCAATAAAGCCAAGTTGTTGCGAGTTTTTTAGAGTTGAATACGTATATATATAATATTTTTTTATATAGGTCAATATGAAATTTAGATTTTGATTATATAAGGGGAAAAAACAATCAAATTGTATTGTTCAAAGTGGATGATATCGTTCCTTGAGGGGCGATGAATAAAATAAGAAGGACGTGGAAACATACAGAAAGGATGTAAGAAAATTTTGAAAAAGCGAATCTGAAATACGAATTTCGATCTGTTATTAGGATTGGTTTAAAAGCCTTGCTTCAATCTGATTGATAATGATATGATCTAAAGTCGATTCTAATTAATAAAAATAATGTATTAATACAAAATATTTATTTATCTACTGTGTAGATTAAATTAGGTACGTTTGAACAGTTGGTCGATTTTATTATATCTTCCATATTTACTGATTCTGACCTCATCATGCCTGATTTGTGTACAAGATGAATAATCAATATGATTGATTAGAATAAAAAAAATATTGTCCAAAATAATGTAAATTTATAGCAAAGCGTGGAATATATTAGGTCAGTCCAAAAGTTCGTGCGCATTTTTTTTTTTTTTTTTTTAATAATATATAAAACACAATTTAACATCAATAATATATTTTCCTCCATCATTTATAATTTCTCGCCATCTCACAGGTAGCTTTTTAATTCCATTTCTTTAGAAAGGCATTGGTTTTGAAGCAAAAAAAAACTTGAAAGTCCATTTTGTACATCCTGTTTAGAATTTAACTTTTTTCCTAGTAAAAAAAAATATAAAGCATGAAATAAGTGAAAATCACTTGGGACAATATCCGGGGAGTAAGCAGGATGCGACAAAAGCTTCCAATTAAATTCACTAATATTTTGCAACGTTGTTCTAACCGAAGCGAACTAACGTTATTATGATGAAACAATACATTCTTGATTTTCACCAATCGTAGGCATTTTTTAATCAATTCTAGGATTAAACGGCACTTTAAACATCTGCATTGATAGTTTAATTAACAGTTCATAATAAATCACACCATATCCCGCCAAAAAACTTGAAAGTTTATTCTTAGGATGTAAGATGATCTGTTCACTGTTTTTTTCTTGTGACATTCCCAATCTCCTTTAAATGACGAAAAACTACTTCATGAGATGAATCCATCCTTTTTGCAATCTGATCCACTTTAAATTGTTGTTCTGACTCCACAAGATTTTTAGAATGTCGTTATCAAAATTAACAGGTTCATCAAATAATGCTACTATCTCCAACTTTAAAATTTTTAAGCTATTCTTGAGTAGTTATTATCGCTGCAGATCTGGCAGATTCGCCACACGAAAATAAAAAAAATACAAAATAGCACGATTGTATTGACTATCGATATTCATTTTCTATGGGTACTAATATGCGTCCGATGTTTATGAAAATTGATGAAAGACTGACTAATACATCAGTCAAGCGACAAAAAATTTGGAACAGGTTTGAAATCTAATGTTAAATTGTGTTTTATTTACACTATTTAAAAAATTCTCAAAAATCGCACGAACTTTTGGACCGACCTGATATATTTTTGAAGAACCGGAAAATAATCAAAATTTTATTAAAATTGGTTGATCATGTGTAATAGTTTAGAAACATATTGAACGAATATATAAGGAATTCCTTAATTAAAATTTTAATTCCATGTGAATTGTTGCTAATCGCACAAGAACAATGATAAACAATTTATGAATGGGCCTTGTTTATGTATGAAACTTATCGTTTTTTGTGGCAAATTAGAACTTGTTTAGTTATACAGGCATTGTTTAATTATTTAATGGAATAAAAACAATAGCTTCGTTTCAACAATTCAGGTCAGTTTAATGGTCCGAGCTGTAAATTATTGTTTACAATGAAGAAGATCCTTCTTTGTATACAGTTGGATATCACCCAAGTAAGTCCTTTAGAATTATTTCTATCTCATCTAACAAATACAGCGGTAATATATTGTCAATGATCATTTAATTAAAAATAATAATCAATTTTAGTCGACAATCAAAAATTTAATTCTGAAAAAACAACTAATTATACGCTTTCTGATCATCATAAGTTTGGGTCTTTAAACCACTAATTAATAGATAAAATATGATACTTTATAAAAATGATGTAAAATATTTTTTAGAAAATATTGTTTGATTTGTTTAAATAAATGTGTTATTAATAGTGGAAAAAATATTACTTAGTTTGAACTCATCAAAATTTACATTATTCTAGACGGATAAACTAGCAAAAAATGGCCTAATTTATAATTACTGTTTTCAATTATATCAATATGAAATTCTGTTGTAAATTTATCATTCGTTATTGAAAATAATGTTCACTAAGAGTAATACTTATGTTTTTATAACAAAAATCTTATTTATACTGAAAACAAAATTTTAATGAACGTTTGTATATTTAAAGGATCTGTCCCAAAAGTCATGAAATATATATTTTTTAAAAATATTTATCAAAAATACCGATATAAATTGTTAGTATTCTTCAAAGTACTCTTTATGAGCATCTATATGTTTTTTCTACCGACTCTCCCATGCTCGGTATGCCTTCTCTAAGGCTTCGACGAAAATTTCCTTCAAAGTTGTCGTCATGGCCGCTTGAATAGCGTGAGAGCAGTCTTGACACTTGGGAATAAAAAAATGTCAACTGAAGCTAGGTCGGGACTGTAGGGTGGCTACGGTAGCATTGCCACGTTATGTCTTCTGTGCAAAATTTGATCCCTTAACGTTGTTTGAAAGTATCCGCCATTGCGCGTTGTTATTTGGTCTCGAGACAAGGGTGCATTAAATCAGCTATCCTGATTCTAGTGATACTCACAACTGACTGAAATTTAGCGTGCTATAAAGCTAAGGGTAGTCCCATCTCATCTAACCGGTTCAAACTAGCTGCTATCATTAGAGGGATGAAAAAAAATATTTCATGACTTTTGGGACATACACTATATATTAAATACACATATACATTTGTTTCATCCAAGCACATTTCTGTATTTATTTATTGATACGCGAGTCACAGTTTGATTTTAGCTAATTTTACCATTATTTAACCCATTGCGGTTCTATGTCGAATCTGATTCGACATCGATTTTATTCTGGTGGGTCCTTTGTCGACTCTTGACGCACGCTCTCATGAACATATCCGATTATACTTACGATATTTTTTTCGTAATCATATTATATTTTTGTATGAAACTAACGAATATACAAAATTATTGTTTTCTTAAAAATGTCTTAAATATTTAGGGACCTAATGGAACTTTTTTTTAGGATCGCAAAGGAATAATTATCAAAAAACGATGTTTTAAATTCAATTTTTTGGTCCAAATTCTCTAATTCTTAGCGATATTAATTGGGTTATGTTCGAGATTCTGTATTTTATTAAATTAAATAACAAATCCTAAGGCTCGTTTTGGACCATTTTATAAGTGAGCCCGTAAAGGTTTCGCCCGGAAGGCTTATTGCTAGAAACAATATATAAGCCGCAGGATGTTGAGTGAAAATAGAGGACGCCGACAAAGTTACGGGCGAGAAATTAACGCAAGTGTGAAAACATTTAGGTGTAATTTGCAACAGAATGGGATACCCTCTTCCGTACCTTTTTACTACCTCCACAGGAGCAATCCTGTGGATATAGGAAGTTCAATCCGGGGGCAAATGTGTGCACGTACCCACCGAGGCAATATGCGTCCGCCTGTCTTACGCCATTATTGCGGGCGTAAACTTCATTTTACGCTGTCGTTTCGATTTTGATACCTGCTTCAATTCGTCTATGAGTGCCTCCCGATCCCATTATAAAACACGTATTACGGAAACGGAAGTGGAAGTGTATGCGCGCCACTATATCAACATAAATATGGATGCTTGCAGGCGAGGACCAGAGAAAGCGACGCGAAAAAATCTTCCCTCCGAGTGGAAATATTCTGAATAACTTGAGCCGGAGACGCCTCTCCTTAGTCATCGTGGATAGTATAAACAATATTAATGGAGGAATTTCGCCGAGCTCATTCCAGATTTTTCCCGCAATTTTGACATGTTTTCCCGTCACTTACTTCGACAGTCTTGTTGAGCGCACATAATATACATAAATATGTAATATCCGAGTATTTTTTCAGAAAATATGGTTCTGATGTATGATCAAGGGGTGTATCGTAACACAATGAAAACATTGTATGCGAAACAAAATATTATCATCGTATTCAAATGGCAGAGTATTCAATTTGCCCATTGACCTATATGAAGGATCCATTGTTTCAATGCGCAATGCAAGTATTGGATGCACGCGCATGCACTTTATTCGATCACATCTGGGGATTCTGATTTCTCGATGATTTTCATTTCTCAAGAAATGAGAGTTCCAGATTTCATTTCTCAAATTTCTCGAAAATTCTATATAAGAAACACTAGGTACGAGAGTCATCTAGAAGGTAATATTATAAAGGCGTCTGAGGCCGGGAGATTTTTTCTGTTTCAAAGTTGTTTTTGTCAGTTTGTTTGGTCGGACGTGTTTGTCGGCCATTTTGTTCAGTCGTAGTAAACCTTTCCGATGGAGAGATCGTCGCGCGCTCCCGACACATTCCGCCCATGCGAGATTCGTGCGGTCATCCGTTTTTTTACTTTGCAGAACAATACCGCCGCGAATTTCCATCGGAAGCTTGTAGAAGATTATAGTAGTGATGTGATGAGTCGATAAATTGTTACTAAGTAGTTGTTCAGAGAAGATCGTACTGACAACGACACAAAGAGTGGGAGATAAGTGATTTCTGATGAACTTGTGCAACAAATTGAACAACAAGTACGAAATGAACGCTGGACGTTTCTTTCGTGGTATTTTGTCGGAAAAATTTGGTTACAAGAGATGATCTATGAGATGGATACCCAGAAAGCAACGAATTTCAAACTTTTACTTTATTTTATTTTTATATATGTTATAAATTTCTAGATTTATAAAATTTGAAAATTTCTCGAGAAATGAGTATTCTCGATTTTGCATTTCTCGAGAAATAATTTTTGGAGAATACTAATCACATCGATGTATGTACTTGTTTTAATCTCATTTTTATAAAAAGCCTGACGACGCGATTATCCTTAATCAAGTAGACCAAAGACAGTCCTATAGTACCTTACCAAACGTTTCGGAACTAAGCAATTTTTGACGAATTTTTCTTCTTTTTTTAAATTATATGTATAATAATTATTAGTTTGTACTTAGATTTTCAAAAAAATATAATAAAAAATCATCGATTTTCTAGCAAAAAATGTTTCTCTGGAATATTTATTTTACTGTCATGAAATCATCAACTCTCAACATTTATATTGAATGAGGTATTTACACAAGAACAGAGTCTTTTCATAAAGACGCTTGGTTTTTAAATGTTTATAAAACAAGTTGTGAGATATTCACTTAATTTTTTATCTTATTTGAAAAAATATTTTATGGCATTAATCTTTTGAGGAGTACAGTCGCATATTTGCGATCAAATTCCAGTGATTCAAAAAGAGTATTCTTGGTAAAGGAAGTGAGAGTATCTTGCACGTTAAGTTGGAGAGAATATCTTGCAGTTCGGAGATAGAGACAGAAGTGAATGGAAGACAGAGACAAAGAGAGTATCTTGTGTAGATAATACGATTTTATAGATTGTTAACCCTAATTTATCGACTACTAATGTTATGTGAATGATATAATTAATCGATTCAAAGAGTATTGTATATGTTTACGCAAATAAATGACCGAATATTGTGTACTATTGACAGTGTTTATTTATTTAAATACAAGCTTCATACACGCTGCGACAGTCCTGACAGATAAGTGGATTTGTATGGATGATAAGTGGCCGACAAGCAAATATAGAATCTAAGATAATGATGATTTTAAATTATTGTAGCTCACTACTCAAACCGCTAATAAAGGTATAGTAATTGTGTAAGAGGATTCGCTGAAATTAATTTTGAGGCAAATGATAACAGATCCAAGAAGCCATAATTTTCTATTGCTTCCGTATTCAAATTCATTGGCGATCCCTCTATGTTTCTTTGAAATATATCATACATGAACTTTGATTATAATTCAGTTATCAGATCAACCATAAAGGTCAACGACAGTAAAAACATACCCGAGAAGCCTCAAAACATGATTTGTTTTCAATGAAAACACAAAACATATCCCATCATAGGGAAAACAAAACAATGAAGTCAAATAGCATTTCCATATTGAAAGATTATCCAAACAAAGGGATTAATTAGTCGTATACATAAAATTGAAAATATTTGGCTTTATTCTCATGAAATATAATTCTAAAATTTCGTAATACATTAGCAACATTAAGTCCTTAAGGCTTTTATGTACGCAAACAATATTTTGACTGTTGACTGAATTTATTATAAAAAATATGTTTTTTCGTAGATATTATGTTGTTTCTACGTACAACGTGGATGAAAAAAGAACTGAGCAATGGATAGGAAAATTTATACATAAATAAAGCAACCCTGAATAAGTAATGTGAAGGTTGAAGTGTGTAACAAATGTTCTGTTCCTTCAACTGTTCCTAACTGTAGTTCGACTTAGCTTTAATCAATTTAAGATGTTTTACAAAAACACATTTTGTCTTATTTCCAGTTGTACTGAGCTTCGTATGAAATTCACAAGTTAAAAAATACAATACAAGGGTTGTTCAGCGTTAAAAATTAATACCCTGAATATTATAAGTTCGCCTAAAATAATAATTTAAACGGTAAATACGATCCAATTATTTGTTGATTTGTATACACGCATGTATACCACATGCGCTTAGTAATTATTTGAAATTAAATGCAGAAATACAGTTAGGTGATTTATTGCTTCAGGGCACGTGTAGCGCGGGCTGACGGGTTATGATCCAAAAGCATGCGCGCGCTCGCTCTCGCCTTGAAGATTGACTGTCTCCCTCTTTCTGCTGTATTGCGCGCGCATCCTTCACCAAACCAATGTGCGCTAACATGGTGCATCCGCTAAACGTCTCGCAAAAATAATCCCACACACAAACAATGGTTGAACTGATAAAAAAATGCTCTTGGATACGGGTCCATTAACTCAGTTTAATCGCAATCGGATTAAAAATATAGGAACGTATACTTGTCTTTAAAATTTAAATAGGTCAATATGTGGCTGGATGCTATTAGATCAAGATGACAGTCAATTTTGACGATGACTTTCCGAAATCACAGAGATACTTTAAAATAGTGTTGAATGTAATACATTTATTTATTTATTTATTTATAAACCTTTATTCAAAAAATATAATATAACAAGGTAAAATGGTGTATCAATATACACAATTACATAAAAAATGGATTAACAATTTAAGTCTTAGATTACTATCCTTATCTTAATTACAAGTATATATTTTAGTTATAATAAATTTTACATAATAAGAGTTAATTTAATTTTTGTATATATAGGGGGAAAAATAGGAGACTTAAAACCCCTTTGCGACATTCCTTAAAAACTATCTTACAAACTAAACAAAATAAATAATTTAATCAATCAATCATATATCCTTCATACGTCGCGCATTCATGACTATCAACTATAGTAAAATATGTTTAGGCATTTTGTGAACGTATCTAAAATTATTGTTTTGAGTGGTATATTCGCCGAGTGTAGATATGAGATGATTGGTGTGATTTGGAATTTTTGAGTAAAAATTGAGTGTTAGCTTATGAAAAAAATTCTTTATAAAAGGAAGCTTAATTTTATTGTGAAAACGTTTAAGATTAGTGTATGGAAATGTATTGAAAGCAATTTTTATGGCTTTGTTTTGTACGATTTGAAGTTTATTGTAGTTGGTGTTGCATATATTGCTCCAGACGGGAGCGGCGTATGTGAGTGTAGGTCGAATCAGCGTTTTGTATAATAAAAATTTGTTAGAGGCCGAGAGAGCACTGCGCCGACGAAATATGGAGTGCAGCGCCCCCATAGCTGCTAATCCGCGGGCACGAGTCACCGACACCTGTGCTCCCCACCTCAGTCTTCTATCTAAAGTCACCCCCAAGTATTTCACTTGGGGTTTCCACTCGATAGAGCTGGACCCGACGACTATTGGATCAATTCGAAGATTTTTCCGTTTCACGGAGAACAAGATAGCTTCGGTTTTTTCTTTATTTAATTTGAGTTTCCAACGATCGAAATATTTAAATGCAGCTTTTAGCGATCGTTGGAGGTTTCCGACTATTAGCTTGTTGCTCCGAGAGCTGGTATAATATGCCGTGTCGTCGGCGTAGAGTGCTACGTTTGATGGGGACGGTGTCGGTAGATCGTGTAAGTAAATGTTGAACAGGTGAGGCCCTAAAATACTGCCCTGAGGAACTCCCGCTGAGACAGACTGGGAAGTTGACGTTGCTCTGTTTAAGGTTACCGAAAATGATCTTTTGTACAGATAGGATTGGATCATTTTAATAAGGTAAATAGGAAACTTAAGGGATATCATTTTGTGGATCAGACCGCGGTGCCAGACAGAGTCAAATGCCTTTTCGATGTCGAGAAGTACCATACCGGTGCTTCTCTTCATGTTAAAGTTTCTAGTAATGTGTTCAGTCAGTCTGGTCAGCTGATGAGCCGTAGAGTGATTCCTACGAAAACCGAATTGCTCATTATTAATAACATTTATACTAAGTTCATCTAGTCTATTTAGAATAAGTTTTTCAAAAATTTTGCTTAGTGCAGAAAGTAAACTGATCGGGCGATAATTTATAGGGTTGCTGGCATCTTTACCTGGTTTGGGCAATGGAATGACTTTCGCCGACTTCCAGGTGGATGGGAAGTACCCCATGCTCAAACACGCATTAAATATTTTTGTCAACTGGATAATTATTTTAAATGGGAGATTTTTGATGACTGTATTATCTATAGTGTCGAAACCTGGGGATTTCTTGCTTTTTAGTTGTCTAATTATTTTTAAAGTTTCAATGGGTGTTATCAGTTTAAATTTATGTGATTTTATATTTAAATTGTTTTGGAAATCCCTAATCGTTTTATCTACTATTTTAATGGTTTTATTGTTACTCATATTCTCTGAAATTTTGTGATTTAATTTAAAGGTTTTTGCTAACAGGTTGGCCTTATCTCTATCGGACTCGGCACTTATCTAATGTAATACATTAGGTATTTTCTTTTACTTGTAATATACCACAACATTACTATATTAGGTCCTCCTGAAAGAAATCCATTTTTCGTTCAATTGTCTGACTGTCAAAAAATAATACATTTTATTTAACATTTTAAATACCAACGACTCACCAACGATCTGGCAGTTAAAAGGTTAAAACAGAAACATGCGTTTCTTATCGAAGATTTAAGAAGAAATATACAAAATCGAGAATTCTCAAATAGCGTGGGCGATTTACCATCTCCATACAATAGCGCTGTTAGCCTGAGCAGATTTAATTTTCCAGATTAACAGCAACATCTTCCGTCTCTCTTTAGGTGCAATGTGCTATTTCAACAGCGCGACCGATCGCTTCTTGCGCTTGCACCGTTGCAAGCTGGGCGGTGACGCGCAGGAGGCGGGAGTCGGCAAGAGTGGTCGTTTGACCTTGGCTGCGGGAAGACGTCCTTCTCGCAGCCAGATCTCTCTCTCTCGTTTATCCGACGCCCGTCCATCCCCATCTATCCATCCGTTAACGTGGTCATCCCAACGAGTACGTGGGAACGGGGAACGGCCCGAGAATTCTGCCCTGAAAGCGCCCCCGCTTCTATATAACACCCATTTCTCGAGATATTTTTTTATTATATTATTGTTAACCCTTTTTACTCGCTTTTTTGTATAGGTAGCGCTAGCTCGAAATTAGTTTCGCGCGATTTTAGAGATTTCGTACACTAAATTTAAAATAAAATGATTTTTTTATCATTTTTTGTTCAATAGAAAATATACAAAAAATAATTTATTACTTTAGAAACAATACAGACATAAAAAAATAATATATGTAATCGTATGAATCCAGAATTCTCGAGAAATTTGATTTTGATAAATTTGGCACTTGTTCCAGAAAAAAAAAGGAAACACAAAATCGTTATAATCGATCATAAATTGAAGTTGTATGAGATAGCTGACATCTTAAAGATATAAAATGGCTGTGTATTCACAATTATGTATCAACATTTGTACATGAGAAAGCTTTGTACGAAGTGGATTCCGTGTTTGCTCCACAGTCAACGCGTCGACAATTCAGAGCGCTGTTTAGAGCTATTCCAGCGTAATAAAAAGAATTTTTTTAAATATTATGTGGTAATGGATGAAATATGGATCCATCACTGCATATTTCCTGTTATTTCATCTATAAGTTTGATATAGTGCTCTGCATAAAACTAATATAACGGGAGATAATTCATAATGATGTCAGGGGGTGCTCTGACAAATTATTCGATTCTACTATCAACAAACTTTTCGAATAAACAATGCTTAATTTGGCTACCGGTATCAAGAAATTTATTGTGGACTTTTGTGAATTACGGTTCCCATCTTCAGTTCCACAAACAAAATGAATCATACCGTTTTCTGCTGTTTTACCGGAAACGGCTTTTATTAAAATTTACCGTCGACGTTTCAATAAGTTTAAACAAAACCGGTCGTGACTCAGTTAGCCACTCTTGAACTTTGGGGGAAGTTCAAATTAACTTTCTACATAGTCGCTTCCTGTTTAATTTGCAAAAGATCCCTTGCGAAAGTTTGTATCGAAAATTCATAACGTATTTCCTGTTCAGATTCAGGAATATTTCATTCAGGCTTGATTCATTTGAAACTTTTGGTGAATTTCAATTGAATGATTTTTCTCTAAGTTTTGATAAATCGTTATTTAATTTTAAAAATAAAATCAATAGAAGAGATTGTTTCCCATCTACTGCTTCGTTTGGAAGACATTCAATTTTAAATTCGTCCATCGCCTGTATCAATATTCGTCCTTAAATATTGAAAATCAAAGATTCGTCCTCCTTTCCGCATTTTACCGAATTCATCAGAGCCTTATTTATGAAATTGAATCAATTCTGCGATTCGCAGTGTGCGATTTTTCGAAAGAATATTTAATGCGTACTCATCGCTTTCTGATTTTTAATATTTCACACAAGTATAAACCGTTGGGGGAACCAATGGATAGATTGAAACATTTATTTTTCAGTTCATTTCCGCTTTGGTTCGGTTTCGTCTCAATCCAGGTCCGTCCATGAGCTTTTTGAAAGAGAGATCCTCTCTCTTGTACCCGCGGAATCTTCTCCGTCGTCCATCCCTTACGGTTCCAACCCCCGTCTGGAAGCCACCCTCTCATCCTCGGCAGTCGTCTGATATCCTGTTCGCGATCACAGATATTATGCGCATTCTAAATTAGATATCTCCTCAAGTCTGCCACATTTGTGCTCACCCCGTCGGATGCAGATGTACATATAGATTAAGCTGGGGGGGTGTGTGCAGTACGTATGTCACGTGACACCATTTTTGTGTGGATGTGTGTATTTATCTGGCGCGAGGGGTGTGAGCTTTCACCCCCGGAGTATAAAAGGTGGAACTATTTTCCAGACGTGCAGCATAAGGAGAAATGTATTACTAGAATTTTACACGTTACACTTCCGCCAAAGGCGGAAATCCGTTGTAAATATATTTATGGCGAGGGCGGAATTTATTGGAGAATGATTTTTTGGGACAATATTTGAACATTTCGATTCCCCTATATTTATTTAATATTTTACGAGCAAATATCATAGCGAAACCATGCCATATAAATCATCGTTTAAATATTTTAATTCACGCTCGACCAAATATTAAATATTTTAAATAACCGAAATATTTTGGAAACCCTGAAAAATAATTTGGCATGTATTATTAACCATAAAAAATGTTCATGCTTAATTTTAATACATTTAATGATACATTTTCATAAAATATACTAGTGACATCTATGAACGAATTGTCGAATTACATAATTAAAAAAATATATAATTTTAAATTTAAAATTAATTTCTGCAAAAATATATAAAATAAATGTTCATTTTGCAAGAAAATAGTTTTTTTTATATATTTGTTGAACATTACGAGTGAACTTACAAATTATAAATATAACCCAGAATTTTGCTGTACAAATTTATTAATGATATGTATAAATACAGACTGCTCTGAAAATCAGATTTGCACGTATTGTTCGACCGCAGCGGTGTCTTGAAATCATTGCCCTCTTAACCCCTTCAACGTCACGTATCACTGTTAAAAGTGTCATCCGTAGTGACACGATCTTTTCACCGCTAGCAGATACGTACGTCATATCTAGTATACGAAAATAGTATATCATCAAATTCGAACAAATCAGTTTTCGAGATGAATCATTCTTACATCTAAAGCATACAACACTGCAATCGGACATATCCGTCATTTTCTATTGAGGTTTGCTTAACTTTCACAATGCGGATATATCCGTCATACCCACTTTGCAAGGACTTTGGTCTTGACGGATATATACGTCATATCCACTTAATGGGTTAACGCCTCTTTCAATAGACCAAACATATTGTGCTGTATAGTGGGTGTTCCCAGACAGAGTCAATGCCCCACGCTGCTGTAAGGTCTGTTCAGAGTGACCTCAAACTAACCAAATGGAAGCAAGGTTCCTGAAAGATTGGTTTCAGACTACGTGCACCTGAAGGTGTGTTGAAGGAGGAAGGAAGAGGTTATGCTACAAATAAAGAAATCAGTGCCACCGAAGTCCAACCTCAATTTGAAGGGGGCTACAGCAGATTACTAACTATCTATATTAGGACATGGGCTGGGGTCCTCCACTTACCCGTGTCTACCATAGGATCTGAACATGTAGACCCACAGCGACACCCGATTATCTAAGACGAAGTAGTTTGCGCAAAAAACTGCCAGGATAAGCACCAACTCTGGCTCGACTGAGTAACCGATGCACATTTCAACAGGTGTGTTCATTAGGAACTTTCAGGAACTGCGAAGTCCAATGATCGGGAATGACCCATCTATAAGAAAAGCGACTAACCCAACTAAATCAGATGACGAACTGCAGGGACTCTCCCTTTTTTTTCAAAATTTTGAAAAAACTACTCAAAATTTTAACTTTAAATCGTCATAACTTTTTAATCTATTAGCACAAAATAACATTTTTTTTTTTGTATTTTTGATCTAAATAAATCATCATTTTATATAATTGATTTAAAGAAAATTACTTCTGAACTTCCAAAGTCACATAAAATGTGCAAACGAATGAGAAATTTCAGTTTCTTAATTCGTATGCACACCCGACACCTTTTCTTTATTTCAACTGTAGTTATCTGAAGTAACATTTCTTTCATTTTTAGAAAGCCGGCGTTTATTCCTTCAATTAAGATTTTCCTTTGTGGACTGCCTTTGTCGTGTAAATTAACTCTTTTCCATGGCTCGCATGATCTCCAGACCTGACACCAGTGGATTTCTTTTGCCTGGAAACATGCTCTATTTTGTGGCTCGCATGGTTTCCAAATCTGACACCGCTAGATGTCTTTGTTTAGGGACGTGCAAATTTTCTCGTAAAGGAGAAGTCGAAGATCAACCGTGATTGAGGAAGATACAACTAACTATTTGAAATTGACAAAGATAACATATTCTTCAATTGCCTTTTAATATTGAGGCATTTTTGCTATTTCTATTGTTTGACAGAATGGCGTCAACAAAAAATATCCGCTAGCTTTTTGTATAAGTTCAAATTGGGACACAATGTAGTGAAAGCAGGTGGAAATATTAACTGAGCATTCAGAGAAAGATTGATTTGTGAAAGAATAATTCGAAAAATGCAAAAATAATGTCGAAACAGGAAAGATAAATAATACACTAAAAATAAGTAGAAGAAATTCATATGCAGTTTCTCCCCGAGTATTCCGATAACTAGTTAAAAACGTCTGTACTTTTGATGAGAGTAGAACCTGGATGTGTCACTACATTCCAGAATCCAAAAGCCAATCTAAAAAGGGTTGTTTATCAACTTTTAGACCTTTACATATTTTTTTGGGCCCAATCAAACACTTGGATCTTATTTACTACATTATCAAACTGTACCTCAAATCTTCTATTGATTTCAGGCTTTCGTTTACGAGAAAGCGAATAATTACGCGTTGCGCAACAGAGGATCCTATCCAATGGATATTTTAAAATTATAATGAATATAACTATGTAGAAAAATAAGATACGCCATTTGTATTTTTATACATCGCTAACAAATTAATAAATCAAAATTCCGGTTTATATTTGAACACCTCTCATATGTATAGATTTTTGCAGTATGAAAATTTATGTGGCGTTTCCGAAAATAGTTTATGCCGTTTTTTATCGTCGTGTATTTTTGGACTTAATGTCGCGATAAAAATATATAAAGTGTCCCATACAACGTAACGTACAGCTTAAAACACGGTGCTTTCAATCCAATGGCGGAATTTATTTAATGTGAAGGCTTTTAGGGTCCCTCTTCGGTATCTTTCAGTCGTCCTTCTATCCGCTCTCGGCGTTGAGAAGAAAAACACATAGACGCTAAAAGTTGTTACAGACCACTGTATATTGAAAAACTTTCGGTTGCTGAGTGGTTTGGTCGGATATGGAATACGGCGTTTCTCGAGACAAAGTCGACAACTTTTACCTCTTTCCCTGAACATTGCCTTAATTCTCAATTCATAAAGCGATGGGGGTAGATTCTGGGAAATCTCCATCACTAGCCGCTTACTAACAATCGGATTGATTTATTGAATAAACGTCAAATTTATGTTTATAAATAAATATATTATAGCAACCCTAATGTATTATCAACATAATAACTGATTTCTGATTTCTTTGATCAAAATATACAAATCTGCCAAGTGTCCGAGTTTCATTTTGACATTGATCTTGTAAATGAATTTTGCATTTATCTAACTATTGCTATATTTTTCAATGTATTTCGCTTAGATTTAATAGGGAATTAACAGATTTAATCAATCATCTGAAATATCTTCATAAAGTGAAGTATTTTGATGCTTATATTTTTGAAATATCATTTTTACGTCGTGCAAAAAATGTGGTATGATTTATGAAAAAGCTAATGCTCTTCAAGTCGATCCAGCGAATTTCATCTTAGATAACAAACAAGCAATTTAAGAGCATCTCCCAAATCCTTCACAACAAATCAACGTCGCGTCTCTCCCCGGCGATATTTTTTCATCCCTTTTTGTATACAGGATAATTTTGGCGAAATTGTGTGTGATTTATGTTTATCCTGTGAACGACGAGATTAAAGTGTGAATACAAAGATGAGATACAAACTTTTCACACCACTTTGGTAAAGTCACGAAAGATTTATCTTGCGCTCGCCGAAACTTTATTTTGAGGTGCCCAAGTCGGCCGAAACTTATTTTGTATTGTCTCAGGAAGATGTAACATAATATCGTGCTTGTTATATATGTAATCCTTGCTAAGGACGTGGCGAATAACAATATATGTCGATGTAATACGTTATGAATTACGTTTGTGACCAATGTACGCGACGAAAATGTTAATTATGAAGATGAATCTTCGGATTTATCCTTTTATTTTTCAATTCAAGCGTTTTTCCAAGACGTTTACGCAGATAAACCAATTTCATTATAGAGGAAAGCTCCCGAAAGCGACAACAAAGCCCATCCATTTTTCCGTTCATGAGAAAAAATGGCTTGAAAACCATTTTCGAATTTCAGAGATTACTTTCTTCATCATCATCTAATAATCTTAACAAGATTTAATCAGAAAGCTTTCAAAAATATTTTCAAGCAAAAATATGATCAAATTTAAAGGGGTATCCATCTTTTTTTCCAAATCGACATACATAATTCTAACAAGATATGCTTTTACTATGTCATTAAATTTTACGGTTTTCATATCCCGAAAGCCTTATTTAATAACGTTATTCCTGATATTCTTGCCATGTTTATTTTTTAGCATAATTACGATCGGCTTTAATGTAAAAACTCGGGAAATTGAATCTAAACCGTAAGGAAAAAGGGTTTTTGGATATAAAAGAATCCATCCTATAAATTATACGCAATCTGAGGCTCGCCCATTGGCATATTACACGATGTTTACTTAGCGAATAATAAAAAAAATATTAAGCCGAAATCATAAAGAATCTTTTTTACGTTCTGCGATGATAGAGGTTCGTAATAAGCCTATGAGGTCTGATCCGACGTTATCCCTTATTACATTGGAAAATGCTGAGAAAAAGCAGAAAAACATTTTCCCTCGATACATACACATTTTTCTGTCTCGTCGGACATCGAAGTGACGTTTAAGACACGTCGGGAAAATTACAAATATCATTTATACGCCCCATAAGCCTCTTATGCGATTTATTAGCCGCTATTCAAATAGCTTAAAAACAACCCTTAATATCTTATTTATAACAGCTCCCAATCGTTTCAAAATGGACGCAAAAGTCAAATGGATATTTTAGATCAGAAGACATTTTGCCTATCATTAGCCATCATTATAAGCCCAAACTGTTTTATTTGGCCCCCGGGCTTTTATAAATTCGCTCAACTTTCTTTAATGCTCCATAAAAATATACAATAACTTTTTGCTGCCCCAAGAAATCCTCATCATTAAGATAAACATGGCTTTATTTGAGCCAGAAGAAGAATCCTTCAGCTTTCATCTTATTGAAGCATTTACAGCATCAATTAGCTATTTTAGTGAATTTATTAAATATGATTTTCTTGATCCAATCGGCAGAATTTCTTTTAAGTGTATCGGTGTTATGTTATTTATTATTTCAACAAGAATAAAGACTTGGCTCTGAACAATATTAAAGTTTAGATGTGCATATTTGTCATTTGAAATGTTCTATTTCAACTTTAAGCTAAAAATTATTCAACTTCAAAATTCTACTCAAACATTGAATTGCTAAATATTATTCAAGCTTTCATCCAATATTAACAATCATGATTAGTATTTCTTTTCGAGAATTCTCAGTCACATACAACCGCTTCCATTTTTTAATGCTGCACTGCTTATGAGCATATTTTTGCTAAAATGCATTCTATTGAAATATATGATTAAAAAAAATGTTCGCAAATTTCTTATGAAACGAAAGATACGTCCTTAACTAATTTGTTCCACTACAAAAATATCTATGCTTTCTCAGAAAATCAAAAGAAATTAATGGCTTATCCAACCATAGCGACTTCAGCAAATTGTATCTATATCGTTTGGCCATTTAAAGATTATTTAGAAAATGATTCTTGTTAAATAGGTTGTTTGTCGACAAGTTGTTTGTAGTTTTAAGATAAGATATTTTACTGTTTTACATACATTTTTTTGTTCATCAAAATTTCTAGAAAATTCTCAAAAATATTGAGAAATGAAATCTACAATTTCTCGAGAAATTAAAATCGCGTTAAAATAAATACAAAAATGGCGTTTCATGGATTTTAAAAAATCGCATAACTTTGAAATTGCTATATAAAATATATCCAAAATCGCATAAAAAAAGTTAATAAAAAACAAGAAAACAGTAAGGCAATTAAAAAAAATAGCTTTTAAGGACGTCTTGCATAATTGGTAAAATTTTAAGGATGCCTGACATCTGACATCTCAAATGCCAGATATCCACTAGAAAAATACCAATTATTTTAATTACAAACTATAATTACTGTATGATAATTTTCGTTGCGATTTTCGATATGACTCAAAATCGCTCTCTTCTTTAGAAGAAATAGTATACCCAGTGTCAATGTCATCTCTTTCCAACAATAATAAAAGTGTTATTATAGTCCTTAACTCAAAAAAAATCGCAAAATGGCGACTGTTTAAAAAAAAATCAGTCAAGTCATTTTTTGGCCTTATTTTATCAGTTTTAATTTTTTTTAAATAGTTAAAAAATATATTTTGACATAAATCTGGTAGAAATAATAGAGGGTTATATAAACAAGATTCGTACCCAATTTGAAGTTAATTAATTAATTAAAACTTGAGATATGATGTCAACCGTGTTGAAAAAAGTATTTTCGAGAAAAACGCGTTAAAAGATTTCGTTACGATAGGATCAGCCACTCTTTATGAAATTAAAAAAAAAATTAAAAAACCGCATAACTTCAAAATCGCACAAAAAAAAGTCGCACAAAAAAAAAGGTTTGAGTGTATAGCAAAAAGCGAACGATAATGCAATCAATTATATTTCTATAAAGGAATACAATATTTGAGCGATTTATTTTTCATACAAAGGAATCCATCACATCAATAAATTATAATGGAATTTGTCCGGATCCAGTTGAAAATCATCACGTGAGGGGGTATTTTTAGATCGTTCATGTTTATCTTATAGTTCTAAATTTCGGTTAGTTTTGATTATTTATTTTCTATTTTATCCAAAACATCTCAATATGTACTTTTTATGAATAAAAAAAATTGCTTTAAAAAAGAGCGCATAACTTCGAAATCGCACAAAAAAAGTTGCACAAAAAGAGTCTACTGAAGCCTTAACTACCTTGCATCGAAAGTAAACGACGTTTATTTAATAAAATTTAACGTTACCTATTTAAAGACAAAATAGCAGATTTATAGATATACATTTGGTGGCAATTATTAAGGTCTAGAAAGCTTTTATTGTTGTCCGCAACGTTGAAAACGTAGTAAACTGATTAATATTGTATCATCTTTAAAGAGAAAAACTACTCTAGGCGACGTTGTTGATTTAACTGGAAAGGGCTTTTTGAAGTACAAAGAATTCATTAAATCGTATAAATACGTAGATATTCACCCTGCAAGCCATCATAATGAGCATGTTGAAATTCATATTGGTGATTTATTTGGGTGATTAAAAAATGATGAATTGATCAGCATATTGATTTCACTTATTTTTAAAAAAATCATGTTATAAATATTGCATACAATAAACGATATTTGATAAATTATATGATGTAGGATTATTTCTATGGAACGTTATTATTGGATGGGTAAGTTAATTAAACTGTGGATCGATATGGTCCTTGATTCGACTACATCAAAAGAGCTATAGAGCCAGAAGCGTTACAATAACAGGGGTTATCAGGAGCAAGATGTTCCACAATCAGCTCCCGTATTGATTGATAAGCCATCAATGAAAGCCATCGCCGGAAGTTCAAAAGATTCTTGCGAAACGGAAGGGTCACGACACCAAGCCAAGTAAGGAAATCAATCATGCTTTCAAGGAAAGTTAGCAGGGTCACAATGTTCACCCGCGTCCAAAACCGACCATGTCATATATGTTTCCTTCTTTCTCGACCCGCACCCCTAACGGGCGCAAAAGGGACCCTAACTATTTTCATATCGCGAATAACTTGCGAGTTACTACACTTTGGAACTTACCTGAAAATTCCTACGGTGTCAAAAGCCAGTTTGGAATGGACAAATCGTACATATTCGCTCGCATCGACGGATATGACTCGGGGCATTTTTTCGCGAAACCGATAATGAAAAAGCATCGTCTACAAATTCATCCCGACAAGAAAAATATCCGATGGAGAGCAGAATTAAACAGCAACATATGGCGCCCCATGTACGTGTTTCAAACCAATAACGCAATAATCTAAACGAAACAAAACGAATGTGCCAAAAACCATTAGGCCTTTGCTACAACGGCCTACCAAAATACAAATCTACGTCAGAATATAAAACCGAAAGCACGGATAAACGGCCGAATTTAGTGCCACTACATAAAGCAAAATTTAGCATTACCATTGGTAATCTGCTTTCAAAATAATGCTTCGTTATGCCAAATATCATTATGCAAACTGCAATGAGCTTAATTAATTGAAAGCCCCTTATTTACATACTCCAAATACCCGTCATTACACAATAAACACTACAGCATCCCCGTGAAATATGATTTAAATCATGATTCGCAGAATATAATCCTCGCGTTCAGCCTTGCAACCCTTGCATCAATTCGAATTTTTACGATTCGAGAATAATTCAATATATCCCCGCCGTAAAATGAATGATCGTAAAATGGCGTTAAGGTCAAGTCGGAAAGATTGTTTAAAAATTAATTCGCCCATAAAAGTAGATTTATTTGGCTTCTTTCGGCGCCATAAAGTGTGCGCTATCTTCATCTGGCTATTTGTCGAATTATTTATTGTTGTTCGATGGCAAACGATTCCTATTTCATGCACGGCGCTATTCCAATATATATTTTTCGGATCGAAGTCTTCCGGAAGGCATTTCTCATTCCCGGCACAAAACCATACATTTTCTAACAATAAGCATGAATGCACCGAGAATGCAGCAGCATCAGTTGTGCAAAACGCTACGCCCGGGACGAAATCAGCGATGCAAAACTTTTGCAGCGAGGCGACGCGGTCTTGTAAGACAGTTAGTTGATTGGAAATTTCATATCAAGTTTGCACTCTGAGATTATTCCCGAGAAAGTTTTCCTCACACACAGCAGATTTTTCGCGAAGAAATTCATTTCCCGTCAAATAATGTTTACGTTCCATTAAATAGTTTCAGCGAATTTCAATTGAATCCAAACAAAATTAAACCATTAATATCAACAACATGACATGGATGCAATGGTAGCCGCTCATCGTTTAAATCTAAATTATCTCTCATTTTAAATTTTGTAAAAAGACACACAATTGAATTGATTATTGATAAATATTAGGTTGTCCCATAAGTGTCTTTCGCAAATTAACACAGATCTAATCATAGCCATGGTTGAAGAAAACCCGCGATATACCGTTCGCGAAATAGCTAACAAGCTAGAAATTCCACGAGCATCCGTCCATAATCATCTGACAAAATTGGGCTACATCAATACCCGGACCAAGGGTACAGAAGCTTTAACTGTAGCTAAACCTGGCCTACATCCAAAAAAAGTTTTGCTATGCATTTGGTGGAACCGGAAGGGGGTAGTTTATTATTCAGCAAGGTGAAACGATCAATTCAACAAAATATTGTTTCCAAATAGACAATCTAAACGATGCAATTGCTAGAAAACGGCCAGAATTAGCGAACAGACGAGGCGTTGTTTTTCATGACGATAACGACAGGCCTCATGTGTCTTTGCTCGTCAGAAATAAATTATTATCATTTGACTGGGATGTTTTACCTCATCCTCCATACTCTCCGGACATTGCTCCTTCAGATTATTATTTATTTATTTCATTGAAAAATTCTTTACGTGGTAAAAATTTTAATTCAAAAATGATATAAAAATGTACCTTGATCAATATTTTGCCAACAAACCTGGAAAAATTTGGCAAGAAGGCCTTATGAGGAATAGAATGAATCATATATCATTCAATAAATTTTGACAAATTATCGATTATTTTTGTCTTAATATGAAAACGAAAGAAACTTATGGAACACCCTAATAATATGAAGGAAAAAAAATAAATAATAATCAAGAGCGTCAGGATGCCTAGGTACCTCTGGGGTAATGATGTGGAGTAATACTGGAGTAGTATACCGTCATCTACTACAGTGAATCCGCTTGATAGTATCTCTTAAAATCAGAATAACCTACGTCCTTCCTCGTTCAATGCAACTTGTTTGCATGTGGTTGCTGATCTTCCTGCGGGAGCCTCGCCTCTCCCTTCTCTTCCACGTCTTTCGTAGAATCAAAAGATCGGTGGAAGACAATTCTGTATGGCTAATCTGGGGTAACCCGGAACAGACAGCATAGCATAAGACACTCTATACCGATAAGCCGATGCCTATCGATCTGCCAATTATCCTGCAATTCTTCTCTTATTGAAGATGGTGAATCCAAAGAAAGCTGATGATCAAACAAAGATCTTTCTCCCTTCAATCTTATTAAATGGATGCCAGAGGGTTATACGCGGAAAAGTTCGATAATTTATTCAAAAACTTTCTTATTAGCTTTCTGTACATTTTCATCGACTATTAAAAAAGTTTTTTTTTCGAAGTTGGTGCACCTGGCGTATATGAGGGGAATAAAAGGTTAATCATGTTTTTCAGCCATTTTGTTCAGTCATGGTAATTTTATCCAATGGAGAAGTCGTCGCGCACTCCTGCATCCGTTTTTTGAATTTGCAGAACCATAGCGCCACAAATAACCATTGGAAGCTCGTGGATTTATGGTGATAAATCTACAACATGTCATGAAGTGCATCAATGGGTGTATCATTACACCCCAGAGTCCAAGACAATCCAAAAACAGCTAGCGGTAGAGGTCTATGACGCTGGCAATCTGAAGGCTGTAGTATCCTGTGAATTTCAATTAAATACAAGCATTTTTCGATCCTACTTTCTGGATGAATCTCTTAGTTTCTAAATATTTTTAATGTGTGAACTGCGTTAAGTTGAAGCCATTGTTAATACTTAATGACCTCTTCCTGTTCTGCCTGTATGTAAGCTTAAAATGCATGCGCACAGGAAAGAAGAACAAAGAGTCGACCGAAAGTCTTGGACGCGGGAAGATGTTCCTCCCACCGACTCGCCTGTAATCTCATTTCACATAAATTTTCCATTTCATTATTTTTAGAGGCTAAAATCGTAGTACATTTTTTTAAATTAACGCGTGTTTATATTAATTAAAAAATATCATTATCATTGATAATCTCATCAATATTCACGGGATTGGTATCTATTTGCATGCATTTTTTTTAAAAATAAATGCATCATTTTCCCTCATATTGTTGCAAGCTATTTTATGAATTTGCTGGTGCATGTGTTTGAATCTTTCCGAGGAAACTTTTACGGCTTGCGGTGAAAGACAATGGGCAAGCAGGGTTTCTGAATTTTTGCCAAGGCGTGTGACTGCTAAATCTCCACAATCAGTCTGAAAGATCACCATTTGCAGCTGTCGGTTTCTTTAGCGCGGTACGGATCTCGGGAAGAAACGATCCGTCTTCCATTCTTCACGGCTTCTTTATGTTCGACCAGTGGCCCGTTAAGGTGTCGGAGAGCTTACTCACAAATACCACGCCCTCCATTCATATGAAAAGGGAAGCCTTCCCGATAAATACGAGTGTGTAATCTTACAGCTCCTTCGGGAGCACGGCCGCTTGTTTTAAGACCTCTTAAAAACCACCGGGGGCGCTTTAAATCTTCGATTGAATTTCGTATTCGGATGGACGTTCCGATCGGATTTTTGCAAAACAACACATACTTTGCACGAATTGTGTGGCTTCGCCGTGCTCATAATGGACAAACATTTGTGTAATGGTGTTTAATTATGTTCTTGGGTTTCTATGTTACGTGAGCAAGAATAATTGCTAAACATATAGCCTGGTAAATATCGCAGCAAGCTAAATGAAGTTTACCCAATCTTCTTGCAGGTGTATAAATGCAATATTTGCACACAAGTACGATGTTTGAGCAAACTTCCTTGACCGTAGAACTTTATACGTTAAGCAATTTAATTAAGGTATTATACGAGGATAGTCCCAGAAGTAACCGACCTATGAAATAAAATATTTTTAAAAAATGGCACTTTAGCTCTGTACACTTTTCCCAGCAATGGTTAATAGCTTCGGTGCCCTGTTTATAGTAAGAATCGTCAAGCTTCCTCAAAATAGACAAAAACAACCGACTCCACTTCTTCATCGTTGACAAAGATTTTACCGCCGAGCTATTTTATCAAGTTGGGAAGAATAAAAAAATCCAATTTCAATAAGTTTGCATAATATTAAAACATGGCGTCCGAACGCGAGGTGCTCATTTTTCTTGTCAGCAGTCCGAGAAGTGGACCGGTTGGACATACAGACCTTATGGCCAGTCCGTTCTCTTTAAGGGCTTTTTGCGGAATTTTCAATGTTAAATGCGTACTCGGAGCCTTTTATGATCTCTACGATCACAAAAGCTACTATTGATGTCTGCCAATCAAATATTGAACAATATAGGGTGTTCGAACATGAAACCTAAGCTTTGTAAAATAGGTGCTTTCGGGGTATTCCTGAGACTACCCTCGAATTTATTTTCAAACAATAATAGTGCCAATGTATTAAAGCATAATTTACGCCAATCTCTCGAGTTCATCGCCACTTCTCCTAATGGTGTAATTAGCTTATAAATCGTACGTAAGTGTTGAGTCTTCTTATATTTATCTATCCCATTGGGCCTATAAATCTGGACATTTGTCTTAACGAGCGAGAAAATCAGGAAAAAAACCCAGCCAATTATGTTCCGAAAGTTCATTATTTCGATCACGTAATGGACTCCGTAAAAATGGACTCAAACCCGATATTCGGCGCCATTATTACGGCAAAAAATGCTGGGATTTCATTTCGGGATTCGGCGACGTCATCACATTTTTTCAGGATGTTTTTTGAGCCTTCAACCCTGTCACGGCGTCGGTGGACTTTATTAGGTTGATCGTGTGGATGATGCACATTTCAGCAGAAACAAGCACATTAATGGAGCGTGAATTGCACCAACAATGCACTTTTTAAAATATGAAACGTCCCGAATTCAGTCGATTTAACGCAAAAATTCCACGCAAACAATGCGATTCATTTATAGCAAAAACTTCATATAAAATCAAATTATATCAACGCTCCGGATAAGTGTAAAACAACCTTTATTCTACATGTCTGCGCATATGATGAATTTGCATATTATGCTTTGTATCATATTAAGTGCTAATTCATATCATATACGTCAAATTCGGTTTACCATATTCTGTTTCGAATAAATTTGGTACGGGGGATGTACGAAATTCGATGAGAATAAATTAGGCAATTGAGCATGATTTGGTAATTTCATAAATAATCCCCGATGTCCTTTTTCGGATGAAATTACACTGGAATCATATTCAGTGTGTGTAATAAATTTGATGCGCCTCAAGGGATGAGATTAAGGCTTCAAAGGTTAAATAATAACGTAAAAACCTTCATATTATATTGACTTTCATAGCAAAAACTCGCAACAACCACATTTAATGTCCATATTACATAATATTTCGTACAAATTATAAACTTCGTCAGAAGAAACAGGATTAGAACAACAATATTTGCTATTTCACACGGAAGAGCGATGTTTGTTCAGGAGCAGAGTTTGTGAACTCAAATATAAATGAAATGTTTTCATACTCTCATTATTTACATTTGAAATTATGCTTGAAAATACTAAAAAAAATATATATGAATTTCGCTTATTAAACTGAAAATATTAACTAAAATTTACTGATATACGACTTTCACCAAATTCATTTTTGTCGAATTTAGTCAATTTTTTAAATTCATTATAAGATATTGCCTAAATAAGCTTATCCATACTTGCGTATTATATCCTAAATTGTTCCAAATATAGAATAACCAATGAAAATCGCAACAATGGAATCCCAAATTAAATTGGGTAGAATTTGAATTAGGGAATAGACAAGTTATTTATATCTCTGAGGCTATCGACCTAAAATATAATATTTAAACAGTGCTTGTTTTTAATAATTTGAAGCAATTAGTGTCCATTATAAATCAAAAATCTGCTCTGGTTAACCTATTGGCTGCTGCAAGTCAATTTTTTGGAGCTGTAACGTGAGACGGGGAAATTCCCGAATTAATTCTATCAGACCGCAGTGGAGCTTAGTAGTAGGATGGAAATTGTCAGATGCTGATGGGAATATTCTCGTCTTGACTATGATCTTTTATTTACGGTGAGAAAGCTTACAACTATTAGCCTGCAGGAAGGACATCTTCTCGCAACCAAGGTTATCCGGCGACTCCCTACTTCCAGCGCATCACGTTTGGATGTAACATTATTTGGTATTGTGGTCATCGTCCATCCCTTCCTGGCCTTCTTTTAACTTCTTCACCCACCTTCAAACTTCTACATACGATTTAACTTCCCGTAGGCTTGCTTGAGCAAATCATGTGTTTCAGCAGCTTTCTTATCGAGTTTTGTGCAAAAATTAACCCCTAACGTTGTTCAGAAATATCCACCATCGAGTGTCGTTACTTGGTTTCGAAACAAGGGATGCATTAAATTAGCTTTTCTGATTCTAATGATGCTCACAATATACTGAATTTGAAAGCTAAGGGTTCAAGTTAACACTAGACAGACAGCGATTTAGTGGTTGATAGTCCTCGGACTAGCCACATAGGAATATCTTATGCCGTTTTTTTCTCTCCCGGAAACGCTACGCGCAGAGCTTCCAGGTACCTGCCTCTTTCTAAGGAAATACTATGCGAGGTCATTGCCACAACGAGTCCAACCTCAGTTTGAAGGGAGCTACAGCAGATGAAAAATTGCAGGGACTCCCTCTTCCCTATGGTACTCCTATTCCAGTCTCTGTTCGAGCAGCTGAAATTCGTTCTCCCTTATATGCCCTAGATCAGGGGTGGCCAACCCAAATGATTTTGCGGTCAGAGCCGTAACGAGGGTATGAAGCGTCCGTGGCAAGTATTTAACTTGCGCCCCCCCCCCTCCAATTTAAAAAAGTTAGCCACTGAGGGATCATCCGTTATCGTATCGATTATAGAAAATGTCGCAAAAAGTCCTGAAACAGAACGGAGTGGCCACATGGTCTGTGTGTCCAACCGGTCCGCTTTTCGAACCGCTAACATGACGAATGAGCATCTCGCGATCAGATGACATACTCTAACATGCCTACAGAGTGATTACGAACTCTTATTACAAAACGAAGTTGTGCGAAGAAGACTGATCAGATTTTTTTTAAACATTTTTACAATTTTTGTCTTTATTTTATTGTGGACTTATGCCGGCTGGGTCGGCCCAATGTTTGAGCGATAACGAAGAAAATAGGGATTAGATAACTTAGTATGTATTATAAAAACGGTCACTCCGTATTGGTTCGTGTAAAGTAGAATGGTCTAGTAAAATAAAAACCATATACAACTCTCGACCAGGTTTTGCGTTTTGCGTTTTGCCCCTTTTTAAGTCCAGTTGCGCCCGTGGCGGGCGCCTGCTTTGCCACCCTCTTGTTACGGCCCTGCTCAACGTACATTATAAAGAAATATATAACACTAAATATAAGAAATACATAAATATAAATGAAATTATTAAAAAATGTTTTATTAGTGCGATATTTGTTTCTCCACTTTTTCACTTAGCTTTTGCAAATCGATCTCAGTTTGGGTATTTGAGCTTATTTTTGGGTGGTGGTCAACCAGTTCTATTTGGAGATATTCTTGGGAGTTACACAAAAAAAAAATGTTGTTTGTGTAACTGTAAATTACTGAATCGGCTTTCAAAAGCAGCTGCAAGTTATCTTATTTCTTTTGCATATTTGATGTAATTGTTACATTTTGATTTCTTAGATTCTTTCAACAATGGAAAATTACTGAGTGTAAATACTTTTCAATTGCGATTGCTTTGGCCATTAAAAAATAATTATATTTTCTAAAAGTGTGATAAATCTCGCGGGCCGAAAAAATGTTCAAGGCGGGCCGCATGCGGCCCACGGGCCGCGGATTGGCTACCTCTGCCCTAGATCGTTGAATATAGTGGTGTCGCCTTTTGAACAGAGTCCTCTTGCTTCTTCTGCAATCCGCAGTTTCACATTCCACTTTACGGGTACGCAACCCAAAGTAGGCTGCGCATCCAACTCATGTTAGTTGAACCCAGCAGCGTTTGATGGGCAAACCGACTGAGGCTGCTTTCGCCCACCTCTACTCTACCATAGGGGTTTGACTGTTACCCATGGGCGTAGGGTTGTTTCCCTTGGAGTTTTATGGGTGGACATCGTATATTAAGCCTTATTCAATCAGTTCAAACACGCTGAAATCAGTAGGGGTGTGATATAAAAATATATTTCATGACTTTTGGGACACGTCCTGTATGTTGATAAATCACTTGTTATTCCATTCGCTGGCATTAATTTCGATCATGTCCAATCGGATTTAAGAGAGTGTAGTCATTAGGGCGGAGATTGATAGGTCTATAGCTGGCAACATCCGAACAAAAATTAGTCAAATTAATTTCAAAGCGTTCACTCCGGCAATGGCTGATTACTTTTTCCTCCCTCATGGGGAAACACATAGTTTAATTTATTTTGACGACTACATTAGCTGAAGTCGTCTCCACCCCTGACATCTCTTCGTTTCCATTGTGCTCATTACTCAGCATGAAGCGCTCATTTGTTTTGCTCATTTCCGTGTGGTTCGGGCCGACGCGTTTTAATGAGTCGGCGGGAATGTGAGTCACGTGACACGTTTCAATACGATTATAACTGCCCGCCACACTAATCCCGCCCCATCTGAACACAATCATGTTTGACACCCTTTATTCCCTTTTTTATAATGCCGCATTAACAATTAAGCCCCACAATAAAGACCGAATTCGATGCAAAAATAAACTTTGTGCCATTACCATACAATTAATTTTCCTCCGCTGGCTAGCATTATGCCACTACCAACATTGACTTAATTAGCTGTGGATTAGTTCATAGACTATAATAATAAAGGTGCGGTTTCAAATGCAAACTTTCAGATTTTTTAGTAATTATTTTTGTCTGAAAAGTTTCAAAGGATAGTCCCAAATAATGCCAGAAATGTTGAAACAATCCATAAAATGGTATTGGATGACCATCGACTGAAAGTGCAAGAGCTAACAGACATGGTAGGTATTTTAAAAATTACTGTACATCGCATATTGACTTAAATTTTGTACATGATAAAGCTGTGCGCAAGACGAACGCCGCGTTTGCTCATAATAATACATAAACAGCGTCGTGAAGGATATTTCAATCGAATGTTCGAATGGTGTTCCACAGCAATAAAGCCGAGTTTTTGCATCGATTCATAGCCACGGATGAAACATGGGTCACTTTACACCAAAGACAAAGAAACAATGCAAACAATGGACCTGAACGGGAGAATCGGTTCCAAAAAAGGTGAAGACATTATGGACGGCGCTTAATCTAGTGACGAACGTAGTACACGCGGCATCAAATTTCACTTGAATAATGAGATAAGTTGGGCCTAAAAGTGACCAATTTTTTTGTGTGAAAAATATTTAATATTGAATATTGATATTTAGTATGTTAACTAGGCGATCTTTATTGAACATAAAAATATGTGATGTTTCTGGACGAATGGATGGGAATAGACAGGCGTCGAATAGAAAGACTCTCTTCTATAAATAAGTATTTATTCCACACGAGAGATAGAGAGATCTGGCTGCAGGAGGGACGACCTCCCGCAGCCAAGGCTAACCGATGACTCTCTCGACTCCCACCTCCTGCGCGTCACTACCCAACCGGCAACGGTGCACGTACAAGAAGCAATCGATCAGTATCCAAGTGCAATGTATCCGCAGGGCCACAAGAGATGGCGCTGTTAAATTAACACATTGCAACTGAAGAGAGATGGAAGATGTCGCTGTTAACAGCGGCTACTACGTGCAGATGGTAAATGGCCCACACTACAATACCAATTGATGCTTTATATTTTTGAATTAATTTTGTATACTTATTCTAAATACATGAAAGCCTAGAGGTGTTAAGTAAATCGCGTAAATCGAACCATCGTAGCACAAAGTTCTATATAATAAGGACTAAATTTGATCTAAATCACCGTAAAGCATAAGAAGCATATAAAATATGAAGCTAAAGTAATAAAAGTTTTTAAAATTGACAAAGTGCACAAATAAGAAGTCCTCAAATATATTGGAAACAGGTAAAAAAGTATTAAATTCATAACAAGGACATAAATGGAATACTTTTGAACAATGAATTATGAGATACAGGATCTTTCAATAGGGACGCTAAAAGTCTGTTAGATTATAGCAGTCATGTTTTTGAAGTAATATCTATAAAATTTAGTTTGATTTATTAAGTAATATATGGCAAATTATTATAAAAATATATAGTATTAATCAATAATAGTCAAGTATTTGATATTAGATGGCCAAATTTGAGGCACATGCCACAATGAGTATTCTGCATGAGCAATATGAGGGAATGGTTATTTATAAATCTTATACTGTGCAAAGAAAAAATGTCACCTATAAGTGTCTCAGAAAGAAATGCACTTTTGAAGAATCCATTAATTGCAATGACAACGCTAATGAATAGTTGGAAAAATGCACATTAATGCTATATAAATTTGCTTTGTTTTGTATTTTCCGTGATTCGCCCTTCCTGTTTTTGTTGTATACGACAGAGGGTCCCGACAAAATTACATCATTAAAATCTCAAGCAGAAAATCCCCGTTTAAAAAAGTGAAATCGTAACTCTCGCCGAGGACGTAGGTCGCAATTAAGATCCAAATTAAAAATTAATTTGTAATTTAGTTTGGGCTGCAAACTAAGCGAAAGAGACCAAATTGTCTGCGACGGGGAGGAATTAATTGTAAATTTATTCGCACCCAACGCACTAGATATCCGGCGCCTAGTTCCGCCCTGGATGTTTTATGGAAATTCATTATGCAGGAAAGGCAGCCAAAGCGGAATTAACAACTAAATAAGGACACAATAAATCCAGCAAGTTGTGAACAGAAGGCGATTACTGCAGACAACCTGCCGACTCCACTTACATTTTGAGAAGCCCATAAAAGTCACAGCTAGATCATTGTTATTGTTTTTCATCGAATTACATGGCGAAAGAGAACTAGCGACCTACTCCATTTGGAGCGGTTTTAATGTTCCAGAGCTCCATGCAATTCTACGACCACCGAGCAATAGCAATTATACAACCGGAGACGTCCTGGTACCCAAGGGATGAGAACACAATTCGTACTTTTCTACGCATTCCCGAGAAGTAATCTTAAGCCACGATCCATTGATCAACAGGTGGATCTTATCATGATTATAAAATTAAATTCTTAATAGTCTTCCATAGATGCTATTGATATATTCATCCAGGTTGCCGCATTCAATTGCTTGTTTACCACACTACTATTGCAATGAAGTTTGTTCCGAAAGCATGTGAGCACTGCTGCAATTCGTGTTTAAGACCAAAATAAATAAGTCATTAACCCCTTATCGATTGGTGTTTGCATCAGGAGTAGGTTTGGCAGCGCACCGACGAATTCAAGCCCTGTATTCACGCCATTGACTTTTCATCGGATATTCAAAGCTCGCAGTGCTAATTCACATTTTATGTACCACGAAGCTGATGCTTAATGGATCAGCCATAAATTCCACATAATAATTTCCGTTCGATTGGCTCGCATCGCAAAGGGCAGCAAACCGTGCCACGATCAATCATCTGTCCTGGGATAGTAGTCTCGGCCAGGACTCAATCATCCCCTGTTCAATGAACAAATTTAAACGTCAATAAATGGGGGAGTCTCTCGTAGAAAAATCAAAAATGATTTGTATGCACATAGCCACGAGACCAAGACGAAAATACGTACTATATGATATCTCGTCGTAATAAAGAAAACAATTAAGACGAGATTGTTTATATTCTCACTTGTCTACTTGCATCCCACTGCACGGATCCATCACGATCCGATAGCAAAACGAACTCGCGTGCGAGTGCAGCTATCTTGGCGAGCACATGGGAGTAACCTGGGGACTCTACACCGAGAGCGCCCCAGCTCTACGTTACAATGGTGTCAGAAACAGCGGATCGTTAATATACTGGGCCATTCTGGATGAGTCGTTTAGTCACGCCAACAATATGCATCTCGGAAGAATTAGGACAATCGAGAATCTGCCAGCATCCAACCTTAGAACGACGATGTGGATTGCACGTGAACTTTATTGAATTTGATGCACTCCGGCGCATGCATTGCGAAGAGGTTTGGGTTTATAAGTTGGAAATGTACAGGTGCGAATAAAAATACTCTTAACTGTGTGATTAAGTTGAAAGAGAGATCTGGCAACGGGAAGGACGTCTTCCCGCAGCCAAGGCTATTTGTCAACTCTCACCCCCTGAGCATTACCTACGGAACGACAATGGTACACGCGTAAAAAGTGATAGATTGTTAATCTGGCGAATTACATCTGCACAGATTAACAGCGCCGTTGCGCGGGGATGCCATTTCGACCACACTATAATATTTCCAGATTTTTATTTTTTACTAGATCTGTAACAGTAAATACGATTAATGAAATTATGTAGAACCATCTGCTATTTTATAAAATTCCAATACAATTAATAATATCTTAACTTATCCATTTGTAGGAAACATATATAGAATACGTGGGAAGGCAATGGATAACCACCACAGGTGACATTATGGAGAGCTATTTAATTAGCATGCTATCAAATCCCGAAACCGAAAGCGAATGTATCAACAATTAAGCAGAACTGTAATAATTCCAGGTAGTCTGAGCAAAGTTTTTTTCGTAATTTATTTTTCTATATTTTCTAAATTTTCCATCTAATTTTGAATCGAACTCTTTATCATATGGATATTCCGTTTGAATCTTGACAGTTCCTGTTAATTCAAAATTTTGAGCTATCAATCGAAACAAGAGTCAAACAAGAGGATTATAAGGTTAATAATGTCAAAAATGATTTTCTGTATTATAATAATCCGAATATTTTAGACATTCGTTTTTGCAATGTCAAATATCAAGCAACAAGGACTAGTCTATTATTTTTAAGCATTATAATAGTAAACCCTTTTATAGCGTCGAGATATGCACCACATTATAGAAGCTAAACACTATAGAAAGTTTGTATTTTTCTCATATTTTTTTGTTGTTTTTGTTTAAGAGTGAAAGCTATTAAGCAATTTACCGTCAATGACTCACCAGTGAGTCTATATTATTTTGTAGAAAAAATATTTCTTTAAAAACTAAAAATTATTATTGCTGAATCAAAAAATGTCTTCATATTTTAATGAATCTTGGTCTTTCCATTTTGCTTGAAATTGCTGATTTTTTTAAATTTTCAACCAAAAATGGGATATTCTATAAATCCTCTCAGACTTATTTCTAAGATGAAAACTGATATTTTTACATCAGAGTAATTCCTAGATTCCAAGATTAAATTTATAGGATAAGCGTGGTATTTTATGAGTTTCACATACGTTCGCCATAAAGAAACCAGCACCAAAACGATAGATATGCATAGATTGTATACGTGTGTCTATTCAATGAAACAGTTCTAATTATGCATTGAAATTGAGGCCATTACTTGCCGTATTTACGTTCGTTTCAGCTTCCCATAATACATCGACGTTAATAAAGAAATAACATTAAAGGTGATTGCCTATTTGTAGGCTTAACAGCGTTGTGGCTTAGTGTTTGAGTCAAATTTTGAATTACACCCTCGGTTGAGGGTTGATAGCGCGCCTATTAACGATCATTGCATGTTGTACAAATATAATGTGTTGGATGGTGCTTAGAGCAGTGCCGATTCAATGATCTATTATCAGTATTGTTATTGCAAGGCAAGAGACGGCGTCAGGCATTAAATTCTCTTGTACATATTCGAGCTATTGTTGAACTGCAAATTAGCGGGTGATTCCCCCGTTTCCACCCAGGAATGAAAATGAACTCGAGCGGTGCTGTGCTATACTCATTACAACCAAATTGTTTCCAAATAAACAATATGCTAATATCGCATCATAATGAATCAGTCGAGAGACGTGCTCTTCCATTCCTTGTTTTGAGGCATCGGATCCTTGTCTTGTTCATGCACAATTTAATAAACCCGTTCCATGGAAAGATGATGAGCAATTAAAATACCCTTTGCATGCCATATTTATACAATATCACTTTAATATAATGAACTTATTCACATATTTTAACAGCAAAAAGCTCAATTCATTTCAATGATCGACATCAACTATTTGCATAATATAGACATCATAACAATGCATTATTAGTTTGAAATATTAAATCACCACATAATTGTTTCATATGAACAATGGGTATAAAAAAGACTGATCAATTGTTTTAGATTTTAAGGGACATTTCAACCATTGATTAGTAATCTCGCATTTGCGTGTTCGAACTCGAGTGACACAGAAAAAGTATTCTCGCACGTAGGAGATTGTGAATCGGAGACAAAGACGGATGTCCTTTGTCTCATCATACACTCTATGGCAAAGTCGTGCTGTAAAGGTAACCCTATACGTCTAAATTCTTGTCAAATATACTTAAAACTTTTTTGTGCGGTAGATGCGTTCCGCAGAAAATCGCACAAAAAAGTTATGACTGAATAACTTTGAAACAGCTATTTAAAATATATCCAAAGTTGCATAAAAATTAAAAAAAAAACGGGAAAACAATAAGGCAATTAAAAAATAACATTTAAAGGACGTCTTGCATAATTGGTAAATTTTTAGGGATATCCGAAAAAAGTCACAAAATGGCGAATGTTTAAAAAAAATTCAGGTAAGTCATATTTTGGCCTTATTTTGTCAGTTTTATTTTTTTTTTAAAATTTAAAAAATAAATGTTGACATAAATCTGGTAAGAATAAAAGAGGGTTATATAGAAAAGATTCGTACCCAGTTTAAAGTAAATTAAATAATTAAAACATGAGATATGATGTCAACCGTGTTGAAAAAATTAGTTTCAAGAAAAGCGCGTTAAAAGATTTCATTATAATAGGATCGGCCACTTTTTACTCTTTATGAAATTTAACAAAAAGAAAAAAAATCTTTTAAAAAAACCGCATAACTTCAAAATCGCACAAAAAAAGGTTTGAGTAGTAGAATCAATTGTATTTATATGAAGGAATACAATATTTGAGCGATTTTTTTTCATTTAAAATAAGAAAGCATCACTTCAAGGAGTCTATTTAGATCGTTGGTGGTCATCTTAGAATCATAATAATAAATGAAAAGCCACATAAATCAATTATATACTGTTAACAAAGGTGATTCTATTTGAAACGTAATTGTATCGATTGGCCCAAATGTATTGACTTTAAGCTCAAACAAATGCATGCAACATTATTTTGTTGTGTGTGTGCTATCGACAGTGTTAAGGTACATTTACTGATTTACATGCTTGACTCACGCTACGCGGTCCTGAGAGAAAAGTAGATTTTTGTGGACGTTAAGTGGTAGATATACGGATATAAAATCCTTATTTACTTAAATTTAAAATTTATTCACTAATCAAAGGGTTAAAGATTATGGAACAATCGGTTGTTTATTGTTTTAGGGGCTTATTCTGATCTTGTTCATAATTGATTGCAATCAGATACCATAGATTAATACAACGATTATATAGCAGAGTAGGATATTAAGACGTAAATCTGAGAATTGAAAAATCGATATGCTTTCAAATAGATTTCTAACTAATCCAGCTTAGTGTCTATGGACTCAAACGCTTCAATAAAATTAAGAAAAATATTTTTGTTATATTGTTTGTTATTATTTGTGTAATTATTCTTACAAAGCTGATTCGTTCTCATTTTATTACCGCGATGAAGTTGTCTTGTAATGTCTTATAACTACAGGACTAAAACTATGTAGAAGCTGCTTATAATAAATGCAATCCTTCAATCAAGTTCCCGCACCATAGCTTTAGCTACGTCTACTGAAATCCTAGTCACCTTGTATCGGAGGTAGACGACATTTATTTAATAATAATTAACATAAATTACTTGTTTACAAAAAAGTAGCTTTGTAGATTTAATGCCAGTGTGTACGAGAGACATTCAAATATTACCCGGATTTTTTTTTTCATAACATATTTTTTTACATCTTAATGATCATGATGTTCACTAGTGCTTAAATTAGATTTATTTATTTGTTAAAACTGATTTATCTATAATATTATAGCTGACTGATGCTATATTACTTATTCTACTTTAGAGATATATAATATCTACTTTGAAGATATTTAATATTATTAAAAAATTAAAGCAAAGTTTGGTCTATTTTTGGTATATTATTGGGTTCAAATTAAGTAGACCTAAGTTTAAATAAATTATTTGGAAAATAACGCTATTAAAAGTCGGAAGAGCTCATTTGTAGGTATCGACGTGTATAATTTTGGTAATATTCAAAGTTTGTTCGATTCTTCGCGTGTCGAGGGCGAAGTTTTGTATTACCTCACCATTTTCAAAATCGTCGTAATAAAACGTTTTAGAAATTCAAGTAGTCGTATTTATTAACAAACTTAAATTGTCGAAAAAATTCGGCATTGGGATAAAGAAAGTTTTGAAAACTCCTATTTTTTCTTCCACTTTCTTTGAATAGGAAATTTCCCGAACGGGCGAAAGTTTTAACGGCTCGCGTTAAAATCCTACTCGGAAAATGATATATAAAATTATTCCGAAAAAAATATCCGGATAAAACCACATCCTTTGGGGGATATATTAAGAATATTATGAAGTCCTTTCACATGAAAAGGGTGTTTTTGTTGGAGTATTTTTCGATGACGCATGAGAGTGAAATACGACCTTTGCACCCCTTCATATATATTAAATTACTGAAATAAATGAGTTTTTTAAGTTTAAATATTTAAAAGCGAATGATTGCCACGTATGAAATATAAATAAAATAATACATAGATTACTATCTTATAAGTATTATATTATACAAAGCATGCGTTAATAGCAATATAAAGCAGTAAAACGTTAATTTCACGCGATTGCCATGATGAAATAGACGAAATAAACGACGAATTTATGACACAACTAAAAATTCTAAATACTCATTAAATCAGACTGGGTTTATAGTTTAGCTATGGCAAATTAATGAGATTTAGCAAGTAAAATAATTCGTGCCTCAGTAACATTACGCTTTAGGTCCGAGGAAAAAAGCATTACGTATGGCGTGAGTCGATTGAAAAGGAAGGAGCTGATAGGTGAAAGAATTCGTGAAGGATATAAAGTTGGAAGAGTTTCCTATTTGTTGAGACTTAAATCTTCTTTATGGGTCTTTCGGGATTAAGGAAAATTCATTCGTCTAATTCGAAGGTCGATAAAACACCAGATCGAAACGAATTTGGAAATAGGACACTACAGAGCGAAAGTAAAAAGTCCAATTCGTGAAATCGATTCAATTCCGATGAGTATACTCATCCAAAACGAGGAGAATACTGTAAGAGCAGAAAGAATCTGAGAGCTGGTTTCAATTTTGTTGAAATTGAAATTTCGTCCCATCATAAGCGTGTTGAATTTCAATATAAGATCTGAATATAAATTTGAGATTTTTTAAAAAAAAAGGTTATTGTATTATTTCGAAAACTTTTATAATTTTTACTGTTACAACTTACTTCGGTTTGTATTTCTTTAATAATGTCTATGTTTTTCCATCTATCCCTTAAAATTCTTATAAAACAATATAATTTAAGAAGATTTTTTGCTCATTTTAATAATAAGAATATTTTTTTTTCCGTGTCTACTTCAAAATTAAATTCTTGCACCATATCATCTTTATATTAACAAGGACTCCAGAGGCAGGGGGATTTTTTTGTTTCGAAATTGGCGCACCTATCGTATGGGGGGATCTTGATGATCAATTTGTTTGGTATCGCATATTTGTCAGCCATTTTGTTCAGTCACAGTAAATTCTTCCGATGGAGAGGTCGTCGCGCGCTCCCACTACCTTCCGTCAATCGTCGAGATACACGCGGTTATCCATTCTTTTTAACTTTACAAAACAATACCACTGCGAATATCCATTGGAAGTAAGTGGAAGGCAGTGATGTGATGAGTTGAAAATATGTCACGACGTGTGTTAAGTTATTCAAAGAAGGATGAACTTGTGCAAAAAATTAAAGAACAAGTACAAAATGATTGCCGTGTGATACTTGATGACCTTTACGAAGAATTTCTTGACATTTCTCAAAGTCTTCTTTGTAACATTGTGCCGAAAAAACTTTGTTATTCCAAGTTGTGTGCAAGATGCGTATCCAGAAAGCGTGGACTTTTGTATTTTTTTTTACTCAGGAAGAAGAAGTTTTTCTGTACTCTATCAGGACAGGAGATGAAACATGGATATGTACCTATATCTCATAGTTCAAAATACAATCCAAAAATATCTGACGGCGTTATAATCCTTGCTTTCTGGATGACCCTCATCAGTAATGGTTTTCCTCAAACCATAGTTTTAAATTACAGCTCCCGCATAACTCCATATAATGCTAATGCAATAACTCCAGCAGTTCCCTGATATTTCCTATATTGGATTAATGGATGTGTGAATAAGCAAAATTATCCGATTTGAGACAATATTATTTCATCCAAAATACATCAGTACCAAATCTTTTCTGAAAAAGTCACGTTTTGGTGCGATTTTGCTCCAGCTGAATCATTGGTCCGTATTTCTTCGAAATCGAAGTCGTCAACGGCGAGTGCTTTAAATTGGTGATAAGCAACTTTTTGTGGTTTAAACTAGATGATATGAGTATCGACGATATGTGGCTCCAATAGGACAGCGCATGCCATGATGGATATCCTGTATAAGCGGTTTGAGGGCATGGCCACCGAGATTGTGCGATTTAACGCCTTTAGACTTCTTCCCCTGGGGCTATCTTAAATCGAAGATCTATGAGTATAAACCATAAAGTCATAAATTGTTGATATTAACATATTTGATGTCATAAAAAAATAGTGGATATCTCACACACAACTGATTTTATCTAATAAACTATCATCGTGTATGAAAAATATAATTGAATAAATAATACTGCATCCGAGGAATGCCTTATAAAACATCCAAAGTAAAGTAGTTTATACACTGAGCTTAAGAATTTCTATCACGGCTTTAATGATATTCCTGGAATATTTTTATTTTTCATATTTTTAAATAAAAACAAAGTTTTTTAAACTCACTCAAAAACAAATTTGTACAAATGCGAAAAGCTAAAGCTTTCGACATCATAAAAAGTTGAGCTATATAAATTATCGTGCCGCCAGAGATTTGTTTTGGGGACGGCTCCAATCTTGCAAAAATAAATTGCGCGAGCGGAGGGCCCGCAAAAAACATCCCCAAAAATCATCTTTTGACGAATTATATGTATTTACACTTACGTGCGTGGGGGCGAAGGTTTCGGTTATGCGTAAAGTTTAATTAATTGAAAAGAAGCGTGACGACACCACGGAATAAAACGTAGAATAATACTCTCGAAAATATACACTGTGAAAAGACATACACAAAAAAGTATTCCGGGGACATGCTCGGCTGTTATAAAAGGGAATTCGCCATCTGTTTTTAAGCCCACCATTTTTTCAACATCACCCTCCAGCGTAGGCAAATTTCTCAGACTTGCTTTTTATTTCAGGGATAGTGAACTTAAAGCACATTCCATTATTTTTTGGGGCCGCCGAACTAAACATTTGCTCCAAATATATTTTTATTGATTGTCAACAAAGCTTAAAATAGATTCCAAGCGTTGCATTTTGGTCATTTTTCAAGCTAAGGGGTAAAATTAAAATTAAATTAACATGTCCCGGTTGACACGATTCCAACCCTTCTAGTCTGACAAGTAATGATAAAACTATACTTTTTATCTCAAAAAAAAAAAATATTTTCGCAAAAAAGCTACTGTTTAAAAAATTTCATTTTTTTGCCTTTATTTTGTTTCGGTTTAGTTCCTTATAGGACGATTTCATCAATATTTTTTATATAAACGAAGTTTGAACTGCTCAATGACTATAATCTGGACAGTTCACCATCCCTTAACTACTGTTTTTTCTCAATTACAAGTACAATCGGACTGATTAAAAATTTAAATGTATGAAAAAGAATTGTAGTTAAAATACAGTAATGGATGTGTTATCATTACGACCTAAGTCTAAGAAATTCAAATAAATGCGCTACATTTTCTACCCAGTGAAACTAGCAGCGACATACGAACACGTCCATAACTTCCCGATGATAATTAAAATAACATAATACATGGTATGTACAAAAGTTTAAAATTTTGGAGACATAATGTCGACATACGAGTGGAAAAGCTTAATCTAAAAAAAAATTGCATCTTGTATGCTTATATGTTTTCGTATGCTAAAGTAACTTTTATTGCCATGTTGAATTCTGAATCCTGTGCATTAGAAATATTTCTATATTGTGCCTATTAATAATATTATTTTTCCACATCTAAAAATATATAAAAATCTTCTTTTATGGCGTATTGTTATTGCATTACCATTATGTCTTAATATGTATCTCAAATTCATCCGATACAATACTTTGTTGTATGTAAATTCACAATAGAACGCATAACTTATGATTTTAAAAGGGTATATTTTATTTCGTTATGTGTCTGTTTGCTTTGCCTCTCGGTAACAATATTTTTGCTGGGAAATGTGGTTTTGAGTCCGTATACGCGAAAGCCTTATCCTGCGTAATACGATCAAGAATGCCTTTGAAAGCTCTCCTTGTTCTATTTACGAAGCTATTCGCCATACGTACAGGAACACTAAAATATTCCCATCAGGCTTGATGCACATGTTTTACAGCATTAAACGTTCAAATGTTCCCGACTAATAACCCGGTTGTATCCTACGTTCAGCATATTCTCAAATTTAGATTTAATCGGAGTTTGTGCAAAATCCTAAATAACCAAAAATTCCATACGGTCACACTTAAATGCAAAATCTATTTACCATTAAGGCGAGTATGCGGCCCGAAGATAATAACAATCCCTTTTATAACGTTAATAACCGTAACACATAACAAACACATTATATCCGGATACTTCGATTTAAACCCTAATTAAGAAGCGCAATACGCTCGCATTATACGCGTATTGTAATAATTAATTCAAAAGCCCTGACGAAATTCGCATTGATGCTCGTGTTAATTATTTTAATGATGATCTCAGCGATCGTCACCCTCAAATGTTACGATTAAGTATCAGATTTACTGGAAAGAATACGAAACACGAATTTCAGTATTTGTTGATCCACATGTATATGGACTAACAAACAACAATAATATTTTAGAGTTAACATCTAGAATAATCGAGAACTATATGAACAACTTTGCATCGTTTCCTTGAAGAATTCTCACTCACAAGGATTGACAAATTTCTTTAAAATGCATATGTGTGTACAATATCCTGATTTCAATTATGTAAATATATAAAGTTATTAGGTCATATTCTCTTATTATTAAGGTTCGAGCTAAAATTCAAATTGTGACAAGAATTTTAACTATACCAAAAAATGAAGAAGATCAAAAGATAGAAGACTAACCCCTATATCAGATAAAATAAATACGGAATCAATTAATACATTCGGACAGGATCGCCTATGAGCGGATAGGGCGTATCACATGAACGTTCGGAATTCGAGTGCGAGAACTAAAACATTGTAACTTTAACAAAATATATTATTTTTAATCAAAATAATCTTAATTAGCTTTAATAGTCTTCTCTTAATGTGAAATGAAATTATTTATTCCATTCGTATAAAAATTTTAGATTTAGAATCAATAAAATCTTTTAAACCTTAAATTGTCTTTTCCTGGTTTCGGAACGTCTTATTTCTTAAAAAGCGCTAACGAATTTTTTTTCGTATTATTTTTGAACTGTTTGAAAGTTATAAAAAACTATGGGAACATTAAAAATGATTCCGTATTTAAAAACAAACAAATATTGCAGTTCCCTTGTCAATTCCTAAAAATCGAACTTATAAAATATTGCACAGGACCTAACCTTAATCTAACTGAAATTACGAATCTTCATGTGAAACGATGTAACACAATTTTAAAACAATGATAATTTTTCTACTCACTTGTAGATCATTTATCAACAAAATTTAATCAAATTTTATTTGAACATTACATCTAAACGCATCCTTATTCATTTGTAATGGTTTTATAAAAGCATATAGCAAATACAGGATGCGGCAGGGAAACTACCTTATTTTAAATATAAATAACACAAATATTAAAGGAGATATCAATTTAATTATTTATTTCATGTAACAGAAAAACATTTAAAGTTTATATTTGTTATATTTTTTTGTAGTTACATCAATAAGGTGGCCGTACTTATATATGTTTGAACTTCATAAAAAAGCCATTGAAACCATTTGAAGGCATCAAATTGTCATTTATTGATATTATTGGATGCACTTTAGGAGAAGCAAAAAAATATAATTTATTGACAATAAAAAACAAATACAAATTTTCCTATATATAGGATATATTATATTTGATTTGATTGGCCGGTTGGCAACCGTTGTTATCGGTCGTGATTTTGTGTGCTCCGCTCATCTGCTCTGTTTTTGAGTAAATAGTGATTTTCGCGTCAATATCTATATCGGACTGTGTCGGCGACCGTTTTTTGTGCCACCCTGTGAAAGCGCGGCGCCTGAAACCGATTATTAATAGCCTTTTCGGCAATATTATCAATGTACATTTGCATCTTACCAAGTTGGCTTTTGTTTTTAATTATTTGAATTTTTGAAAAATCGAATTCCACGAGTTGTACACGGTAAATATACTATTAGGGCTTGTGCGAGTACTCCTCGCAGTCGGTTGTATTGTCAGTGTCCCAACAGTGTGTAATCGCAGTAAAAAAAAAAACGGATAATTAATAGCCTTTTCGGCAACATTATCGATGTAAATTTGTATCGTACCAAGTTGGCTTTTGTTTTTATTTATTTGAATTTTGAAAAAAATCGAAAATCGTATAATTTTAATTTATTAATTTACTTTTATATTATTATAATTGATTCATACGCTCTGACGAAACGCCGACTACACTTATATGTAAAATTCGCGAGTGACACCGAAAAACATTGTTTTTGTGCATATTACATCTGCACAAAAAATGGAACATCTCATCCACATTACTTGAGATGAACTGACAATAACGCAAGTAAGACATAAAAATCCAAGCTTTCAAGGTAAGTGAATTAACAAATACTCGCACACATCAGCTTTCTATTGTCACATAAACGTGGGAACACTGGGACCAGAAGACAAACCTGCACAACTAGACTCGCGGTCCGACCGCCAAAGTGATGTTTCGACTGCTCCCATAATACAGTCTTGACTGTGGAGCCATTTGATTTTGTTGATGTGGACCTGACTAGTTGATATTACTTGATACGTTACTTTAACCTATTTGTTTGTTCCAGCTCTGTCTATTTTTTTCCAGTTTGCTCCCAGTCTGACCAATTAAATATTGTTTGATTGTGCCTAATTGACACTAAACGCCGAAGTTCGAATACTTTGATGCGACATAATTACCCTTTGCTAATACAATTTGACTAATACTTCTTTGTGGCCTAACCACATTTGACTACTCCTAACTATTATACTTATACGATTTTATGTATTTTAACTATTGGCCACTTTACTTATACATATTTACAGAGTAAATACTTAAATACTCTTTAAACAGCAAGCTAATACTACTACTACTTTTACAAATCAAGACTTGCTTATCATTCGCTATTTCTTACATAGTCGACCCTACCTAAAAATATGGAGCATGATGAACCGTATCGGTTCGGAACCAAGATTTTTTAGGAACAGAACAAGGACAAGAAGAACATCAAAGAGACGGCCTCGAAGAGATGCATATGAGGAACTTCACTTTGCAACGTAAACAAAATTGTCTTCCGTTGACTTCTATATCGTTTTGTAATCGCCGAACTGAGAGGGGCAACCTGAAATGATGGCGAAACCACTCAGTTTCGAATTCGCTCGGGTAAGTTGTACGGTGACGGGGAGACACCCTCAGTTGGTGTAGGAGCGAATCCGAGATGCACTCAAGCGTCACGTCTGTCTTCACCCTACCCCGGCAACGCCCTAGCGAGGAAAGGGGGGACTGGACTCCTTGTACTCCAGAAAGCCCTTTCCAGTAGAGTCAAAAAGGTCGTCTAGAGTAGTTTTCCACCATCTCCTATGAAAACTACTCAGTCTTTACAAACCTTCCACATTCCTTATCGAGACGATTGCGAAAGCGTTCGTCAATACGTTCACTCAGGATACCCGTTGGGTGAACGTTCGAAACAAAACTCGGTGGTAATGCTACCTTCAATATCGAGCGAATGAGGAGGTGAATGTATGATACAGACGAAATGGATGTAACCCCTTCCTGTGAATGGATATTGAAGAGGCCCATAGTTCTGCAGTGGACTGTTAGTGGCTGCACTATGATGATGATGATATTTGATTTAATTCTAATAAAATTCAATAAAAATGCCAAAGTCTAGGAGGACGATACGGGTTTTGATTGTATCAGTAATGGCAATTATAGTGGACAATAAAAGCATCATATAAACGATGCTTGAAAGGCGAATTTGTAGAGCTGAACAATAAGAAAAAAGTTTAACGCTTAGAAGGAATTGAACTTTTGGCAAAGGCATCAACAACTATTTAAATTGAACTTTTGAAAGTTTGAAAACAATAAATAACAATTAAAAATTAACCATTTTCACTCGCATTCTTTTTGTAGGAGTAGCGTTAGTTCTTAATTAATTTCGCGCGTTTTTCAGGTTTCATATTCTAAATTTAAAATTAAAAGAAAATGTTTATTTATCAGTTTTATTGTTCAGCAGAAAATTTACATAACGGATATATATATAATATATATATATATAATGTAATAAACAGCAAAAGTAATTAATAGAACATAATATATAGTATATATATTGGTTTAAAATTTTGGCGAGATAATATCGCGACATACACGTGGAAATAAAAACCTATTTGGTGACATAATGTTGACATACGAGTGAAAAGGGTTAATAGACATTAATATTTAATTTATTGAAAACAATCAGAGAGTTTGACATTCAATTCGTTATAATAAAACAACCTTTACGACCATAAATATCAAATGTGAGGAAAAATGTTAATTGTGATCCTTATTGTATGATTATTTTTAGCAAATTTCTACTGAACCATTTTCTTATAATATTAATTACAGGAATAGCGCGAGTAAACAACAGATTGATAGCATTTATCTCGGAGTTTTGTAGCATTAAAAATACATTTATCGGATGAGAATAACGCGAATATTTATAGCTGTATTGTTTTAGCAATAAAAATAAATGCTTTGAAAATCCACGAAAAATTGCTTTATCAGACGTTGCTAAATTGGTCCGCGATATTGACACAAAGGGCTGTTGTTTATCTATTTTTGTTCTTAATAGGGGTTTCGCCTAATTGCGAGAAATATTTAATTCGTTTTAAATAACAGTCATTGTTTCCTGGCGCCGCAAAAAATATTATTTACTAGCTGGTACCCGGCGCGTTGCTGCCACAGAAGAAATAGTTCTAAAAATATCATTTGAAATTTGAAAGAGTTATCTTGTTTAATTAGCAATGATATAAATAATGATATTTTTTCCGACAATTAATACATTTATTGATATTGAATGATATATAAAGAAAAAAATATTAAAAGCGTACATTTTGCTTACTTAATTGTTCTGCTAAGTGCTTTAGGGTAGAGAATAGTTTTGGCTTTTCCGTCTTTAACAAATACAAATAAATTTCTCGGCTGTCCAACGTGGATTTTCTAGATTCTTCCGCACACTTGAAGTGCCTTGTTGATGGTCATTGAGAATGCAAGTCCAACGGGGAGCTGCAGTCGTCTCTTATCAAATTGCACGTCGGTGAGAATGAGCACATCTTCTCCTTTCGACTTTCCATTAAGAATATATAGTTGTTTCGATGATATTCGGCATCAATTTCTTCATAGTGAGTCTTGTTCCAATTTGTAAGGTGGCACATCAGGAAGATCTGACGAATTTAAAAACTCGATTGGATAGTTAGTAACTTGGTCTGCATTCATGGCGCTATCAATCGATTTGTAGGTAACAGAATCATTTGCAATTTGTTATTGTATTGTGTGGTTGATTGTATTGACGTCGGTGTTTTCTGCTGCCAAAATAGCATGTTCGCAAAGCCAATAATGATTTTTATAATTACTAAAAATCTGCGGAAAAACTTTCTGAATGAGTAAATCGATGGATGGCACAACAACGCAAAAGTTCGATGGAAATTAAATAAACTTGGTAGCATCAACATGCACTTTTCCTTCACCAATGTTCAATAGTCGTTTTAAAAATGTGGCTGCCGACGCATCACGCTACAAATGTACGCGCATATTTGTCTTTAATGTCAGTTTTCGCACGTCTCTCCAAAGATGCGATGCTTTGAGGCAAGCATCAGCTGGTGTCGATGAAAGCATCACTGGAAGAGGTTGTCGAAAGTCGCCACATAATAAAATTAGAGCGCCACCAAACGGTTTTGCATTTGATCGTAAGTCTTTAAGAGTTCGATCAAGCATTGCATTCGTCCCAGATAATCCCCTTGCAAATTTTCAAAACTTTAGCTATGTCAAAAACTTTAGGAATGTTACATGTCAGAGCTTCCAATAAATGCATATCTAATGGCAATTTGAATGCCGAATGCGCTGTTCGTCCACCATCTAATAATGTTGCCGGAATACCTAATGAAGCAAGAGCTAAAGCAATTCTATTTTGAGATCGAATGTGAGCCAATAGTAAAGTGATGAGATACGTTTTTCCAGTACCGCCAGGCGCATCAAGGAAGAACAGATCATTTGTAATTGTATCGTAGGTCAATTTTTGTTCCGCAAGCAAAATTTGTTCGTTTGCTTCGACAAATGCATCCAAATCATTAGCATTGTACTGCTGTTCAAGTGCAGAACGAATTCTTGTTGAATGAATTCTTTGATGTTGATGGTTAAGCAAATGTCTTCGATTTCGATCAGAGCTTGATTGAAAATCAAGTTCTGATCAAATCAAATCAATCGTCAACATATTGTTATTAAATAAAATAATTATTCATTTGATTCTTGTTTTTTTATTTTTTAAATTAAATTTAAATTCAAATCTGGTTAGGTTAGGTTTGTTTGTTTTCATTGTGTCGAAATGAAGGCGTTTTCAATTTACCAATAAATTTGCCCCTCGTTAACAGGATTTAACCTTTATCCATTTTACACTGGGATGCAATCTGTAATCGTAATGAATATCATATTGAAATGCAGCAATATTCAAATCAACATGTACTTTCGATTCTCGTTGCACGTTGGTCGTCTGATTTTTTATCGGATAGCACTCAAACGTACTTTTTCGGTTGTTACGTACGTGAATAAGCGATGAATGAAATGAAGCATTTTAAAAGTGCTTGCGATAAATAATTTGGATATAATTGACTCACGCCGATGGATAACCTGCAAATGACATTGACGTTTGACGTATGCGTTGTATGTGACGACGACACGACGCCTCCTACTGCAACTTGTAGGTACTATATACCTATAGCCTTAGCAACGCATAATCTCAAACACGTCAGAATCAACAACTTTCACACATTAAGTTTTGAATTAAAAATCTACTGTAAGTTAATTGTACTATGCCTATGTCACCCCCTGATCCCTTGGCAATAAGTGGACCAAGTTTTGTCTCAATCCGATGAACGCGCATATCAACCCATTTCGCCCGAGCATTAGACGGGAAACGCAACTTATTTTTATATATTAGATGACACGTCGTTAATACCGCATTTCGCGTCGGCAGAAGCTTTTGTCCTGAGGGCCTGCGGTGGGCTTATTTGAAAATCTGCGGGGGTTGCACAGTATGAGGCCACCCCGGAGGAAGGGCTTATCGATTCGCGACAAATTGCTTTCGATTTTCCATGGCAGATTTCTGAAAAGCTCCATAGATCTTTTGTTCTGCCGCTCGACTGTCAATCGAAAAAAATGTCACTGTTGACCCAATCATGTTTTTCGACGTCAATCAATTGACGGTTTTGCCAAATGGCGCTTAAATAATTGTTTGTAAATATTTTGCTAGTGACATCTAGGGGTGTTGTTTTAAAATTGGATTTAGTAGGAAATCTGTTTTATCTATACATCGACGACATTTCTAGTCACGCGTGTAATCGACATTTCTTCGGTTGACGTCACATTTAACACCATCGCTACCAAAAATGTACAAGACATCGGAAATTAACATCAAGAATAAATATTGTTTTTTTTACTCTTATATTGATTATGAAAAATAAGCATAATCATCCCTATTGATTAATATCGATCGAACTCATATGCTTAATACTACGTGCAGTAGGGGGTGAAAATTTCCTTTTTTTATTTTTATATACGCCATGAAAAACCGTTTAAAAATGGTTGATATAAAAGGCATTGTTAAAATTCCTAATAATCAGTTTGTTTGGTCCCGCGTGTTTGTCGTCAAAATTATTTATCCAAATTGTTATCTGATCAACTGAAGTTAATCATAAAAATACATTATTCTATTTATTAAGAGTGTTGGGGAAATTATAACATTCAGTTTGGTTGGCCCTAAGTAAATTCAGGTCACAGTAAATTCTTCTGTTGGAGAAGTCGTCGCGCGCTCTCATCTCCTCTCATCCATGCGAGATTCATGTGGTAATCAGAATATGCCGTGCTGATACTCACAATAATGCAGAGTGGGAGACTATCTGTGATTTCTAACAAATTTGCGGAATGAAGAACAAGTGCGAAATGACCGGCATGTGACGCTTGACGACCTTCAAGATGAATTTCCTGAGATTTTTCTAAGTCTCCTTTATGATGTTCTGTCGGAAAATTTTGGATACAAGAAGTTGTGTGCCAAATGGATGCCCAGAATGCTCACAGATACAAGAGAAAGAAGCTTTTCTGGACTTTATCGTAACTGGGAATCCAAAATAAGCTGGTGGCAGAGATCTATGACACTGGCTATCTAAAGGCTGAATTTCAATTAAATACAAACATTTTTATAAATGTTGTAATATCTAATATAACAGGACTTAAAACCGTTATATTTTTTATTTCGGTTTTCGTTCCGATTCAGTTCCATTTATATAATTTCGGTTATCATGCAGGCAACAAGTATAATATGAAAAGTGATAAAAGGTTTTTCTAATTATTTAGTACTACAAGTAGAAAATAAAGAGCATTGACTTTGAGAGTTTTTTTGAGTTTGGGAGTCCCAGCTTAGATTACATAGCTTTAAGAAACAAATTGTAATCTGGGATTCCCAATCTGGGTACAAAGCAAATATATAGATAATAAGAGATTAAAATTTCAAACTGGAATTAAGGTTAATATTACTATCTGAAGTTATTATAATATTATTACGCCTAAGAAGTGTACCGAACCGATAAAACCGTTATTTTCAAATCGGTTCAGTCCCGGTTTTCATTCTGGAAAACTAGTATGTATTTATTGTTCAAGGTTCAAACATTGTTTTATATATTATACAAATAAAACATATATTTTACACCATAAAACACGTTAACCCTAAAAGTATATAATTTACTTCCATGTAGGGTAAAAATAAATCAAAGCTCACTGGTGATTAACGGGAATTTACATCCTTAATGACCATTTCAAAATCTATTTTTAAAAGCAATTAAGATAATCCTAACACGAGCTCTTTTACAACACGAAATCGCGAAATGAGATTGTTTAAAAATACAACTGACAGATGAGTGCTAATATATCGTTATGTAGGTCAGTAAATAGGATAAATAACAGCCATCCCTTAACCTTGACTCCGCCCTGATAATGTTACGAAATTCTCCAAGTACAAAATTTAAATTATTGTTTTCGAGTTGGCTCCGGGGTGTATCTTCGTACCCCTGACCGGAAAATGTTTGTGCCTTTGGAAAGAGGAAAACAATTATGCCCAACGCCCAAACAGTAATGCGGCAGACACAACCAACTTTCACTTTTATCGCCCTCCACGACCCTTTTTTGCATGGTAAGCTCCAGACTGATTTTAAAGGGCCGGGGTGGAGCGCCCTGCGAAGCCTTCGAACCCCTACGCCACGGTGATTGTGCATATTGAAAGGAACCCGGCCGCCCGAACAAAAGTTTTAAACTGTTTACACAGAAAACATGTAAAAAAACTGATGGCACTCGTGCATATATACGCTCGTTTTTTTAGTATCGGAAAACCCTAAATCCGAAATAAAACACGCGAAAAACGCGCTGAAATAACATTTTCATTTAAAAAATAACACGAACGCATAAATTAAAATAGATTCACTTTATATTTTGGGGGTGCTTAGTACGGACGGCACAACTGTTCGTAAGTGAGGATATTCTAATTTTTATGAATGAATTAAGCCTTTCGGGGATGTATGAGACCCAGTTTCCGCTATCTGGGTCTGTAATAGATGGACCCTTATCTTTTCATATTAAAATTCTTTATTATCATATTCAGTCCGCCATCGCTCAAAATATGTGGAAAATTTAATTTCGGGGTTCAACTTTTCATTTCGGACATAGCTGAATAAAATGATCAACCGTTGCTATGCATTATCGACGTTTAAAAAATAATTTATTTGTAACCATTTATTTTGATTGAAAAAATTATAAAAATGTATAACTTACCATCAGTAACAGGCGTTCGAGGTTTATAGTTCATATCTGTAAAAATAAATAATAAATATTAGTGATATAAAAAAAATGTGTTAATATAACTATGCAGTTACGGATTTTTATCAATTATTTTTGAAGTTATGGCATTATTCTTAACATATAAAAATAAATTGGGTTTTGTTCGTTCGAAATGCGCTGCCATACCATTCATCAGATTACGATAAAACTTCGTTTGTTTATTGCTAAAAATTCCGCGGGTAACATAAGCATAGTTTAATATATAAAAATCATTGTTTGTTTGTCCGTATTTAATGCGCTTCCATACCGTTGATCCGATTGCAATAAAAGTTTGCCAACTTATTGTTTGCACTTTCTTAGATAATATAAGTATAGTACAATTAACTTATAAATAAAAATAATTGTTTGTATGTTTGTTCATATTTATATTAAAACAAACAAACATGTTTATAATGAAATGTTAAAAGTCTGCAGATGCCAATATTGATCAATAGAAGCAGATTCATGATAAACAAATCAAGAAGTCATAACAAAGCCTAGAATTATAAAAGACCTCTGTACAAACAAATTTAAAACGCATCGACAAAACGAATAGGATGAATGCTATGGAGTAGGATGGGTACCGTACACTTTGACCGAGCATAAAAAAAAACCAACGATAAAACACATATACCGCCTTCTTGACAAGTTTCAAGTCCTTTTTGAATAGCATTATATAATATAAGCAAAGCCTGAAAAAAACGATTCAAACATACAATACGTTCAAAATTATTTTTTTACGTCTAAGCTGGATTTTCTAAGGAGAACTACCAAAACGATGGAAAAATGGATTGAACATTTTTTTTATAATGTTTAAATTCATTTTTTATTATAAATAAGTTTGAATATTTTTTACGAAATTTCGAAAATTTTCGGGTCTTCCTAATAAGTACATTAAATCATGATGTTCATAAATTATATATTACGAAATGATTCACAAATATTTATAAGGTATATTGATAAGATGAACTTAATATTTCAATTGAATCATTTTAAAGTTTTAGTTAATAGATCATCCATTGAAAATTAAATTGTAATTTAAAAATTATTCCGAATTTAAATATTCGGCGCTGAATCTTTCGATCAAGGCTTCATTAGATGGGGTCTCCATATCGAAAGTGTATGTCGAGATAGAAATGTGACGCCAGCTCACTGGTCACAGAAAAGTTTCCACTGACCGCCACAATTTTCCTTTCAGGGAGTGACATGGAAATGTAAATAAGGGATGGCCACGGGAAAACGGTCGTTGCATCCGGTACAACAAGCTCGCCCTTGGGGTCCGTTTGTGACCCCGTAATGCCCTCCGACCGAAACTTGTGCTTGGAAACCATCGAGAATGGCATCAGCTTGTGGCTTTTGACCAAATGCGCTTGATCCCCTCTCGCAGTTACTTGGGGGCGCCGACTGGGCTACAAAGTAACAACAAAGGATACCGAGCAAGGATCTCCTCCTGTACGTCTGTGTGTGTATTATTCCCTTACTTAACTGTTCTCTGTTCCCCGGTGGCAGCGATACCAGCTATATTTAGGATGAAGGCTTTGAGGGTTAAGTCATTCGAATGAAATGCCAAAAACTCTCCCTCTCGTACATTTTTTTCATCCGGGCAGATAACGTATCGTTTTACGTGTTGACTTTTTTTTAATAAATTGCTTTCCAGAGCCTGATAAACTTTGTGCTTTATTATCGAGGAATAAACATGTTTTCAACGCAAAACAACCCTAACGCAAGTAACTTATGCCACAATATTATGATACAATGAATATTATTTGAAGTTATTTACGTAAGATATTACTCTGAATAATACAAAGCGAATATAAGTTATCGTTCAAAGAAAATACACTAAACAATATTATTCTTTTGAAATGATAAAGTTTCTTCTGTATTTTCAACATCAATAGGGAAAAAATTCAAAGCACGAGAAACCATGTTGATCTTATATAATACGGCACTCAAATGATCAAGCTTGCAAAATTGATATTAGGGAGACCCGAAAGTATTCGAAAATTTTGAAACCTTATGCTTGAGTTCAGTACCCAGATAAAGTGACGGTCAAGAGTAAAAATTCCAGAATCAAAAGCAATGATATTTACATCCAGTATTGTAAATCCCTAATCGAGTCAAATTCATGACAAACATTTGAGGATTCCCATGAAGCACTGCGCAAACACATTGGAAAAATGAATAGGATGGGTATTATGGGATGAAATGGATATTATGGGATAGGATGGGTATTATGGGATGAAATGGATATTATGGGATAGGATGGGTATTATGGGATAGGATAGGTATTATGGAATAGGATGGGTATCACACGCCTTAAATTAACAAAACAAAAATGAGCATCATGCTAAGCTTTCTTGATAAAAACAAAAAATGTTCCCATGTTGTACATAAAATATGCGGGGGATAATTCATTATAAGTTAAAAAAACCAAGAGAAACTATAACTATATAAATTGATTGTCGACAAACAGAGGTTTTGCATCAAGAATTAAAAAAGAAACATCCATATTTATTTAACACAAAGAAAACGATACTGCTTCATAATAATGGGTTTCTTCATAGAGCAAAAATTACACTGTATAAAATCCGGGAATTAAATTAGGATATGTTGTTCACCGGACCTCGCCCCGACGAATCCCATCTTTTCAGGTTTCATACTCGAAATTTAAAATTAAAATAAAATGTTTTCTACACTTTTATCTTAAACATAAATTGTACATTGGTAAAAAAAAAATGCGAATTTCAAATGTTTTAATCCGATTACTTGAATTTCAAACTCTTCATCATTTTTTTGCAGTTTTACGTAAATGTATAATATAATAAATAACAATAATGAATAGATAATACGTGTTATATACACGAGATTAAAATTTTGGCGACATACATGTGGAAGTCAAAACCCATTTGGTGACATAATATCAACATACGAGTGAAAGTCAAAACCTAATTTGACGATATAATGTCAACATACAAGTGGAAAGGGTTTTTAAATAGTTTTTTCTTCTTCTAAGTTGGTAAACTTGTTAATTATAAATTTGAACTATTTTCACTAAATTTTCGAATACTATCGGGTCTCCCTAGTGTATAAACGCGTTGCTTGTTTATTTATAGGCTCTCGACTTCTAGTAGTCTTCTTATTTATATTTCCCCTCTGGAAATTTGTCTTTCAAGAATAATCAAAGCAAAGCAAAATCCTCCACCACAGCAATCAATCTTAGGGTTACATGTAGCTGTCAAATTCACACTCTTTTTGCAGAACCGGGTAACAAATTTAACTATGGCTCGTATAAATTATAATACGAAAGTCCCGCACAAACTCGTGTGTATGTGCGCGTGGGATAAAACCTGATAATAAATTTAATGGCTGAAGTCTAACTTAGTAACATCCACTCTATCTTCCATGTTTAAAATATAGCCGTATACCTCAGAATAGCTAAAATAACCACTGCTAAAAGCTTAGACCACACGCGAGGTTACGATTTAGCGAGAGGTACTTCATCCTTTAAAATGAGGTTGAAGGGCTCTTAAAAATATCATAACATTTTCCCTGTTGCCTTCATATTTTCTCGATAAAACATGTTAATATCAAATCTAATGTAGAAATACAAAATTAAATAATTTTAACGAATTGATCGGTCTGACTACAATCAAACATGTATGTGATTAGTCTTGTTACCCGCCTCAATGGTGCGGTTAATATTACCTCTTCCTGGAAAGCCTTCACCATTGAAAAAATAAAATCGATACCGCTCTCTATAAATATCGACGAAAATGCTGGTGAATTCATCTATATACCTTCTATATAAATTCTAAGAATATTAATGGTATTTGAACAATCGATGGCTTTAAAATTTAAAGATCAGACGCCAAGCTTAGGAATATAGATAAGCATCTCCCGATATTATATTTTCATAAATAATACACCATTTAAGTCTGTTATTATAGAATAACTTCATGCAGATATTCGTTCGTGGCTGTATTTTTTTAGGATATCAGACCCGAAAGTCACGCTTTAAATTTGATTCAAAACCAACTCGCAAATATTTGTTTAAAAAAACACTCCGCCAAAAATCAACATAAAAACATAATATTTTTTTTTTAAAAAAATCCCACCTTAACATAAGAAAGTTGTCGAAATATTATTGTATTTGAGTCAATTATTAACCCTTCAAATACCGCTTAAAAGCTGTATTTGTTGTAATGGTTTATTACATATTTATTTTAATCCTTTCCACTCGGTTTTTTTGTAGGAGTAGCGCTAGCTCGTAGTTAATTTCGCGCGTTTTTCAGGTTTCATACTCGAAATTTAAAATTAAGCGTTTTTTGTTCAAAAGGAAATTAATATAACATGCATAAGACACTTATTTGATATTTTAATAATTCGAGTCGTATAAAAAAATTGATTTTTTTTTAAACGTTTTAATACGAGTATATTAATTAAAACACTCTCTAAAAACATTTCATTTTTAGGTAAAATTCGTACATATAGGCACGGAGATTTGTGCTGTACACGAGCTTAAATTTTTAGCGACATAATATCGATATATGGTCAACCCTTCTATAGCGTCCACTTTATTTGCAGCGTCTTCTACGTAAGCGATGGGAAAAATACGTAACCATACCGCGTGTTGGTCACTTGCATTTTTTAACAAACTAAGCATGTAGAAATTATGTATGACTTGTTTCTATAGCGTAGTCTCTATCTTGACGCTATAGAAGGGTTGACTGTATTAGTGGAAAGGGTTCATTAATATTTCAAACTGACATGAATTTTTGATAATAAATATGCTCTTGTTAACAAGGGGCTTTCAATTTGTTATGTTTTTGAGGCTCCATTAATCGATATTTAATCAAACGTTTTCACGGGAATACAGACGACATTCAGAAAACACAAACTTGTTTGCTATTTTACTACTCCAATCCGAATTATACTAATTTTATTAAAAATCTTTTATGGTTATTTATATAATGAATTAATTATAATGATATTGTTCTAACCCACTGAAATACACTCAAGCCTCTTTTTGTGCGATTTCGAAGTTATGCGAATTTTTTTAAAGCGATTTTTTTAAAGCAATCGTTTCCTAAGATATTCCCCTGTGTGACTCTCAACCTTCAACAATGTAATAAAAACGTTTTTGTGCACATTAAGCCTTCTATGTTTATAGACATCTTTGTTCGTTTTTTTTTTAATACAATAAGTAGAATTCTGAAATAAAACTGAATATCTAATTTAAAATCAAATATTAACGTTTCTCTTATGATTAAATTAGCCTCAATTTTCTTCTTTTACAAAGAAGAAATTTTTATATGACACCTGACACTCAAGCAAACAATTTATTTTTTAAATTTATAATGCTTGTCATAAAATGGCATTAAAATATTGTACAATACAAAATAATATGATACTGTAGATCTTGCAGGGTTAAAATGTTGCCGTAATCTAGCATAACAGAAATAATTTGCGGCGCGAATATCGTTTACATAAAAAAACGAGCTTTCAGCCACGGACTGTGACACACAAAAAGCTTTCATATATTAAAGCGATTTGAAATAAAATATGAAAGTCTCGCATTAAAGTGTTAAGAATACATTTTTAAAGCGTGGTCGCGCCGCCCCGCAAATAAATCCGTGGGGTGAAAATTTGCGAAAGCTCCCAATGTGTGCAACAGAAAGGATATCCCATTACTTCGCTAAAGAAAGTATAATAGATAACTCGCGTGTTAAATTATCTTTAATCATTTTAGTGTCTTCCGAGTGAACTCATGTATATAAGGCATTATTAGCTTTGGTAAATCGAGTTTACAAAAGTTCAACCGTTTATATCTTAGAGCCTTAAGTAACGCCCTTAACGGCGAGAAACGGCCCACATTTTGGTATCTTTGAATATGCCCCCGCAAAAATTTGCAAATGTATTCAATCTATTATTTGATATGGGACTATTGATTGTATGAATGCCTTATTTATAGATCCGGGATATTTTTTGACTTCTTCTTTTTAAGGGGGATATTTTAGTCTAGAAGGACACATTTTGGGTGTTTTTTATTCAAGTTCAATAAAAAAAGAAACAAAAAATATTCCAATCTTCGAAATTTATTATCTTGTTGATTATTTCTAAAATATTAACCCTTTCCACTAGTTTTTTTTTTGGTTAGAGGTAGTGTAAGTTTGCAGTTAGATATGCGCGTTTTTCAAGTTTCATACTCGAAATTTAAAATGAAATAATTAAGATAAAATCAATTACAACACGCAGGACCAAACGAATTGATCGTTAGAATTATACCACTAATCAAAGGGCTAAACAACACTTTAAACATTGTTGTAAATCAGCCATTCACAGACAATCTTGCCCAAATGTATAAATCGCCCCAATATTTAACTTTGTAAAGGCAGAAAATTAGGGAAATCTATTTCTTATAAAAAGTATTTAACATTTTTCCATAATTTGGATTTGAAGCCCATTCTATAATGGGCTAATCAGATGTGGATGCCAATAATTGTGATCAAGTCAATCAAGATATGTCCATACATACAAATGCCAAGTGGTCAATAAAAATGTTCACGTATAAATTTTGATTGCTGATCTAAAATATTTAAGGGATGAACATTTTAAAGTATTTTGTTTGAAGTAGCATTCCTGGGAGAATAAAATGATGCTAAGCGAATCCTATCTGAGCACGTACATTTTAAGATAAAACTAGTAATATTATATATCGTAGGGAGCTTTTCTAAAAGCTTGTGAAGCTTTCAACTTTTATGCGGGGAGAGCTTAAATATTTCTTAAAAATATTTCAACGCCATCTTTCCACCGCGAAATTTTCGCTGAAATTCCGAATGAATTTTTTAACGATCAGTCGAGCATTGTTTATCAACACCCACGATTTTGGATGTTAAACACTGGATTTTTTCTTCCTTGGAGCTGGTTTTAGCTAGGTGAGCGTAGTTTCTAAGCCATTCATCTACATGATCGATAGAGTTTTTGTTATTTAAGCAAGTTGTGCAGGCCTCAGATCATTACTTAAGCGAGTGGTGGAACGTTGTTTCGTGCTCCTATGGTTTCTGGTTCAATTTCCCGGTTGAACAGGGCACAAATAAAACAATGCTCTGTGGTACGTGCCTACGTTACAAACTTTGTGGATTGAAAAGCGTCCGAACAAAAGGTAAAAATCAATTAAAAGTTCTGTATCTTTACTCGTTTATATTTCTCCACCTCGCTGTGTGTAGCGAAGCCCTTTATAATTAGATTTATATTTGCAACCCTGAATGTATACATCTTTGAAAAGCGCCATTGTCCATCAACAATCGCCCAAATCAATTATCGGTGATCAATTTTGCACAAAACTTAGATTGCGAGAACATATAATATTATTACATATACTAATTTTAGACAGATTTTCACTTTTTTTTCTTTATAGAATGGGGAAATTTTACGAAGTTTTGTCTCATTGGTCCTACAAACTTATTGAGCAATGGGATAAGTTCTCTCAATAGGAATCTTTTCTAGAAAAGGATTTTGCATGATATTTTTCCATTGACTTTCATATGTAAAGCCTCTATATAGAGTTTATCTTTCTTCTTAAGAATTTCTCGAGAAATATGCAAAATCGAGAATCCTCGTTTTTAGAGAAATTTTCTGATTATTTTCTTCAAAAATCTCTTACTTTCAAACTCGCCTTTTTTAATAGCTTATCCGATCATAGTAATTTCAGTTAGTTTATATAGTTTTTATATATTTTTTAAAGAGTTGTTAATGTTGATAGATTGACAATATTTCTAATTATTTGATTTCAATGACACACAGATAATAATATCTATATGCAATAATTTACTGTTAAACATGCATTTTTTGTTTATCTAAATGTATCACAGAATTCTAAATAAAATAAAAATCGAAAAATCATTTTTTTAATTATTTTATAAATAATTAGTAAAACTATTCAAGAATATTTTTTGAAAGTTTCACAACGTAATTCCGACTTATTTCGATGTTATGAGCACTAAAACGTCCATCGGTTCAGTTCCTTGGAGTTATATTTTTTCAAACGCGTTTTTCCCAAAACCACGTTTTTCAACATTGGTACACTTTATCTCAAAGAGTTATTCACTATTTTTTTAAAAATTTACCTAAAGATTATTATTTTTAATTATAATTAAAAGCAACCAAATTTTGGGATACTAATGTATGTTTTTTATTGCAAGAAAGGTGCAAAAAATAGTTTTAAAAATCATACTATTTTATTTAAACATTTCTCAAACATGTTTTTTTTTCTTTTTTTGTTAATATATTTATAAAGTATACTATGTACTTATAAAATAAAAATATTGTATTGATTTCAATTATAAATTGTGATTTACACATTGCATCAAAGCAGTAAGCTCTGATGGCAACCTTCTTTCCATGGGAATCACCTTATAGCTAGACTATTTCTGGCGAAAATTATTCAAAAAAAAATTCAGATATATTTCAAAATATTAATAAAATATTATTTAAGCTTAAATAAATTCTAGTCATTCCTTCCCTGTTAAAAATATTTTTTTACGAAAAACGCTAAAAAATCTGCCTCCTAATGTGGTTTCTCTCTTTAAAACATATTTGGTCACTGATATTTTTTAAATTTTATTTTTGACACCATTTACTCTATTTTATTTGTATTGCGAATGGCTGCCATGAATTTAGCCCATTGATGAGTAATCACGCATATATGCGTTTGGAATCGAGTAGTACAGTAAGAACATTCTCGCACATTAAGAGCGGAGATTAGTGAATCGAAGACAGAGATGGAGAGTGTCTTGCGTCTCATCATACACTCGTACATCGATGGCAAGGTCATGCTGTAAAGGTACCCCTACACGTCTAAATATTCTCAAATATCGCGAAAAGACTACTGTATCGATTAGCCAAAACCGAAGACACACATGAGAACTGTTTATGTTTTAGCATAAAAATGAACAAATAATGTATGCTATAAAAAAAGGTTAAGGTTAGTTTATAGATATACAAGCTTTACTCACGTTGCGCGTTGAGAATCACTAGTAGAATATTTCTCTAAAATTGAATCTAGTTGAAATTATCCTTATTTTGATGGATATATCTAAATAAATATATATTTGAGAATTGGCCTCGTCATAGCCGAAAGAAAAGGTTCTTGCTTTTGTCGCAAAAATTTGACATAATTTTTGAGGTGAGAAAAGTAGGTATTTTAATCATTTTAAGTACGCCAAAAGCAATCTGCGAACGAAGAACACAATAAGACCGTTAAAATCATCAATCATCTATAATGAAGCTTACGAAGCAGCCACTCGACAAAGCATCCTCGAAAAGTTATTTGAGTTTGAGCTTCCATCAAAGAGACACCATGAAAGTGTGGTCGTAAATATTTCCGAAATCAATACTGTGATTTATGCAGAAGCCTCATCGGAACCGTTAAGTGGAGTTAGCGCCTCAGAAGCCTCCGAATTAATTAGAAGTGTATAAATAATCTGCGTGGGACTTCAAGTTGTGGACTTGTGGCTCACAAATGGAATACTTTGACATCATCAGGGATATTGTCGAATAACACACCAGCGTCTGGATTAAGCCATTAATTATTTCTTCAGCCAATGGAACTAGGCAAATAACCGTCTGTCTTTTGCTGAATTGCTCATCCATGAATCGCTCTGTGAAAACATAGTCTTCGTCGCTACGAGAAGCTTCGGTAACTTTGGCTCCGGATAATTCGATAAATTCACTTCGAGACTCTCATACATCCATAATGAGAAAATGCATCCGTATACCTCTATATTTTATATTAAAACTGTATCAATTTTTTATGATATGAAGATCCTATCCAGCTACAACCATCAAGGAGTCTGCCATTAATAAAAATATCGATGGATGGATATCGCTCATGCATCAAACTTGGCTCAACAAAAAATATTCCATAGGAACTTTTTTAATTAGCAAGCAAGCTATAATTATAAAAATATCACGAGACAGGAAACTTTTCATGGATATCAATTTTTTAGCCATCTCATTGCATGTTTTTGTCCGTCAGCTTTTGCGGGATAGGATAAGAGGGACGTGAAAAAAAACAATAAGGTAGTTGTTGGGTAAAGGATGATAAATTATCAAAAGTTACTTTGTCACTTTGCCTGATGCGACTGACTAAGGCTTTGCTATTTTTATTTTAAATTTCGCCTGTGCTCCGGGGGATGCGTAATTTGAAGAAGATCAATTAACATCGAGAACATGTTGGGTGGTAAACAGAAGTAATTGTATCACCCCCGGGAATAACATCTTCCTTAAATAGGCAATATAAGAATAACATCTTCCTCAAATTATTATAGAAATTCAATCATTTCAGTCAGATTTTTACGACAAAATCATCGGAAATTGGACCTCTCAAATACGCATCACCAAGCAAAACCGCGGCGGACATATGAACAAAATTATATTTCATTCTAAATGCCATAAAATAATCTTTAAAATTAAATAAAAATTAAGTTAATATCTTACATACAACTTGTTTAGTTTATATTTAAAAATTGAGAGTCCTTATTGAATGTCCCTGTACAACGATTGAAGTCAACGAATGATATCATGATGCCTGTTATTTATTTTTATAGCGCTGATTGATGCAAAAATTAATTCTTAGATTAAATATAGCTCACAGGGGAGGACTTATTGAACCATCTCAAAGTAGAAGAACCCATGGAGGATGTGATCGATAACCTCGAAACATGGACAAGGAGACGTGCAGCTGAACTCCTACGTTGATAACATCTTTCAGACATGTCGTTCCATCAGCATGGCTAAATTTCATTCTACTGCAGAAATCTCAGTATCATATTGAATATTTAGCTTGGAAATATTTCGATATTAACGTATATATTTAGACATTTTCATACATATTTTGTTAGCATTATCTTATTGGTATTTTAAGATAAATTTGAAAAAAATGGCATTAAGACTTTATATAAATCAGTGATAAGTTATTTGTACTTATAATTTTAATATCATTTAATAAATTGAAAATATTATTTTATTAGGTTGACGCAAAAGTTTTAACGTATTTATTTTGAAAATTGTTGTTTCAAAAAATCCACTTACAATATATTTACTAGATTTATAGAAACAATGCAAATTATATTTACAATCTAAAATGATTCAGTGATTGAATTCGACACTTTTTTGATGAATTTCGATTTTGTGCGTTCCCACAGAAACACAAACGACATACAACTGACGAAATTTATGTATGTGAATCCTACTGGAATATTGGATAATTTTAAATGTATTATTTAGGTCTATTTATAATAAAGAAATCGCATCGATTATAATATAACTTAAAAATGGTCATCAAACTTCCATGATGACCGTAATGTGATAGCTGTCTAATTATAATGTCTATTTACCCTTTCCACTCGCATTTTTTTCATTATTTGGGTAGGGGTAGTGCTAATGTCGACATACGTGTGGAAGTCAAAACCCAATTGACAGCATAATGTCGACATACGCGTGGAAGTCAAAATCCATTTTGCGACATAATGTCGACATGCGAGTGGAAAGGGTTTTAATATTTTGGATGTTTATTAAATATTAATTTGAATTAAATTAAAAATACTTACAATTGAAGTAAAAAAGAAGTCCAGCTACTAACGCGAACACAAGCAGCATCAGCAACACAAGCAATGTAAAGATTGCTGGCTTACAGCAACCTCGCCAACAGTCTCCGGGAGTATCGCTCCTATTCCCGGCCACTCCAACTACAACCCCTCCCTTATTTTTATCTAACACACCATAGGACGCCACCAAGCCCCCGGGGTTGCGAGAGCCGACGGTTCCATCTGGATTACCCAAAAACCCACAGCAGGTATTGTCCTGGTTCTTTTGCAGTCCAGACACCTGCATGGGATTCACAGCCACGGGTTGAATATTCACAACGCTCTGATCTAACGGAGTCTCGTCGTCTTTATTGTATGCTTCACTTGCAGTCATTTTCTCGCCGCTCATTCTATTTCTACTTAATGTACTACTGTCGATTTTGCCAGCCGATAACTTCCTAGAGTTCTCGTAATACCAGTCTCTTTCTTCGGCTCGCAGCGTTCTGTCGTTATTGCCTTCGAAGACGTCTTTGCTGGACGATTCGCTGTCCGTTCTATACTCGGTGGTATAACGTCTGTTTACCGTCGAGTAGCTGCGACCGGAGCTTCTCGTCGTGTCAGTTGGATACCAGTTGTGATCCTGTTCGGACCTGGCGCTCCTGGCTGATCTTCCGCTAAACCTTTCGTCGCCTCTGTAGAACCTACTACGGTCGTCGTAGTAATCGTCCGGACGGATAGTTCTAGTTCTTTCCTCGAAAGGTTCTCTTCTATCGCGGACTTCCCTGGTCGATGGAACGTAGTCAGGCGAAGGCGACGGCCACTCTTCGGCATTGTAGCGCTCACCAGCAGGAGGAACGTGCGCCGGAGGATATTGCGCATAATAAGGATCGTCCACGCGATCACTGCCACTCGGATAATAAGAACTTACAGGTGAAGAGTATTCAAACATATTTCCTAACATGATAGTACCGTGTTTCAAAGAACATATATCTCTAGTACAGGTTGGAACAATAGGGAAGACAACGATTCACATTTAAACTAATATATATAAATCACATCTAATGCTTCAATCAACTAATTTACTTGTATTATTTGTCTCATGTTTAGGTCGATATATGCGTATAAAATTTTTCTCATTGTCATTCTCTACTCCTCGGCCAATATTGATCACCTCGTGATTGATGGCGTACGTGAAGTCCATATTTTGTACGGGGGCATCTGGAACAAAACGAAAATCACATCAATACAATTGATAAGAATTTTAATTTAATAATTGATATTAAGTCTACCGGAAATTTCTATCTGTTCTAGTTGCAATAAGTTTCAAAAATGATGCCCATATTGATTTGACGCATATTTAGCTCTTTCTTTTTGTCACTGAATGTATACATACTGACCTAGCAAAAAATATTTTATTATTATTTTTCAAATGCACATATCTTTAAGAATGTCATACATCATTTTGGTAAAGAAATTCGGATTATTTCAATGCGAATTCGCGAAATGCGCTTGAACCAATCACTCCGTACAAATTGCGCCCTAAAAGCTCTGAGATCGCTTCAGTCGCAGTGGATAGTAAGGGCACAAAAAGAAAGAACTCTGTACGAAATGCTTCAAAAATTGAACAGCTAATTAATGAATTTATAAAAGATTTATCTAATTATTATGGCTTAATTATTCGCCCACATCCTAACTCAATAGAAAATATGATAAATGCCATTTGGGCCACATACTATCATAAAACTTTGACTAATGAAGCCTCTCAGCATTCACAACGTCGAGAAGGCGCAGATTTTGGTGCGAATGGCAAAAACATGCAACTACAAAATAGTTATATTTGTACAAGCATCCTCCTTCTCTTAACGAAGAAGTTTAGCAAATCTTAAGACTCATTTATGAACTCATTTATTAACGTCTGATAATTTACTGGAAAGATGCTTTGGTTCCAATACCCAAAATAACAATTCAGAGAGAGAGAGTTGCAACGCGTCCGTATGGGGTCTAGTACCGAAACATATTTTTTGGTGGCAAAAAATATTGAAAATCGTGACATGTACTGCAGCTTGCATTTTTAACTAAAGTATTTTCACCTATTTTAACCCCTTAAGTAGATATGACGTATATATCCGTCAAGACCAAAGTCCATGCAAAGCGGGTATGATGGATATATACGCATTGTGAAAGTTAAGCAAACCTCAATGGAAAATGACGGATATGTTCAATTGCAGTGTAGTGTACGTTAAATGTAAGAATGATTCATCTCGGGAGCTGACTTGTTCGACTTTATATATATATAATACCATTTTCGTATACTGGATTAAAAAATACCCCCAAAAAAGGTCTTTTTTCCTAAATATTTTTTAAACCAGCGCCATTTCGTTATTTTTATGCAAAAAGTAATAATTGAGTATTGCACAATAGTAACACTTGTACAAATGAAGAATATTTTAACTTTTTGTTTCAAGTAAGTCTGAATGAAAAAACTTATGAACACTATGTATATTTTTTTAAATTAAGATTATTTTTTAGTATTATATATGAGTGCCATAATAAATCTTTTTTTTTATGTTTAATTTTTTTTTTAATGTCCTTTTTTTTGAGCCATCAAAGTGAGATGACCCCTTAAATTGGACGTGATCGTGTACCCATAGTTACTGGTAAAGTTAATTTAAGCCACTGTATTTTGTACGAATTCCAAAAAGAAAGAGATGCTATAGAAGCGTATAGTAATTTATTGATAGGGTGTATTGATGGTTCGAAAAAATTCAAATAGGTGATTTAAATATTTCTGATAAGTTACGCTCTGAACAACCATCTTTATTCGACGACGATACTGTCAAAATCATGTTAGAGCAAAATCTTTTTTGACAACAACGGAGACTGCGGAAAGGCTTGATTCAGCTCAATAAACCATTTCGGACCATATTTGGAAATAAGGATTGGTGTGGAAATATTCAAGATGTATGCCACATGAGTTAAGTGAGAAGAATTTAAATGATGGAGTCATCATATGCACATCTCGACTTGCACGGAAAAAATCGAACCCTTCTTGGATCGGATGATAACTGGGGATGAAAAGTGGATTACGTTTGAAAACATCGTAAGGGAAAAGGCATATTATGAATCCGGAAAAGCTTCCCCGTCCACCTCTAAACCGAAATTGAGCCTGAGTAAGAAAATGTTATGTATATGGTGGAAAATTCAAGGACCAATACATTTTGAGCTGTTGAAACCGAACAGCTCAAAATAAATGATCTCCAGGAAAAGATACCGGTGATGTTCAATAGAAAGGACATTATACTGATTCACGATAATGCTAGATCATATACTGCTTTGGGGATTTGTCAGAAACTCGCAGAATTAAGCTGGAAAATTCTATCGCATTCACCATACCCTTAGACCTAGGCCCCTTGGATTATCACTTGTTTCTGTCCTTACAAAAATGTTTGCAGCGCAAAAAATTCAAAAACGAAGAAATCAGACATGCCTCTATGGATAAGGCATTTAAAAATGAGATGTGCAAATTGCCATCACGCTGACAAAAAGTCATAAATAATTATGGAATTCAATGGAATCAAGCTATGGAAATGTTTTATTTTGTTTTATTAAATCGGACAGAACTTTCCGGCAGACCTAATAATATGAAATATTTAGGCTTTGAGAGTTTTATTTGTAGACATGGATTGCTAAATATTTGTCTTTTGTGTGTATTTTTTGGGGCTTGTTAACGAAAACAGGATTTTCACCTGAGAATTAAGCTCGACCCAAACTTTGAATGAATGTTTAATGAAACGCAGGATACACATTGGAAGCGGGAACAAGTTTTGAATAAAATATCAATCGATGCGTCTCCACAAAGGACATTTGATCCTTTTTTATTTTGTCCATAAAACGAACGCGTAAATCGACATGGAACAATTTATCGATATGTAATATTAAATAATATATTTTTTATACTTTGGACGGATTTTAAACACCAACTTCTTTGGAAAAAACTTAGAATACCTTGAGGGATGATAAATGAGCATGTAAAAGTCGATTGATGGCAAGAAATTAGAATAGTGGTAGTAAAAAAGGGGACTCTAAAAAAATGAGACAAGAACAACATCTATGTGTCAGCCCTATATAATATTTACACTTGATATTTTTTCAAACAAATTAAGACATTTTGTTTTAGTAGAAGGTAGTACAATTTCAACCACGAATTATTAAATAACATAAAAATTTTCGTGTTATTCAGAAAAGATATCGATACCCAAAAAGAGTTACTATTTGGTATGGATTTTGGGTAATAAAATAATTGGGCCAAATTTCTTCGAAGATGATGCTGTAAATGCTGTTACTGTGAATGCTGAGCGATACCAATCAATGTTGAATGACTTTTTATGGCCACAATTGAATTACATTGATGTGTCTGATGTCTATTTCCAGCAAGACAACGCTACATGTCACACAACTTAAGAAAACATAAAAAAACATCTAGGTGTCACATTTGAACGTTGTTTGACTGGGCTTATCTACGTTGAACCTAATTACGTAAATTAACAATGAATAGGAGATATTGCGCCACACACTTTTTAATGTTATTTGAAGATAATGTTTTCATTCTGAAATCAATTTGAATATCAAGCTACAAATAGCTACCACTTTGCTTAGAATCAAAGTACAACCCTAAAATGAAACGATGGTCAAGTTATAAAAGATATCATCATCAATAAGGTATACCATCAGCATCAAAAATAAGTCAAAAGGTAGACGCCAAGTATATGATCACTCAATTCTTTGAAAACTTTCCAAAAACTATTTCCTAAAACTTTTACTAAAACTGCTTAATTATGCTCCCAAGGAAAATCGGTCGAGTCAATTACTGAAAATATGAAACTTTTAACCTGTTGATGAGGAGTCCCGCATATGCTGCGAATGAACCCGTGAGTGATACATAAATAGTATTTTCGCATATTAAGTGCGGAAAATAGTGAATCGTATGTATCCAGCTGAAAACCATTTCAAAAATCGTTGGTGGTCTTCTTAGAATCATAGTAAAAATAAAAAGCCAAATAAATCAATTATATACATAAAATTCAGTGCCGTAGCAAAAATGATTCTATTTGAAACGTAATTGTATCAATCGGCACAAAATTATCGACTTCAAGCTTCAACAAATGCATTCTATGTTACTAAAACTAAAGGCACACATGTGTATCGTTTTATGTTTAGGCAAAGAAATGAACAAATATTGTGTACTATCAACGGTGTTAAGGACCATTTGTTGATATACAAGCTTGATTCACGCTGCACGGTCCTGAGAGAAAAGGACTCACTAATTAAAGGGTACGTATTCTATAATATTACTTTTAACAATAAAATATCAGAATCCAATAGTACATATTAGGGTGTCCCATAAGTTTCTTTCGTTTTCATATTAAGAAAAAATTAAACAATAATTTGTATTACATCAAAAAATATTGAATAATATATGATCCATTCTATTCTTTTAACTTTTTCCATCTCTCCGGAAGCCTCATAATGCCTTCTTGCCAAAATTTCCCTGGTTTTTTGGCAAAATATTGATCAAGCTACATTTTTATATCATTTTTTGAATTAAATTTTTTACCACGTAAAGAGTTTTTCAATGCTAGCCATTTTCTGGCAATTGCATCCTTTAGATTGTCTAGTTTGAAACAATATTTTGTTGAATTGATCGTTTCACCTTGCTGAAGTAGCTCATAATAAACTACCCCCTTCCAGTCCCACCAAAAGCATAGCAAAACTTTTTTTGGATATAGGCCATGTTTAGCTACAGTTAAAGCTTCTGTACACTTGTTCCAAGACCGTTTACGTTGGATATTCTCATAGAGTATCCAATTTTCATCTCCAGCGACAAGTCTCTTCAAAAAAGGTTGGCTATTATGTCGTTGGAGAAGTTTATTTGAGTCAATCAGTTCATGAGGAAGCCACACATCTGAACGATTGATGTAGCCCAATTTTGTCAGATGATTATGGATGGATGTTCTCGGAATTTCTAACTTGTTAGCTATTTCGCGAACAGTATATCGCGGGTTTTCTTCAACCATGGCTATGATTACATCTGTGTTCATTTTCGAGAGAGACTTATGGGACAACCTAATAGATTCAAGAAAGAAACATATTGAAAAGATAATTAATTTAAGGATTGATTTCTTCAATAAAACTCATTTTCCTCTACAGTCTCGTTATTTATTAGCCAAAATAATATGTAAAAATACTTGATTCTTTAATTTTCGTGTAAAAATATTTGCACGGTATTCGAATAATCTACCAATAATTATATTTTTTACCTAAATTCAAATATATTTTTCTCTTTGAATAGCAAATCAGAGTTTAAAAAAAACATATGGAATCATATGTTCATATCGAAGCTAGGACTTCATTTAAAAAGGTAATTCAAGGTGGTTTTCCTCCTTCATTAATAATGTCATTCTTAATTCTATGTCATTATTCTTAATAACGTCACGAATTCGAAATTAAAAATGTGGCCGAAAATGAATTTTTGAGGAACAGGCGTTTTGACGTGCGCGTCAACCGCCATTAAGACCTCAATCCACGTCCATAATTAAAATGTTGATTTATGTATGAATCCATTAACATTGAGCGTAAAAAGAGGCTTTATTCTATTTTGACGTATTATCGCACGACCGGTTTCAGCTATTAAAACATTATCGGGTGACGAGAATTAATAACAACGCCCCTCACTTCCATAATCGCATCGCCTTAATCAATCCGGCGGTGAATTTGTTAATTAAAGTCAATTTAAGCGATGTTTATTTTCAATTTAACATCTCATTTAAAATTTACATCTGCGGAGTTAACGCTCTTGTAATTAATAATTTGATCTTGGGAGTACTGTCGATTTCCCATGAACAAATATGAGCCAAATTAAATTTCGCGCTCGGGCTCGGCCCACGAAGGGGTGCACGCGTTAATATAACGAAATACGCTGTATAAATTTCGACTTGTTTATACAGGATGATCAGAAAGTACCTCTTACGTGGAGCATTCAAAACAAACCGGATCTTTGGGATCATCTGCAAAATATTTCAATTCTATTTACCAAAAAAATAACCCTTATTTTCTTCTTAATGTTTCAATTAAATATGCAAGTTGATGTTTTAAAACAATAAAACAAATCATAATTTGTAATGTTTGATATCATAATTTAAATATATAATAATATTCTATCATAAATACAAGCACGGCATTGAAAACAATGCGCTGTGGAGCGCTAAACGCCACATTGGCGTTGATACTCCTCAAAGGGTTAAGGATCAAATCTGAAACGTTTGATAAATCATGCAGGGCCGTACTCCACTTTGCTTGCCACTTTATTATTCTTTGTGATTAATCTAAATAAATTATAAAAATGTTGTAATAATAAATATAATTACAGACTTGAGAAAGTATTAAAATTAAAAAAAATAATTATGATTAATTTAGGTCGATTATGGTGGCTTATAACTTAGAGACAGCTAAAAAATAAATCGATTATCGAAATTATTATCTGATCAACTGAAATTAGCTCTTTACACTCGAGGGGTGAGTCTCGCTCACCAAGAGGTGAATCTCGCTCACCACTTGGAAACAGAACACAGAAACTCAATTCACAGCAATAAATGTTTTCGCTTATTTCTTTTGTAGCGGATCCCTATGCTTACATATTATTGTAATATTTGCCCCGAAAAGCCGGGCATGCATGTTGGCAATTCTTTTTGAAATATCACATACAATAAAATCACAGAGACTAATATTTAAGAAATTATATTCATAAATGTGTAAAGATATATAAAATGTTATTTTTACTGCGAAACGTCCCGAGTTGTTGGTTTGCCGCGCGAAAAGGGGTCTCGAATTCAAAGGGTTAATCATAGAAAGAACATTATTCTATTAATTAGGATAAATAAATTCACACTGAACAATCTGCTTTAAAAGCCATGATAATCAAACATATTAAGGTCTGGAATGTATGGTTACCAGGATTACTGAGGTCGGAGGAAGTTTGATCTCGAGTATTTGTCGGCCATTTTGTTCATTCATAGTAAATTTTTCCGATGGAGAGATCGTCGCGCGCTCACATCACTTTTTTTGGATTTTTTTATTTTATTTTAAAGTGAAATGACATACCCGCGTCTCATCCCTTGTCTCGATAGAGTTCAAAAAAGCTTCTCAAACGATTATTTTACAGTACACATTTCTAATACCAAGTTTTAATGTACCACAAAAATATATGTAATACTTTCATACTGTAAGGAAAAAAGCTTAGATCGACTAACGTTGCTCTTATGCGATCAACAACAATTTATAAACCTCTTATTATGATTTTTATTTCGTTGCATCTATTATTAACTTTATTTATAAGTAATGATAAAAAATATTTACAAACAAAAAAAAACACTTTGATGCCATTAAAAATATGTGTTTCCTGAACCATGTCTCGATACAAATTGATTGTAAAAGGGTGTAATTTCAAAATATTGATTACTTTCCGGTCCCTTGTATTATTAATTTAAATGTATACATAATGTTAATTCAGCTTATAAAATGGTCAATTGGATTGAATTGTCTCCATGCAGTCATGTCTCATTTTTATTATAATTGTTTGCTATTGTTACTAAAGCTAGCTGATTTGTGACTTTTATGTCACATTTGGACGTTTAATTTCGACAAATTTATACGCGAAGGTTACATTTTTTACATGAAGGCTTTTAATATTAAAAACACATTTTTATGGCCCTGTTAAATTAAACCCAGGTGAGTTTTTTTATGGGCCAATTTCATCGTTAGGAGCAATTCATTAAATTAGCCCAAAACGCGAGGAGCGGTTTTCCTCATATCATTATGCCATTTTATTGATATAGATTTTCCATTGTTTGGCTTACGCGCTTTTCCATAGGCCTCTTTTGACAGCCTACATAAAGCTCTGAGTTAAGTATCAAACCGGGTCATAAATTTCGGCGTACACCTCTTCCATCGGGGCCGTATCCCATTCTTCCAGCATACATCCGTCGCGCTCGCACAGGAGGCTCCAGAGCCGGAAGACCGTCCCTCTGGCAGTGGGGGACAAAATTAAATGACTCCGGGCGCGATTTCAATTTTCAGACAAAAAAAGCGGAAAATAAATTTACGATCGTCATAATAACGGAATTATTATCATTTTATATACACCCGGATGCTCGGAGGTGGAAGTGAAGGATGACGGCCGGAAAAAAAGGAAGAGTTCACTTTATGACTCTTTCGACTTGTCAAAGAAAAGTTTTAGTATGAAACAAACACCGTATTTATGGTTCACGTACAAACTCTTATCTTTTTTAGTGCCTTAGACGAAGTAAGCGTTCATAACATTATGTCTGAACAATTTTGATGGAGCCGATAAAATATTTATGTATTTAATGTGATTTTTAATGTTCCGACGTCTTAAAATCTCTGGATTTGAATTATTTTTTTAATTAATTTTTAAAATAGCCCTAAAGCTTATTAATGTTATATAATATCTTTATGAATGAATGAAAGTCCTATGAAAAACACTCAATTTCAATGGATTTAAGCCATAATATTACTAATCTATTTTAAGAGAAATATGCCTTTTTAAGGCCCATTAATTGCTGGATTTCTTGCATATTCTTAAAGTTTAGACTTTTAAAAATATATTCTCTAAATAAATTTATAAAGTTCTAATTATTTAAGGAGTTATAGTTCTTTTAAGAATGCGGCAACTAAGGCGGTCCTACCAGAATGAAGTCTTTGAACACGTTTTTCTCGAAACTACTTTTTTCAACACAGTTGACATGATATCTCAAATTCGAATTAATTGATTTACTTCAAATTTAATACGAAGTTTTTCCATATATTAATATATTGTTTCTATTAGATTAACGTGAAAATTTAATTTTTAACTATTTAAAAAAAATTAAAACTATGGAAAAATAAAAATATTTTTTTAACAGTCAAAAGTAAGCACTATAACGATATTTTTAATAATTAGACTAAAAGGGTTAAAATCGTGTCAATCAGGATATACCCTTAATTTTTTTTCTCTTAAACTTCACCATCCAAAATTTGTACTTCTAGACTAGAATATCCCCTTAAAAAATATACTACGGATACATATTAGCGAATACAAAAATGTCTTTAAATTTTAATGGATCTTCAACATCTTTCCATTTTATTTGTATGGAAATTCAACAGAGATTTTCAGGGCTGCCCATTGAATTGCCAATTGAATCTTTTTTAGGATATATTGGTCAAAATGTCTTTGAAGATAACAACTTATTGATATTATCACTAAATTAAGACAACCCTAAATAAACCATCAATTTTAATGGCGTGTATATAATTTTAACAAAAAATATTCATAATGCATTCTGACAATCCTGGAAAAGAAATGCTAAAAATCCGTAAATTATCCCACGGGACAAATGGAAATTGATTGGTTTATGGTATTTTTTTATTAAGGATTTGAATAATTTCTCGAGAAATATGCAAAAACGAGAATTCTAATTTCTCAAGTAATTTTCTGATTTCTAGAGAAAATAGTTTTTATTGTATAAAATAAAAATTGTACAAATATTTTTGATTTTTTTTTGAATAAGTTGTTTGTAATTTAAAGCTAAAACCGATGTGCCCTAATTATTTATTTCAAATTATGGAAATATTTCTTAGTTAATTGGATTTTTTAACCAAAAAGAGAACTCAGATATCCGATTCTACTTAAGATGACATGGCTATTTTAAAAATAATAAGAAGTAATGTAATTAAATTGCATTCTGAGATAAAAATATTTATATGTAATAATTACAATTTTTATTTTTACATATTTTTTTAAACAAAATTTCTCGAGAAATTTTGAAAAATGACATCGAAAATTCTCATTTCTCGAAAAATGAAAATCATCAAAAAGCTGTAGCCGTCTGTGTTTCCGTAGGAACGTTTTAATTACCGAATTTTAAGCAGAGTACGCCATTAGCGTTTCTTTTTTTTACCATTTTTTTAGAGAAAAAAAATGTGTATTTTTACTATTATATTTTATTTTTTGTTAACTAAAAATCGGGCAACTCTAATTCAAGTAGTTTAATTGAAAATATTGACGCTTGATGAATAAAAAATTAAAAAATAATCATGCAAAAGTATGACTTTTTTACAAATTCTCAGACAAATATATTACTAATTAAGAAAGAGCATATAACTTATAGCAAATAAGTAATACTCCTATATTAACCATAAACTTGCTTATGAAATTTGAAAAACATTTAAGAGGAAATTTCGAGGGATGCTTCATCAAATGCAATTGATAATATTTGTATGAATCAAATGATCGTCGATGTTAACACATTTACACAATAATTTATTGTATAAAATGCGTCAATTTCCATGTTTTTATTACTTGATCACTAATCATTAGTCTCACAGACTACAGACTCGGAACGATATGAATCATTCCGAATCTTCCCCACCTTCAATCAATATTTAGTAACAGTGTAACTCAAAAATATGATTACTGATGTAGGGTTAATACGTCTCGTGCTTATTTTTTAAAATGATCCATTTGGTATTATCATTCAAATTTTATTATATCGCTAATCGCTATTTTTTTATTAATAAATATATATATATAACCTTATTTAAGTTAGCAGACATCAGTGGCTGCCATGGTGTCTGTGTTTGTGTACAGATTATAAATAATAGGCATACATTTTGTAGAATGGTAGAAGAGTAGAATGGAAGAAGAGGTTATAAAAACTCGAAAGTTAAGGGACTAAAAACATTATCTTGGAACAATGGTCAAGTTGTATGAAGAGGCTTCAAATATAAACTTGAATTTTGTGTGTGTGTGTGTGGAAAGTAATGAGATCAATAAGCTTCCCATCCGATGAAATAAATGTATTTCCAATTAAAGGAACTATGTAGAAAAATAAGATACTCCACCTGTATATTTATACATCACTAATAAATTTGTACAACAAAATTCCGGATTATATTTGAATCTCCCTCGTACGTGTTAAATGAAGCTTAATGCACATTTAGACTGGATATTATAGAGTGGTTGTAAAAATCCATGTTTGTGGTACCATGATGCATGATCTCTTATTCTGATGCTTTTCCCGCGATTACTTTATTTTTCCATCAACCCCAGAAATGGGTCACTGCGATGGTTTCCTTTCAAAAAAATGAAAAACAAGCAATATATATTCGCATGTTCGAAGGGAATCGAAATACATAAAAAGGCTCTCTTTCACTTCGTAACATTTGTGCTTCCTCTAAATAACTTTAATTTAAATTCTGATCTCAGAGTAATAAAAATACCTTTTCATGGCATCCGATAGAAACGTGTCCCAAACATTTTTCTTGTTTGGATTCCGGATGAAATTTCTGAACATAAATATATTCCACCCTTTGCGTAGCCGAGGTGTTGTGATGTTTACTTTTTTTGCGTGAAAGGAATGAGGCAGTATCAAAAGATTTAAGGTAACGAAATTGTTTTATAAGATCTTTTCCCCGCTTTCATACCGCCCATTGGAAGTATCCTTCCGTTTCTTTGTCATTATTTCACTTCCTTCTTTCCGCGTCCTTCCGCTCATCAGCACAAGTTTTTCTTTGCTGTCGTAACGCGTTTTTATCTCAAATCCTCAGCATTTTTACAGCGCTCCTTCGAAAGAATTACAGTAAAAAGGTTTAAGACTTAAGCCGGCCAAAGCCAACGCAAAGCTAAAAGGATAATGGAGCTCCTATTTGTCTTGTAAATGGCCTATCTGTCAATATAATGCGTGATATTTTAACGAACGAAATTCTAAACAGTCCTGATTTCCTGAAAGGTGTGACATCCGTTGATCAAGCTGAATTAAACAATGCTAGCCTTTGAATGATTCATCCCCTACTAGAATATAATAAAATCCTGCTTAAACCTAACAATGTAGAAATTGAGTTTACGCGATATCGTTGAAGAATCGCATAAATCAAATCGTTTGAAACTTTGATCGTTCTTCAATTTTCATAATTATCATATGCACAAACTTGTGTTAATGGTTTCTTACCATATATAATATATTAGGGGGACCCGAAAGTATTCGAAATTTTTGAGATCTTATGTTTGAGCTCAGTTTGTGTCCAGATACAGTGAAGAAAACATCTTTGTAAGCTATTTATTTTGTAGAACTATTATTAAACATTATTTTCATGCAACACATTTTTTTATTGTTAAGGATAAAATTTCCAGACTCGAAACTAACGATGACCTTATCGAAACTTAAACATCCTGCATTATATGCAGTTTTTTATTGGAGTTGTAATTTAAATCGGGCAATAAAAGCTTAAGGGATGAACCGAGAACGTCCCTTCGTTCCTTTGAATTTTGATCATGATAAACTAAAAGCCCTAATCGAATCAGATTCACGGCAAATAATTGAGGAGTTATCGCAAAGTCTGGGATCCCCATTGATCATTATACAAACACATTTAAAACTCAATCAGTAAAACGAATAGGATGGGCGTTATTGGGTAGGATGGATACCGTACGCCTATACTGAACACAACAAAAACGATATACACCTTTTTTACAACACAATTAAATAGTCCCTTTTGAATAGCATTGTAACTGGTGATGAGAAATGGCGCATTTAATGGCCAGAGAGAAAAATATTTTAACACATTGCGGTCCGTTCACGCGTAAACGCGTGTTTTCGCGTATTTGTTATATGAACTTTTGACGTAAAAAAAAAAATATATCAACACTATATTTTTTTCTAGTTTCGCCGAGAGATGATTTTATATATATTTAAGACTTGACTAAAAAATTAAAATTATTAAAAAAAAATTTTTTTCACTGGAAAATTGAACGACTAAACATGTGATCTCCCACATTTGCCCAAATTCTGCGGCCCGTAATGTGTTTTAAAATGCATTATAAATCGTTTTTACATTTTTTTTATGGTCGTCACTCGGGCCTTTTTCGGACAATTTCGTTTTATAATTAGACTTCGTAATCGTTCTGTATGTGCGCTCATTCGTCACGTCAACAGTCCGAAAAGTGGACCAATTGGACATACGAGCCTTGTGGCCACTCCGTCCCCTTTCGGGGGTTTTTGCGGCATTTTCTATCATTTTTACGACCACAGAAATAACTATAAAGCAACAATAAATTGGATTTCCGGGAGGAAAGGGGGGGGGGTGGAAGTTAGATACTTACCACGGGCGCTTCATACCCTTGTTACGGCTCTACATTTTTAGTTGTAATTAAATTTGAACCAAAATTTTACCTTTATTCATTCTTTCGAACCTCCTGCCGGGATCACGTTCACGGATTAACCGATAAAAAAATGCGATTGAATATTCGTTTAAGAAAGACATTGATGAAACTTGAATCACGAGTATGACTTGTGTTTTTGATGTTTGGGCCGAATTTGTTAACACGTATCCCAGACGATATTGTATGTTAAGCGGTTCAAATCGCACAACATTTCACATTTGCATACATCAATATTTGTATCGCATTTAGAATAGATTTTTTTGCAACAAAGTGTCTTTAACGATGCATTATTATGGGCGCATCTTAATTTTAACGAGTAAATCGTGGCTATTTTAAAATATTTATTCTTGAGAAGCCATATCTGTCGTCAGACTTAGGCAATCTTCATGAGATATTTTTAGGTAATAGATTCCCATGGCCTTCTACTTCTGGTTGTTAGGCAACTATGTATGTATGAGCGAATAATGAAATAAATATTATTTTAAAGATATTGTCGCAAACCAGGTACAACTAACATAAGCTACCCAGCCCTAATTTATCAATTATTTCAGTTTTTGTTTTATTTGATATTTGCCCCTTAACGTCCACATAAATTCAATTTCTCTCGGGACCGCGCAGCATGATTCAAGCTTGTATATCAATAAATAAACCTTAACACTGTCGACATTGTTGGACCCAGAAATAGAATTTTAAATAGAAGATTTAGACGTGTATCTAAATGGCTTAAAACATATTATGTTCAAGGATCCACGACTGTATAATTTCAACTTTGACGGAATTGCTTAGACAAATTAGATCTAGCAAATAATGCAAAGTCATGGGAATTAAATCCTTTTTTATGACAAGCTGATGCTATTTTTTCGCAAAAGTTTTAACATTCTTATGAAAAACTTAAATGATGTTTTATATATGTAAATCTTTTGTCGCGGATGTGGAAAACTGCTTTTCAAGTGGAAACTTTACATTATTTTACATATTCTGACACTGCCAACATTCACTTAGAAAGCTTTTGTATTTTAATTATTCATAAATGTGGCAATATATTTCGTTTTTTATTATAAATCTATGAGTTCAAATGGAATTCGCTCGAAATAATTTGCTTAGTAAGAATTGAACAAAAAAAAAGAAGGAAAGTAATTTAACTTTGCAAAAGTACTCGTACTGCAATGAATATACAATACATTTCGCTCCGGGCATTCAAAAGGCAATAAATTGCCGATGAATTATGTATACAAGGTCAGTGCTTGCAGGACCAAAAACCGACGTTAAATTAACTTTTCACATATATTATGACATAAAAACCAGAATATAATTTACTTCAACTCATTTTATGGGCGAGCTCTAAAGACCTTATTACCGGACCGGGCCTTTACCTTAAGGCGCGTTCGGTTCTCTTAACCGCAAATTTCCCTTTTTTAGGTTTTCTTATTATCCCTACTAGGTAAGTTCCATATTAGATTCGAGTGAGTCAAACGGGGGCTAAGTCAAATATAACCTGATTATATATGACTTAACCTCTTGGGATATAAGGTAATAATTCGGCCCTTGTGGACGTTTAAATGATCAAAAGGTCGAACGGCCCTCGGTTCATTGAGCCTTTGGCCGCTTTCTATACTCCGGGACTTATGAAATTTCCCTTTTTTTATATCTATAACAACTGCCTCATAAAAATTCGGTAACTCGGACCGTTGTATAATTTTACAATAGAACCGAAAATCAAATCGAATGTTATGACAGGGGATATTATTGGGGAGTGTACCCGAATGGACACTCTATCAGTGTTCCGCACGCCTGGATTATCTGTGTAAAGAAAATAAAGGTGCTTTCATATAAAAACACTAAAAAAGGACGGATAAATCTATCCTGAAAATAAACCGGGAGCCTTTAAAAGGGATAATACGTTAAATAAAATGTAATGGAGAACATGAATATAAATAGGATATGGAGTAAAGCTTCGCGATTGAAATAAATGTGCTGGCAATGAGCTGGCGTCATTTTAATTTAATTAAATAATTATTTCGGGATGTATTTCAAAGCATTATTTATTTAACAAGGAAATCTTTGAATAAACAGTTCTTCGGGTTGTACTAGTATGAATACATGATTTAGGTATGAATTCGAATTGACGCTTACAAATATATTTAAACCATATTTTACGTAAATTTTTCTTCATTATATAGATCAAAACTATGGAAAATATGCCAATATAAAAGACCATCCAAGTGTAACGCTTAGATTTCAGCACTATATAATGTTTAAATTGATTTAAGCAATTTTGTATTAATGGAAGGTAATAAAATTTTAACCGTGGATATTATATTTTTAATTTTTAATAAACAAGAAATGAAAGATCCGTTGTTTTCAAAAAATTTTTTAGCGATGAAGCTCATTTCACAATGCATGGATTTGTCAATAAGCAAATTTGTCATATCTGGGATGATGAAAGTCCTGGTGTTATTTAGAAAAGATGTCGACACCCAAAATGCTGTTACTGTGAATCCGGGTGGATGTTAGACTCTACGATGCCCACTCATAAAACCCCAGGGGGGAGCCAACCCTACACCCCTGGAAAACGATTGAACCCCCGGGGTAATGATTTGGAGTATAGGTGTGCGAAAGTATCCTCGTCGGTTTGCTCATCAAACGCAGCTGGGGCAGCCCAGCTAACATGAGTTGGGTGCGCAGGTCACCGCTGCACACCCATAAAGGGGTTTGTGGAACAGCCGATTAGAGTAGTTGGTGAAGACCTTGTCAAAGACTCACCACTATCCTCAACAGCCTAGGGCCTAGACAAACAAGGGAATACGATTTAGGCTGTTCGAACGGCGACCTGTGTCCATGGCCAGGTCCTAAGAATGACCAAACCGATACTAAAACCATGGGGAAGGGGTAGCCCTTGCGGCTCGTCATCTGATGCAGTCCCCTTTTAACTAAGATTGAACTCGTGGTGGCAGTGAATCCGTGGAAGTAACTCCCTTGAACTTAACTTGAATCTTAGAAGCTGATCTTTCCAGCGGAAAGATCGCCTCCTCTGGAGGGCGTAGAGCAAAAGGGGTGAGCGCCTGGATGTTCCACGCGTAGCTTTTCTTGTGGGGCTAAAAGATCAGTGGAAGACACTCTTTATGTGGCTAATCCGGGAAAACTCGGAACAGACCATACAGCAGCACAGGAAATGGGTTCGATTAAAATGAACCCTCAATCCAGTCAGTCGCTGTCTGATATCTGTCATCTTACTGTGAATGTTGAGCGACTTTTATGGTCAGTGTTGAATCATAAAACTCGATATAAACACAACAAAAAATACACCTAGGCGTCACATTTGGATGACCCTGTAATAATTAAGACTTTTTCCTGAAATTCTAAATACATTTTTAAACGCAAGCAATCTCTATATAACACCAAGTATTGATATGCTAAGCTAAATCTGAGATCATTTAATAAAGATTCAGGTTCAAATCAAAATTTTGGGGGAAAAAATCACCACTACTTGAATGCTTGGAAATATTGACATTTCTGGTACATTGTGTCGATCTGGGTAAATCTTGAACAAAGTCGTGCATTAATTAAAATCATGTGAGACATGTTTCAGTTAGAAAAAAAGTCAATTTAAATAAATTTAATTCTAAATACAATGTTTTTATAATAATTATAAATTAGTTTATTAATAAAAAAAAACTTTTAGCATCGGTTTTTATTTTCCAGGAAATATGAACACGTCCATAAATTATTACACTTGGCTGGTAATTAAAAAATCAATATGCGTCACATCGGCCTGGCAAATAACGTTTGACATATATTTCAACCCCTTTATTCCCAGTGAAAGGGTTGAATTTAGGGATGATTAAAAACTTGCAAGGTGAATTAAATTACATTGCTCTGACGAGCTTTCTTAAAGCAGAGATAAAAATAATTAAAGGCTTTTCATATCCTTTACAGAGGATTCCTACGAAGCGGAAGTACGTCATACTTAATCGTTTTTTTTTTCTTCTTTTTTACCGACCTTTGTTAAGAACGACAGAGATTTCCTTTGTATTCCTTCTATTGGTTAGATATTAAATGAGATATTCAAATTAGTGTCTTTTCATCTTTTCACGTCAGATTTTTTTACTAATTTGGAACATGGTTTTGTAGTACCGCGTTAATTAAACTAATTAAGAATATTCCATTTTTGAGAAGTAATTTCGGCGTAAAGATGTTTGATGTTTGTGAAGTTTTCTGACCGTTTACCGAGATTGAAGTATTAATATTATGGGATGCTGGGAGATGAATCTTGTTAGGCTGAAAATCGTTTTATCTATGCGATAATCGTGACATGAGACATCATGTCGACAATTGATTTAGTTGTGTGTGAACATGCAACAAGAAATAAGGGGTGTCTTAAAATATTTCAATCCAATTTTAATAATATATTTCTGATTTTTAATTAAATTAGGTGAGAAAATGGTTCTTAAAAACATATTTATTTAAAAACGTTCATTCCAAATGGATTTTTTTAATAACCTGAACATATGGTAATACAAGAGAATATGAAAAACCTTCCAAATGTATATCCTTAATGCTCTTTTCGGTATGAGATCTTGAGCGTGATCATATGGTAACGTTTGTTTTCATTAATAATACGCTAATTCTTTCATTTCTTTCATAATTTCAATACTTCAATAAAGCTCTCACGCTATAACTTTAGCCACGTTTACCGAAGCCCTAGCCACATTGTATCGAAAGTAGATATCGTTTATTTAACAATAATTAACGTAAACTATTTGTAGACAACAAAACAGCTGTGTAGATTTTAATTTAATGTCGGCAGTGTGGATTTGCGACTATAGACACAGAAGGCGTGCGTCTCAAGGTGCAAAAAAGTTTTGATGACTCACTGTGTAATTCAAGGGATCTACGTGCCGCGTAATATTGAAATCATAATAGGAAATCGCGCATATCAAGGACTAAATGTCAGAATTTGTGCCAAGCTGAAAAAACAAATTAATCCAAGGCGCCAAGGGCCTCTAAAGTGCTAAATCTGCCACTGAGAACAAGGCTGGATTCGAAAAAGAACAGATGAGATATGAAATCAAAGGTTTTATACATCCTGGGCCATGGACGTTTGGGAAAGGATTTAGGTTCAAATCTTACAGGACGCCCAGAAGAAATAGGCTCTGATAAAATTATTTTTTAGTCGTTTTCTTCTTCCTATTTTGAAGAAGAATTGCAATTTCTGCGTAACAGTAATGTGATCGAAGCATTGACGTTTTTTTTTTAATTTGAACAACGGCATGTTTTGGTGTCTTTCCTCATTTATTTAATTACGTTATTTTTTTGTAACGTTGATGTGGGGGGGCGCTCTCCCCACTGAGCCACTGGGTGGCCGAGTGGCTCCCCACCCCCACGTGCTCGTCGGGATGGCTGCGCTAGCGCACGGGTTTGTTCTTCTATCGGACTGTGATGTTGCTGGACGAATGGATGGGAATAGACGGGCGTCGAGTAGAAAGACTCTCTTTTTTAAATAACTATATATTGTACACAAGAGAAAGAGAGATCTGGCTGCAGGAGGGACGACCTTCCTCAGTCAAGGCTAACTGACAACTTTCCCGACTCCCGCCTCCTGACACTACTCAACCGGCAACGGTGCACGCGCAAGAAGCGATCGGTCGGTAAGCAGGTGCAATGTGTCCGCAGGGCCACAAGAGATGGCGCTGTTAAAATAACACATTGCACCTGAAAAGAGATGGAATATGTCACTGTTAGCAGTGCTAATACGCGGAGATAATAAATCGCCCACACTATAGTCCCAAGTTGAAGGGATCCCTCAAAAGATCCCGCCAGAATAGTTACAAATCTTCAAAAAATTATAATTTGATGGCACTGTATCAGAGAAATACGGAGAATGTGATTCAAAGTATTCTCCAAAACTATCTACATATTTTTGCACGGACTCTACCATGTCCAGTTTACCCTTTCGAAGGCCAGAAACATACGGATGCGTAGAGACATGTGATTGGGCACATTGTCATGATGCGGTATCCAGATAATCCCTTTTCCTGAATCTTTCCAGAACATATACTTTAAAGGCTGCGTTGACCAAGATAGGAAGAAGACAAACCCATGGTGTCAGAAAAAGACTGCCAACGCGTGTCCTGCTATCCTGCTATCAAATCAGCAATCTTGATTCTACTGATCCTCGCAGCAGATTGAACTTTGGTGCACTGTAAAGCTAAGGGTCCCTCCCAACTCATCCAACCGATTCAAATACGTTGCAATCAGTAGGGATATGACAAAAAAATATATTTCATGACTTTTGGGATACATCTTATGAGTCGCCTGATTATATTATTACAGTGTATTTTTGTGAACGTTCATTTTGATATGAGCAATTCAAATAGAATAAATCCCTGCATATTCAACCAACCACCCAATTGCATGTATTCATTCGTTATTCCTAATTGGCCGTAAATAATTCATATTGTGTCCAAATACCCATTCTATTTACCTTGGTAATCATCTACGAATAACTTTGTTTCAATGACTAACAAGTGTTTGTAATAATTTTGCAATGTTTTAATGTGGATTTGATTCAATTTGCAATATAGAATTTATCAGTTTAAAGTTTGACCATTTTATCTTTGGTTATAAAATATTTTTTTTCCCAAAAAAATGATAGACACCCTAATATTCGCAGTCAATATTAAATATTACATTTTTATAAATAAAACATGGATTATGCCCAAATATTGAAGGTTCTTTATTTGCGAAATATCACCCCCAACAACCCTGTATGCCATAAGATAAATTTCGCGAGAGCTCCCCACATCAGTCCACGAAGTAATTCGTCTTTAACAACCCAACCAAACGTTTCACATAAAACGTCCGCATTATATTTGCGCTACGTAATAAAAAATATGAAACAAATTACGGTTCTTGTGTCAAAGTTGTAAAACGCATACTGAATACGAGAAACAGACGGAATAAAATGATGCCCGCTGTCGTTAGAAAAATGATTGTTACGACATTATATTGCGGCCGCTTTATGGCCTGGCGAAAATAAAACTTGCTTAAAATTAGTATAAAGCTCGGATTCCGGAGATAAATTCTTCGCAGAAGCTGTAATGGCGAAAAAACGAAGAGCGCCAAAGCACCCGAATATTTTGATATCATTGTTCGGATTGTAATAGTTCTGCAATGAGATTTAAAATGGGACTTTTAATGCTCGCTAAAAATGCATTTATGATATTACCCTATTGGAATAAATTCAATTATATGCGGCAAACAGTATTTTTTATCTGAAAATCCAACCCAAAAAGCTAAAAGATCTAAAGTAATAACATAATAAGAGCATATTTTTTAAGGAAAAAATATGCGAGATATTGTATGGAGGGTGGTTTAATAGCTAGAACTTATTTGGGCGAATGACATTCTTAATCTTCTACGGCCTGATTTTTTACAGCAAAAGTCCTTAATCACCACATAAAATAGTTGCCATAACTTTTTCAGAAAATTGGGGGTTGGTAAGTCTTATGATTTCACTGCATGAAATACATTCTAGATCGGAATATCTATAAAATATATTTGCTTCGTATAATATCACCAAGTATTATAAAAAAATATTCTAAGACCATACAAAAGCCGAATATTTAGAAGAATATTAACAATTTGTACCGGTATCGTCAACAAAACATTTTTAAAAATATATATTTCATGACTTTTGGGATACAACCTATAAGTACTAAACAACTTTTACGCGACTTAATCAAATACAAATTAGAATCTGTTGGATAGAATAGTGAATCGAAGACAGAGACGGGGAGAGTGTCTTGCGTATCATACATGTGTACATCAATGGCAGTGTAAAGGTACCCCTACACGTCTAAATGTTCTCAAATATTGCAAAAATTTTATTTTAGTATTTGAACGTTTTTATTAGATTTATTAGATTATCTTAGAATTATAATAAATAGTGGAAAATCTAAATAAATAAATACATGAAGGTTTATTTTATGATTTATTCTTATACCTGGTTGAGGACGTACAAAGCCTCCAAGAATACATTTTAACTCAAAACTATTGCAAAAATCCCTAAATGCTGCCTTAATGTTGAGGGGAATGACCACAGGGTTTCCGTATCCAACCGGTCCGAATTTCGGATCACTGACATATCGAAAAAGCGCCTCGCGATTGGACACCATGCCGGAATATTTCCACAGAATATGGTCTGCGTCCATGAACGAACCTCTGCATGAACACTCCTAAGTCGGTGAAAGTCCAAATCTAACCAATGAGGCCCTAAATCGCTCGTGTCCTGTGAGGAACTAAGACGTTCAATGATCCGGGACGATCAAAGACACATCAGGCATTGCTTATAAGATGATTTCTATACTAATATGCTAATAAGTGACCCGGGGACTGTTCCCCAGACATCCCAAACAAAATGGATGAAAAGTATTGTCTATATCGATCACTTTTAAATGATACATTGATTGGCTTAAGTTGTTTGTCTCAATTTATGCAAATTTGGTTTGAGCTCTGTTATTTTTGATATGGTTTTCATTTAATATCACTAATTATATGATCAATTTTGTCAGCTTCAACTTTAATATTTTCAATTGATTAAATTCCTAATATGCTTATAGTATACTGCTTATTGCGTTTTACATTTTCCTTGACTTGTGGTATCGTAACTTTGTTATGAATCCGTCTTACAATTTCCAAGGAAACTAAAATTCAACAGAAACGTACAAGTTTTATAGAAGGCGAGCAAATAGTGTCAGTCGTCATAGTCAAAGAAGCCAGTCAAGTGCTTTTAATACAAAACTATGCAGAGTCCAATACTTGCCGTCTATTCTTAACAATCGCTACGAGATCGATAGCAGGAAAGAGCTGAACAAGTCTAAGATTTCAAAATCGTGTTTTTATACAACTACAGTCGGAGAAGTCTAAAGCACGGATACAGCCCCTGTTGAACTACTCCGATATTAAGTTGCTTTATTAAGTCAAGTCTCGAGAGCCCCTAGCTAATATTTACTTTTTGCCAGTGTAATTTATTGAGGGAAGATTTGAGCTCTCAGAGAAGATATTTTGTAATGTGCGTAATCTAGCGAGAACTTAGCAAAATGGGTATTGGCTTGTGGAACTTGTCCACCGCAAACTGAGAGACACGGCTTTAATTAAAACTACTTTCACTTGTTGACCTTTGAATCAAACTTTCAGACGGAGTGATTTGTTCTGCAAATTTAAATACGTCAATAAATTGTGCAGTCCAAAATGAAGCATATTTCATCAGTATTTTGGGAAAAATCAACAATTTTCCCACCCCCCAAAGATTTACAGCGTAATATATTTAAGTGTGCGTCGCGACGTGTTTCGACGACCCACAAAACCTGATTTTATTTACTAGAGACGTAAAACCTTACGCAGCCAAAATTTTCTTGTTTTACATCGAAACTAGAAAACAATCAAAGGCAGCAAACTTCTGAAAAACTCATTTAGATCGCCAATAAAGAAGAAACGACCTGGTCCTTTTCCGCATCTGTGTGTTCTCAATACCACACGTCCATATGTGGCGACTGTGATGGTCCAGACCGTGTGAGTGAAAGGACAGAGGTCCTTTCTCACCCTCCTTACAAAGTGATTTATATAGCTTTTTGTCTCCACGAGGAAATCTTGAAGGGCGAGTAATTTTTCAAAACGCTACGAGGGGAATTGCCGGAATGTTTGGCTGCGACGTTATTCTTAAGATACATCAGCAAAAGTGATCTCTGACAGGTGAAAGATCGCTGTAATATACTTGCATCGAAAAAATGATTGCATTCAAACATTCAAAAATTATTTTATATCGCTTTATATTCTGCAGGCAATATGCTTAATGATAATGCAGCAGTTGCAAAAAACTAATTCACGAAATGGCAGAAATGAATTTCGACTTTACGCCAATCGTGCAGTTTTAAGCCTGTCCAATATAAGGATGCATAGTTTGAGTCGCTGGAAATATTTTTCGATTCCTTGAAGTTCCCATAATCGAATTTGCTTGAGAAACTATTCTCTATATCAGAGAGTGGCAACCTTTATATCCTTGGAGGCGCATAAAGCAGCAAAGGGTCTCTGGTTTACGTTCGAGGGACATCCCTTGCCGAAAATGTGGATCCCTAATTTACTTCGAGTCACCCCGAGAAAAGATTTTTAAATTGGATCGATTTTAAGCAGTGATTCTCAACGTTTTCTATGCTCTATCTTTGTATTTTGTAAATAAAGTGCAGAATGTCCATCGTAGCGGAGCACTAATATTGAAAATAAAATTTGATAATTTGCACACATTATTCAACGCTATAACTTTACATATATTAGCCATATATTAGGCAAAGCGGAAAGAAATGTCATTTTTTTGTTATTTGAAGAAAAAAAATATTTTAATAAAAGCTGTACAATATTACTCAATTAAATAATTTCCATTATAATATATAATCGTCTTCTATAGATAGGGTAGCTTTTTAATGCCTCTTTCGTAAAATTCGGCCGGTTTTCCACTAAAGTAAGAATCTAAATGATTTTTCACTTGTTCCATAGAAGTAAATTTTTATCGCGAAGCGAATTTTGTAGTGACTTGAAAAGAAGTTTGGCCAGGTTTTAATAATTCATAGTGAATTACGCCAAAAAAATCCCACCAAACACAAAGGAGGACTTTTTTCGAGGATAATGACGATCGATGGGTAGAAACAGGTACTTGATTTCAAGAAAGCTACTGTTTTTCCTTCTCGGACTGTTATAGAGGACCCACTTCTCATCCTCAGTAACGATCCTTTTTAAAAATGGATCGGTTTTATACCTGGATAATAGCGATGAACAAATGATTATCCGTTGTTCCAAGACCGTTGATGTCACCTCGTGCGGTGCCCAAATTTCCTGTTTATGTTTTTTCCTGAGTCTTTTCAAATGGTCTTTTATCGTCGACCAAGGATAGCCGATGTCTAGCGATAATTCCTTTATTATTTTTCGATGATCAGATTCTACCAAAGAATTTAATGCGTCATCATCGATTATTGGAGGTCGTTCTGATTTTGGTTTATTTTTTAAATCTCTGTCGCCACTTTTGATTTTTTTAAGCCATCTATGGCATTTTTGACTATTCAATATATTGCCATATATATAACAGATGCTCTGAGTTCAAAATGACATCAAACTTAACGTATTCACTCGATAGTAACCCGAGGCAAACTGACGGCAAAGACGCAACCAAAAAAATGACATTTCTTTCCGCTTTATCTAATACTACTAAATAATTTACAATAAATTTGATAGATGTTATTTTAACAACATGGGCGCTATAATCTAATAAATTTCGAGCGTCCCTATTGAAAGGCCTTGTACATTCTTACTGTTTGTCAATCGTTTGTCAAGTATTTTTATGGATTTCAATAGACTTTTAAAGAATTGAACAAATATTTTTTTATCGTTAAGCATTCAATGCAAACCCTCAACATCAAGAAGCAAATTTCCATTACACATTGTTGATATAATTTCTAAATGACCTACAACATTTACAGACACAATAGAAGCTATGAATCATCAATCATGTCTTCAAGCGAAGAAAAATATGAGAGATTCATGTCTCTTTCAATCCATCGGCGGACAATGATGTCGCCTTTCTTTGTGAAAATTTAACTTTTCGCAACAAGGCCATAATATTAAAATTATAAATATTGCAATAATTTATCACAATTTAACCACATGTGGAAGACAACGAAACCCCACCGGCTAAGGATCCACATTTTCGTTCCCCTATTTCTTGCATCCCCTAAAATATCATCTCGTATCCCTCGGGAGGCTGCCTGGTATCTGGTTGGAAATCTTGGATTTTGTAAAACAAGCTTTTTTCCATGTTTCGTTCATTTTTATAATTATCTCAGGACCGTGCAGTGTGAGTAAATCTTGTATATCAATAAATGAACCTTAACACTGTTGATATTGTTTGGGTCCATAATAGCATTTCAAATATAATTAATTTTGGTATCAGGCAGTTGTAAGTATATTATTGATTTATGTGGCTTTCTATTATTCATTATGAATATAAGAAGAACATCAACGATCTAAAAAAAACTCATACAACATTTAGACGTGTAGGGGATCTTTACACCACGACCTTACCATTAATGCAGTGTATGATGAGACGCAAAACATCCGTCTCTGTCTCCGATTCATTATTCTCCGCACTCAATTTGCAATATGTGCATGATTCCATATCAACGGGTTAAAGCTCAAAATAGATTTACGAAAGACTGAATGAATATATTCGCATGATTCATATTTGGATTGGGGTTTGAATATGCTAAAATTGATCAAATATGGGTCAAAATTGCTTTATTTACAACCAGGCTGAATATTTGCCTTTATATGGTACTTTAGTTTCGTCGATCAACAATCTGCTCAACTATAGTTTTATTGCTTTACTTTAGCGACATATAATATCTTTCGAGCATCGCAAAGCCCACAGGCCACCACAAAGCCCAAAAGCTTCGGGTTGCTGACCTCTGCTCTACCGACTACCTCAGCTTTTAATTATCTGCCTGAAGTGTGTTATTATCTCAGTAAAATTTCATAGTTTACTAGGTTACATAAATTTACTCAATGTTGGTTAAATTATTTTCGACATTTGCATAGAATTTCGTTCAGTTTTTGTTTCAGAGCTGATTGCTAATAAATACGAGTCTCCTATTCTTTCAGTGGAGCCTTAATTGAACGCTTTTGAATGGGCATTCAATTCGGACTCAATATCGGTCATCCTCAATAAATCGCGGGTACCATATTGCACGCAGTTCCCCCGCCGTTGCACTTTTGCATATACGCTCATGCCGCTATTTTTCATTGTATATTCATGAATAAAAATTATTACAGGGCTATAAATTGACCGTGTCGCATGCACACAAGGGACCAGCCCCCGGCTACAATGGCGACAAGTCTGCCTGATTGCAGTCCGCCATACCAATAATAACACTTTCAACTATAAATTTCATTCAGGCACGCACTTTTAAAATTTTAATTTAAATGGAACAATGCATTTTGTCCGATGAATACAAGCCAGCTCAACAAAAACGCCTCCAATTTCATATGAGGCCCCGCTTTTTTACGTATACATACGCTGCGATTGACACGCAATTATTAATAATGGGGGGTGAAGGACCCGAAATTTAATTCCCTGAAATAACATCTATCAAAATATGGAAAAAATATTCAATTTAGCCTATTTTAATTGACTCATAATAAAATACGATTTACAAAGGACGCTATATTTACATAAAGTAAATTTGTACAAATAGGGTGGAAAGATAAACTACATTTTGTGTGTATGTATTCATACAATGTAAATCAAGAAAGTTACAGTCTACCAAGCTTTCAACATTGCAGACATTAGTAACAATTTTCTAAACTTGAATAATTGTACATACCTACATTAAATTAAAATCAAAAATATTGTATCGTAGGCTTACGATTTCGTTTATTTTCCATTTTGGATTGGCTGTGTTTATGAGGCGTAGACGGCGCTTCCGAGGGACCCCATCTCGAACTGAATAATGCTCTTTGTATCTATTTTATACTCGTATTCGATCTCCCTATTATTTTTTTGGTGCTTTTCGAAGCTTTAGATCCGCAGCAATTTATATATCGCCCTGAAGAATATCTTTTTTGCCATCGCATTCGCTGCAAGATGTTTCGATTTTACAAGAATCATAATCTCATTTAACCCATTGACGCACAGTTACCGTCAAATATCGTCATGCGTCAGCAGATAATACCTACTTATTGCGCCAGATAAGTCTATGCTTACCATCTTCACCGACACTTCAAATATTATCTCACATCGACGTTGCCGATTGAATGGTAACGCGTAGTAAGCGGGAGTCGAGAGGAATCGTCGGATAGCCTTGACTGCAGGATGACGTCCTTCCCGCAACCAGATCTCTCTTTCGTGTATAATAAAGAGGTTTTCAAAGCAGTCTTTCTTTTCAACATCCGTACGCCTGGTCGCCGCCCAGGGACTTTTTCGTATGGACAAAAATGAGACGGGGGCGCACTGGCCGAGGGGCATAGTCCCCGATGTTGATGCTGACGAAACAATGTAAGGAGATGGTGCAACGAACGCCGAAACACTTTCTTTCGGGTGTCCGAATAAAAATAATCGGGTCGACTCTTAAAATTTTTGTGCGCCTCGTCTGGAACACTTGAATCAATGACATCGATTATCTATCCAGTAAGGTATATTATACCTCGAGTCAATTTTCACAGTAATGGGAATGAGAAATACTTGTTTACAACCTTTTTATTGTGACAAAGGATCCTATTTAATTTTTATTATATTATATGTATAAG